>JAJJHT010004648.1:121800-189489 GCA_021223865.1 Drosophila pandora | reverse complement strand
CACCCCCCCCCCCCCCTTTTTAAATTAAATTATTTTTCAAATATGTAGCTAATATTTGCTAATATTCAAACGAAAATCCCATTGCCGCGCTGTTTGAAATTCTTGAACAGTACATCAAACGTAAATTTATTGAAAAATGTTATTTTGTGAAGAGAGGATAATATCACGTGACCATAGGCTTCGACCTCTCCCTCCCCCAGTGTGATAGTTTATGATCAATTTGAGAAGAACCCCCCACCACCATGAGTGTCACGTAATACTTGAACGGCCCCTCTAATGGATTGTTTGAGTTGTTTACTCCAAAATACTTAAAAGTATGCAACACAACATTTCTTTTTGAGAATATATACTCAGAAACAGGTGGCCAAGCACTGCTTATGACACTGCTTATAATGCAAAAAAAAAACAAAAACATTGTATGTGAGATAATTTTTTTTATTTCCAATCGAACAAAAAAATGCCTTTGCATTGGAATGAAAAAAGTTGAAACTAAGTTAAGTGTTTTTAAGCTATGCAATAACAATTATTGTAATTTGTCTTGCCTATGCTGGGAGCAGCACACGTATATAATTTTACTCTGCCCATATAACAGAGCAATCCAACAACAAAGGTGAACGAAAGCAATGGAACTGGGCATCCCTGCTCTGAAAGATAAATTAAAGTTTGGATGGAAAATATGAGTACCGGGTATCATATTGTCGGGAAACTCGAAACTCATTTCTTTTTTTTCGTCCCTTTAAATGAATATTAGAAATATATCTTTGAAATAAAACAAGAAATGAAAACTAACTTCCGTTGGAGCCGAAGTTAGTATACCCTTACTGCTAGGTAGCAGCTTATATTAGTATATATATATCGGATTGTATATAGTTGATCCTTATGAAAGTTTCACCTTTAAATCAGTTTTCTACAAAAAAATTTCGGAAACAAAACCAAGCATCTTTACAACTAGCAAGGTTGTGCCATTTCTGATTGTTCAGTTATATGGCGGCTGTAGGATATAGTCGGCCGATCCTTATGAAATTTTGCAGATCGGATTCGATTGCCCAAAATCCGTAGAAAGTCCCATCACTCTAGCTTAATTTTAAATTTGTAGATAAGATATTTTTGCCAAATATACCATAACTCCCAACCCTCTAACTTAAAAAACACCAAAGTTATGGCATTTCCGATCAATAAGTTCTATGGCAGCTAGAGGATATAGTCGACAAATCCTGGCCGTTACGACTTAAATATATACTGCCTGCAAACCAAAGGAAGGATGTGTGCAAAGTTTCAACGCGCTAGCTTTAAAACTGAGAAACTGACAGCCGGTCAGTCGGACAGACAGACATGCTTATATCGACTCAGGAGGTGATCTTGATCAAAAATATATATACTTTATAGTGTCGGAGATGTCTCCTTCACTGCGTTGCACACTTTTTACCAAAATTTTCATACCCTCTGCATGGGTATAAATATAGAAACATAAGCAATAAAAGCAATATACTAAAAATTAAAATTAAAAAATCTTACATTTACCTTACATTTTAAATTTCAATACAATAATGAAGATAACTGAAACTAAAACTTGCTTGCATCAAACTTTACAACAAACTTTTCTTCTATTAGACCGGCAGCTACAGAAACATTGAGACGGTTGGTTTAATTTCTATTACGCCGCTTGTATTTATATATATATGCATTTTTACTTTAAATACATAATATTATATTTGTTTGGTCATTGATATTTTTCAATGCCGTTCCAAATAATAACACACAAGTTATATTTAAAATCGTTATAATATTCTTAATTTTACGTGCAAATAAAAATGGAGAGAGGCCCAGACCAATTTATGATGCATACGCAACGAGATGAAAGGCGAGAGTAAAGCCCGCCTTAGAACATAGGCTGAGCTAAAGCTTGCTAGCTTAATGCTAAAGATAAAGCAGTCGTGGCCGAGCGGCTGAGAAGAGTCGGCTTTGGACCAACAATAGCGGTAAGATTAATGAAGCTAAGAGTAGTTATTCTATTTTAATGATAAATCTATTCAGTAGCTGCTGCCTGATCCGAAATAAGACTTCCAATTAATTTTAGTTTCTATTTTTCATTAATCTATTTATTATAAATTTATATTAACTCTACACCGGCCCCCGTTGAAGGCCTCCATCCTGCTGCAAACAACTGGTGGCCTCGCCAGCTTGTGAAATGCTCCCTTAAGCACAGCCCCAGAGCTAGTCCTCACGGCGGCGCCCCTGACACTTCCGTCCACGCCGTCGGAAGTGTGACGACCCTGACAGTGATCTATTGTTGGGGCTGCTGGTAATCCTCTGCCACCTCTGTCCTCCTGCTTCCGATGCCACTTCTACCACACCTGTAGACGTACTCCCGGGACCATCATCGACCATTCGTCGCGTTATCACAGTAAACGATTTGCGTACATCCTCGGCGCCCAACGAACCTTTGAAATGCCAATAAAAATGAATCAGTTCAAAAATCAGACCCTACTTCTAAATGAACTGCCTTGGACGCAAAACAAACAAAAAGGGCAATGTACCACTTGTAGGGTTGCCACTACGAATTTTTAATATCGTCTCAATAGGGGCACAGAAATACACGCCACATATGGCGCCACAAAGGGCGTAGATTTCTCCCGACCCGCCACAAACAAAAGGTAAGCCCAGCCTGAGAAGCTTTTAGGACCAATGGATTTAGCTTCTTTAGACTTGGGCTAACAAACATGACTTTTTGAAAATATGAGATTAAAAACTCCTTTTTAATTGAAAAAAAATCATGTTTAACTAACTATAATAAATTCAATAAAATTATTTTGAGTTTTCCCTGAAATCCAAAATGAATACATGGTATGATCTCCTGATTTTAATAAGAAAAAATAAATATTCCATAGGAAAATGTTTGGGGAAAAATCATAGAAACACTTAAATAATGCCAGAAAATCGCAGATTTGAAATTTGGATGAGTATTCCAAAGATATGGTAACTGCTAAATGTCCTTTTTTTACTTTAGTGGGTACACATACATTTTAAAAATTATATGCACTAAAAACAATGAAGGTCAACGCAATTACATGGGCTTTCTAATTCAACATATGGTAATATTTGATCAATTTCTTCTCTTAGGTGTACCGCGGAAACTGTGGGTGATGGAACCTATTTGGTGCCAATAAACAAACCCCCTCAATCTCTCGCCTGGTAGTATATGTGGTCTTGGTGCCAAGCGCTGGTTCGGCTAACGGTTCCCTCAGTTTGAACTCACGGCTTCGGGGCCTACGCTACTCTGTCTCTACTGCTGCTGTCACTGCCCCGGTTGTTATTGCCGCCGTCGATCTGCTGCCGCGGCGTCCTTGCTCCTGGTTGTTGATGCTTCCCTTGCTCGTTTGATGCCGTCGTGGCCGTCGAACTGCTCCCACGTCCCTGCTCCTGGCTCACTGATTTTGCGCCCTTCGCGGTGGTCGGAACCTGATGTTGGTCGCCAATTGGCATACCTCCCAGGCTTCCAAGGAGCCTGGTAGCCGGATGAGAGCACGAAGGGCCTTCCTACCCCTCAGGACACACACCCGGTTGCGTACGCCACTAGTCGCCAAAAACCGGCATGCATACGACCTGCAGAATTTGTGGCCGACCAGAGGTTGGCCCCTTCATTACCCCAGGGGATCACAGCAAACCTAGATCAGGAGCCTTCTGACTTGACCATGGTGTTCCTGTTTCTATTTGTGCCTGAGATCCCGTGCGCGGGGATATCCGAACAAAGACCTGGACAATAACAATACGAATCGGAGGCCCAAGCGGGGCAAACGGGAGGGAGCAACAAAGAAAGCCCGCCAATAAAAATGCGGTGGGGATTTGGGGAAAGTTAATGGCGAGAACAGAGGAACGAAGGATTAACGGCAGGAAGAGAGATTTGCAAGGATTAACGGGCGCCTAGGGCACTATGTAAGGAGTGCCCCTGGAGCAAATCGGGACCGAGGGTTCTACGGAAGCTGGAAAAGTTGAGTGAAAGAGCCATTCAAGCGGGCAAGTTTCCTTGGAGGAATTAGGAATATAGGCTGAAAGACCGCCCGTGGGTAAGTCCGACAGTCTGAAGTGCGGGATTTAAAGCGAGTGCGCAAGGATCCGCGATCAGTAGCTTAAGGCAAGTGGGAAAAGGATCAAGGATCCGCGGCGGAACTGAAGCCCAAGGGTAAATCGAGTCGGGTTGGGTTATTTCCGGACACGACAGGTATCCTGGTGTCATAGCGATAGCGATGGACCGGCCTGGCGTACGGCTTGTCGATTCCTAACCGTTAAGACCATGTGTGATCCTGTAAAGTGAAGGGTAGCCAGCTCGGTAACTCAAGCCCAACAGTGAAACCAAATAGGGACATTCCGGTAAAGTCAATAGAATCCTGATCAAGGCTCTGGCAACCGGGGCAACCGGGGGCGTGTTCTGTGGGGTAGGTAGGCCCTTCGTGCCCTGATCCGGCCAAGAAGCGCATCCTGCCCGGCGTACGCCTGGGAGGTGAGCCTATCGGTCTGCTAACACGGATTAGGTGCTGGCCACGGCGAAAGGGCATTCCCAATGAGCCAAGGTATTGGCACAAACCCTGAACGGGGATCGGGAATTGACGGGAGGGCAAGCGGTCGGTCGGCTGAGCCAAGCAGCACCCTTTTGTAAATTTATCGCAATAAAGGGGATATTTGTTAAACGAAGCACCCTGTGTTATTTCTGGGCTCGGGTAATCACGTCGAATACATAAATTCGGTGGAACGATCCCCCAAACTCTGTGAGCTAGCCGCGGCATTTGTTGCGTGCAAAAGTTAGCAAAAACAGTTCGTTACAACATGTTATCATGAACTAATTCTTTGGGGAGACACTACGTGACAGGATGTCCGCTGGCTTCAAAGACATAGGAACATATCGCCGTTCCATCGTTCTGATCAATTCCTGGAGTGTCGAAACCCAATAAGCGACGAATCCAGAACAGCGCCAGAGTAGAATCGCACCAGCAGAAATACTTCCCATCGTAAACCTTCAACTGAGTTACTTCCGACATAAGCCGATCTAGCAACTCTGCTCCAGATAACTCCAGTTTCGGCACCGTAACACTTTTTAAAGGTGCGACTCGGGACATTGCTGCAGTATTACTCTAGGTGGAGTTAATGACTCTCTGACCTTGCACCCTTTGATACGACATAAATGCAAGCACCATAAGCCCCGATGCTAGCGTCACAAAATCCATGAATCTCCAATTTAGGCTGTGATGATAGTCACCACCTAGAGTATTCAGCACGCTGCCCCATTGTGAAGCTGAAACAAGTCATCTCCTTATCGGGATATCTTCTGCGCTGCTGATAGCTGTCCTGAGGGAAACTCTGCCCAGGTGATGGCCAGTTTGGAGGCATTATAGGACCGAGTCGCCTAGCCTCGCTAAGGCGTCTATCAGGGGGCATTGACAGAAATCTGGGTCAAGCAACACTTCATCCACCCATTGCAAAATATACATACTGAGGATAGTGAATTAGTGACGATAATAGACGATCTACTGTTATTCTTCAACTCTTCCAATACATTTAGGCCCAGATTCTCGTTCACATGAGCCTCCTTTCTAAAAAAGATGCAGCGTGACGTTATAATATTTCCTCGGAGATTTCCAACGAACGAACTGTCTCTAAAGATCAGTCTCAAAGACAAGAACGAAACCACTGCAGCTTTTCCACCTTACTTTTATGAGGATTGTACCCCACGATTGTTAAGAAAACCGAGTGAAACTCAGCCCACTCCGAATTACCTCCGCTGAATGTAGGAAAAGGAAGATCAGGCAAGGCTTGAAAGCTCCGACTGAGCGCTGCGTCTGCTTGAATAGTGAAAACTCCGCTGGCACGGGTCTCCTGCTTGATTTGGGCATGTATCGTGCATGGTCTTAAAGTCCTCGTACATGGCGACCAACTGGCCATGACTCACATCGAGCATGGCATCAAATCCTGGAGGATAACCTTTGCGTTGCATTTTAAAATAACACTCCGACTTGGAGTGGGTGCTCCTGTCACGGTGCCGCTGAAGTGCAACGCCACTGTAATTGAACTACGATCAATCAAAATAAGAAACCGCAAAAAATAATTTAGGCGTTAATTATAATTGCGCGCGTCGAACACTTTATCCCACTGATTTATCCCACTGTGCGCTCAGAACCGTACACTAAGTTGTGGAATGTATATATATATAAATGCTTATGAGTGGCGAATTCACTTGCAAGTGCAAGGTATGTATGTATGTTATAAATAGCGGACCGGATACCAAAAGACGGTCATATTGTATGCCTTTTTTATGTATTTAATTACATAAAAGTAAAACAACCTATTTATAAATACAAAATGCTTGTTTTTCAGACACGGATATATTCAAACATATATGTTTGAACACTGGGCAAAACTGAACCAAATATATTCGCACTGGTTCTATTTTATGTTCGTGAAATTGTTTATTTTGTTAGTTATATTCCGTTGGGGTTACCAATGTTTGGTCATTGATATTTCTCAATGCCGTTCCAAAAATAACACACAAATTATTTAAAAACGTTATAATGTTATTTATTTTGAGTATTTATGAAAGTGGAGCTAAACTAATGCTAAACATAAAAAAGTCATGGACGAGCGGCCGAGAAGAGTCGGCTTGCGACCAACAATGTCGATAAGATAAATGAAGAAAAGAGTAGTTATTCTATTTCAATGATAAATCTATTCAGTAGCTGCTGCCTGACCCAACAATATTATAGTTATATTTATACCCTTGCAGAAACTATTATAATTTTGTTCAAAAGTTCAGATTCAGATTTTGTTCAGATTTTATTTTGGGCAAAGTAATTCGATCTGCGAAATTTCATAAGGATCGGCCAAGTATATTCTATAGCTGCCATTCAACTGAAGGATGGGATATGATACTAGCTTACAAAAATTTGTATTAGACGATTGATTTGATGGTGAAATTCTCGTAAGGATCGGCCAACTCGTATACAGTTCTATATATCCACTTCGGCTCCGCCCGGTTATATAATATTTATTATATTATTAATTTGTTGTATTCAAATATTTTAAAGAATACCATATAATTTTTTTTTTTTTTTATTTGACATACAAGCTTTTAAATTCATTTCATTTTCAAAGCCAAAACGCATCGAAAAAGTACCAAAAATGGTTACAGAGATTAACTTTCCTTTTGTCTGCTAACAGATTCACATTAACAATTTTGCGGTTACTTTGAATTTCTGTTACATTTCTTTCAAATTACACATTATACACATTATCACGTTATACACATTCGTTCAGAAGATACTCAAGAAATTCCATTATTGCAACTCTTCCCAATTGAAACAATTTGCTTAGTTTTTTCCATTGTTTGTGTTTTTGCTTGTTTGCAATGATTGTTTTTTGACAATCCTGAAAAATATTAAAGATGTTTTTACTAAATATGAGCATCCTTTATTCTTTAATTTTTTTTAAAATACCTTAAGTTTACGATTAAAAATTAAAAAAAATTAATATACATTGAAAAATTCATAAATTATTATACAATGAAGCACTTTACTTTGCTGGAAAGTTTTTTGAATATCTATTATATTTAAAACCAAAGGTACTATTAGGTACGATAAAAGAAGTACACAATTATTTTAAACAATTTTGCCTTATGCTGCTTGGCCAAACATCCTCCCCCCGTGAAGACTGACTGAAGGAGACTTGCTGCCACAAATCCCGACGGTTAAAGTTGAGGGCAGTAAAGTCAGGTTCAATAAAAGTTCAAACAGATCGGCCGCCTTAATTTTTTAATTAACGATTGAGGCTAGTTGGCATAACAAAGTCATCAATTTCTGTGTCGCGGATCGATTATCGATAGTTTAGTATTTAGTATTAATATTGGAATTTGGTACTGTGCCCTCATGAAGAGATGTGGCACACAGATAGAAAATTATGGCGTGCTCGTGGTGAGTTTGTCGTCGAAAGCCATGGAGGGTGGGAGGTTATACTGCGGTAAGATATCTTTATTAGGATCATCCTTTTTTCTATAACTTGTACTCCCACCAGAATAAAACATACATACACGCATATACACTGTTGGCTTGTGCACTAATGGCGGGTCGCCCTATCGCCGCCGTATGTTAAAGGCAACTCCCACCCGACTGACGACATCCTGGAAATTAAGAACAGCGGGAACAGCTGCCCAATACAGGTGGTGATTTGACGTCTTTGGTTCCCACGGGCCGCCAAAACCGGGAGAGCGTGGAGGAATAAGCCGCCGCTCGATAGTTCAATAACTCGATCAGTTCGTTTTTGCCACCAAAAAAAATTGGTATGTCTTCCTCAAAACTCAGTTCGCTGGACGACGCGAAACAGCAGATGGGTTCCTTCTTGGAGCTTCTGGACAAAAATTCCTTCCTATATATAGGCGAAGACTCTCTGCAAAACGGGAAAAGCGTTGGCATACTTCGACAATAATGTGGTGTTCCTGGGCGCAGCCACAGCCAATAAGATTCTGGCGCGGAGTTTGATCATTTCCCTTCCGGGCACAATAGTAATAGGCCAATCTGGATTGGAATAACTCAGTGGGAAGAGGACCCTCGGATAGTAGATCGGATGGATTGAATGCCATGGGAACATACCGCCATTTCATTGCCTTAGTGAGCTTGAATCCAGACTTGAATCCAGAAACAGGTAACCGAGGACTAATACTAGCAAAAATAACCTCATTTTATGCCTTAGTAACTCACCACCAAATAGTTTTAGCTTCGGTATAGTTAGGGATTTCCTATGCGCCACTCGTTACTTTAAGCATAACAGTCAACAGTCATACCCAGACTAAACGTAAACGCAAGCTCTATACCAAGCTGACGTCGCAAAATCTGTGGACTTCCAAACTTCCTTGACGGGGGAAGGCTTTCATTCTATGATAAATTGTTCCTGCACAGCTTCTGCAATAAAATCTTTGACCTGGTGATGTAAGGACCTACCAACCCCATCGGGTTATAAAACTGAGCTACAAAAAAAAGGATAGATCTCATGGGGGCTTAAACCAGGCTAGGTCAAAGAGTCTTTGTGAACGGACTGCCATCATCGAATTTCTTGTATGACTCGGTTGCCACCTAGTGCCAAGACCTACTCTATATGCAAACTTCGTAATTTGATCCAATTAATATGCATCAGCATGTCGCAATATACAAACCCACTAACCAATTTTCTCACCTATAAATAATTAGTAATAAGCTTAAAACTATATCCAACCTATTAACCCAGCAGAATCAGCATATCAGCGGGAAGAATGACCGACTGACCGATGCAAGCAAAAACCAGCCAGCTAAACCGAAATGCGTGTGCAAGCAGTACATTTTTTTTTTTTTTTTTTTTTTAAACTTTGCTTTTTTTTATTGGATCTTCTCTTAATTTTGAGACTAACAATAAGTTTTCAAATCTTAACATTAACATTTAACTAACAGTAGACTAAGACTGCATTCTGGTTGCACGTTCCTCAAGACGGTCGCTGGGTGGGTAGGTCATTGCGACGAAGTCGTGATTGGTTACTCAACCTTGTTAGACCTCTCGCCAGGTGGTTAGGGTGCGACAATAGCTTGCTAAAGTACTTTTCCTTCTGTTCTGCGATCACATCTTTGACTGGAAGAATGTTTAAGTCGCGATGTATGTTTTCGTTGCGAACGTACCACGGTGCCCCGGTGATTGTTCTCAAGATCTTCGACTGAGCTCGCTGAACTATGTCAATATTGCTATTGCTGGCATTCCCCCATAACTGGGAGCCGTACATCCATATAGGTTTAAGTACCGAGTTATACAGCAGGACTTTATATTCAAGGCAAAGGGGAGACCGAGCGTTGATAAGCCAATGAAGGCTGCTGGCTTTTAGCTTTAGGTGGGTTCTTTTAGCTTCTATGTGCCGACGCCATGTGAGTCTTCTATCGAGGTGTACTCCTAGATATGTTACCTCGTTTGCTTGCGGGAGTAGGGTGTTGTTTAGCGTAAGGGGCGGGCAGTTTTGCCTATTCGAGGTGAACGTAACGTGCTTGCATTTTTGTTCGTTTACTTTAATTCGCCAGTCTGATAGCCATTTTTCAACATCCACCAGATGAAGAGCTAGCTGCGCAGTTGCTTGCATCGGGCATTTTGAGCGGTTAAGAATAGCTGTATCATCAGCAAACGTAGATGTTGTTAGTCGTGTGCTTGTCGGGATGTCTGCTGTGTAGAGAACATATAATGTTGGTCCGAGTACGCTTCCTTGAGGAACTCCAGCTCCAACAGTGAATTCGTCAGATATATCAGTGTTGCACCTCCCAGCAAATTTTCTGTCGTAGAGGTAAGACTCTAAAAGCTTGTGGGTATTACAAGGGAGCATTGTCTTGATCTTGTACATTAGACCTTCTAGCCAGACTCTATCAAATGCTTGAGAGACATCTAGAAATATTGCGGTACAGTACTCACGTTTTTCGAATGCATTCCGAATTTCTGCTGTTATCCGGTTGACCTGCTCAATTGTTCCGTGCTTTTCACGAAACCCAAACTGATGTGACGGAATTCCTTCCTGGATCCTTAGGTATCTGTTTATTCGAGTCAGAATGCATTTCTCAAAGAGTTTAGATAAGCATGAAAGTAGGCTTATAGGTCTATACGACGTGGGAATTGTGTGGTCCAGGCTTTGCTATCATTATTATAATTGACTTTTTCCATCTCGCTGGAAAGTGGCCAAGTTTTGCGATGGCATTGAAGAGCTGGGTGATAGTGCAGACGGCGCAATATGGAAGCTCAATGATCATTTTGGGAGTTATGAGGTCGCAGCCTGGTGATTTTTTCGGATTTAGTTGGTTTTTGATGATATTAGCGATTTCGTTTGGGCGAAACTCGATTGGTTCATGTTGAAGCTGAGGCTCATATGGTAAAGTCGGCAAAGTAAAGGCACTGGTGGCCGGATTTGGTTGGAAGATATTTTTATGGTGATTGGCAAACGTGCTGGCTCTGTCTGCATCGCTGCGCGCCCAGCCGCCTGTGGGATTTCTAATAGGCATCACGGTTTCTTTCGGTGAGCTTAGAGTTGGGTGAGCTCTCCATAGTGAGTGTTTTGTACTAGAAGTTGACAATTGCTCTATATAGCGGCGGTGGACATAAGCTTCTTCTTGCTGTAGGGCTTTAGTAAGTTGACGTGAGGCATGTCTAAAGCTTTGCTTAGTAGATGGCGATCTGTGGAATTGCCACTCGCGACGTGAACGCCGCTTTTCGAGGACGAGCTGTTCGATTTGTAGATTTGTCTTTTTATTGCTTTGTGTATTTATAGTTTGCGATGTTGAGGCTCGAGCTGCAGAGACGAGTACAGACTCAAGTGAATTAACAAAGCTGTCTACGTTGGCTTCATCGTGGAGATGAGGACTTAGCTCAATGTGTGAGCTGATATATTTTCTGTACTTAACCCAATTGGTTTTCTGTGAGGTCAATTTTAATGGTTGTTCCAATGTTCCTGGATGTCGCAGTAGAATAAACAGGACAGGCGAGTGATCAGATGAAAGATCCGATAGGCAATTGGCGCTTATCAGATTTTTAGGGATGTTTTTGGTAATCGCAAAGTCTATTAAATCTGGTAGTTTCCTTGGGTCTGCCTGCCAGTATATTGGTGTGCCAGAAGAAACATAGTCGAGCTTGTTCTTGGCTTTGATAATTGCATTATAGAGCTGCTTCCCTTTTGGAGTCACGAGACGGGATCCCCAGTGTGTGTGCTTGGCATTGTAGTCTCCTGCTGCTATTAAATGGTCTCCAAGTGTGTTGAAAAACTGCATAAACTCATCTTCAGCTATATTGAAGCGAGGGGGCAGTATACGGCGGCTAGTGTAAGTTGGTTGCCAGTATTTAGTTGTATATTTATAGATGTGGCCTGTAGGTAGTTTTTAGCAAATTTGTTTTGATAATGGTGCTTTATGCGGCTTCTGATTAGAATTCCAGTCCCACCATGTGCTTTACCATCTGGATGATTTGTTCCGTAGAATGAATATCCTCGTAGTTGAAAATTGTATTTGTTTGTAAGGTGTGTTTCCGAAAGCAGCATTACATCGATGTGATTGTCGAGTAGGAATTGAGCTAACTCAAGTTTATGTTGCGAAACGCCGTTAGCGTTCCACGTAGATATCCGTAGGAAAGCCATTATTTGGATTGTTGTGAAACCAGCATTTGAATCAATAGATTTTGGTTTCGCATTAAATCTTGCATAGTTGTGCGCATAAACGACATAAATTCCGTCAGGCTTTGTTGTAGGCTGCATATCATAGCTTCAAAGTTGCTTTTTGGCTGCTCTGTTGGTTGATGTTGCTGAGCCGTGTTCGGTTCTTGATATGCTGATTGCAGAAATGAGCTTCTTGAGGCAGGTGTCGCCGGTCCTGATTTTAAGGCGCTTGCGTATGTCACATTTTTGTCAAAGTTAATGGGTCCTAGTGAGGATCTGGCTGCAGTCGAGAAGAAGACTTCAGGGTTTGATCTGGACGCCGTGAACTGTCCATTTTGGGGGCAGCTATTCCTTTCTGGTGGATGCGACTTTTCAGCTCCTTATAGACTGGGCATCCTCTATAATTAGCAGTGTGATTGCCACCGCAGTTGCCGCACTTTTTCGAGTTGCTGTCATCTTTGCTCGCTGGGCAGTGTGCGGAGTCATGAAGCTCTCCGCAAACTACACACACCGGGCGCAGTTTACAGTATGACCTTGTATGGCCATATTCCTGGCAGTTCGTACATTGTACCGGGCCATTGCGTTTGTGCGGTTCCTCAACTGTAATTCTGCGGTGCAGCAGGTACTGAAGATTGTATATTGGGTGCACTTCGTATTTCTTCAGGAGCTTGGTTTCTGGTTTGAGCTCAACCTTAAAGAGTGGCTGCGGCTTTCTATCCCTGTTAAGGATATTAAAGACTGTCTTGGCGCTAAAACCCTTCTTCTGTAGCGCCTTTTTTATCTCTGCAGGCGTTACTTCGGTCACTATGCCCTTAAGTACGACTTGCAGGCCCTTGCTGCTTTTTAGCTGGTACGTGTAAAAGTTCTTTTTATTCTCGGTAAGATATTTTGATAATACTCTATGATAATAGTAGTTATCTTCAGACTTCATTTGAACTTTTGTTTCTTGAATGTTGCCCTTTACAAGGGGTATTATGTGGAAGTTATCCTTACCAATAAGCTCAATAATTTTGTTGACAAGAACATTGGAACTTTTTTCGCGTATATAGATAGGCGGAGGTTTTGGCTTCCTTTTCTCAACTTCAGTGGATTCGACCGCCTCAACCTCATCGGCGTCTGCCAAGAATTTAAATCGGTTTGAGTTAATGGGCGTTTCTTTTGCTACTAGGCTAGCATTGCCACGGGTTATTTTGCGTTTGGAATTCAGGGGGCTCAGCTTCCTTTTGATTTGGATGTAGCGATCCATGCCAGTCTGCACAGCCGGCTTAATATAGTCATTATTTTTGTTTTTGTTTTGGTTTTCGTGCAGCGCGGACGTATTACTATTTGCGCTGCTAGCTGATGACGTCGTTAAACGCGCTGTCGATACAGTTGCGGTTTTTGTTGTTGTTACTGTTGACGTTGTCAAAGAAATTGAGGTGCTAGTTACTGCACTCTTTGGCTGCAGAGACATCGATGGTATCGAGGGGGAGCAGGAACGCGCTCTCAGCAGTACATGAACAAACAATCTGAGTCAGCAGACTCAGAGGTGGGTCCATAACATTGACTTTTAATTTAGCATCTTATATGTTCTTCTGAAATAAGGATTGTTCTCAGTGTCTGAACCACAGCACTTAAAACCAACCTAATTCAAGTGATCCTGTGTAAAACGGTTCACAAGTAGGACTCTCTGAAAGCTAACTACTTCGCGTGGCTCCAGTGTAAACGGACCACCAGTAGAACTTTCATCATCGAATCTACTTCGAGTGGCTCCTGTGTAAACGGACCACAAGTAGAATCCGCGGAATACCAGTCTACTTCAAGTGTGGCTCCCGTGAAACGGACCACGAGTCTATTTCGAGTGTTGCCCCCGTGAAACGCACCACCGGTAGACCCCGCGTTACCTAACCTACTTTGAGTGTTGCTCCCGTGAAACGGACCGCCAGTAGGACCGGCCGATAAGGAATCAGCCGAACCACCATACCACCGGTACTTGAGGAAAACCAGCCCAAGACTTCAAGCACCCCACATCAACTCCAGCCTGATCACAGCAAGCGCCTGGTCAACCCGAGCAGTCCTTGCAGAATCCAGGTAAACTTAGTCAGACTATGTACGTGCTTTGACTACGACTCCGGGACCTACCGCTACTCCCGCTAGTTCAAGTTTGACGAAGTTGCCGCATAACGCTCTACGGACGAACAGACTCCTTGTTGTTTTCAAGCGGTCCATCCAAAGCCTTTGGGATATGAGATCACAACTTCCTCAATTAAAACCGACTGTTGAGCTATCAGCGTTTTGATAGCAGCCGCATTAATAAAACGAGATTCAAATTATATTCTAATTTATTATGGGTCAATTTAGCCTCAAAACAAATTCCGTCGTCGATCCAAACAAAGCCGAATATATAAGTGCATAAAACCTAAGAGCTTGCGCAGAAGCTCCACCAAAGCTCCCAAAGTGTATGCGCTACAAAAGAACAACAAAGCGCATGCGAATCTGGGAGAAACAAAGAATATGGAACAGCTGATAACGGGCAATTAGTGGACCGCTGCGGCTAGTTACACTGGGAGAATTAAATAGAAATAATTATGATATTTGATGTTGGCACAAGTCCCAACACCGACCACCGACCAACACCCACCTTATCTCAATAGCTTCTTTGTCGCAGCTTCCATGCAAATCTTGGAGGATTATTGTTCGCCCTACGTCAGCAGCCATGATTCTCTGGCAGGTGTAGCTCTGCAAAATTAACGATCTCCAGGGGCCGACACCTTTTCTCGAAGAGAAAAGAGTCTTCCCTTGGCCTTTGTGGAATAATCCAGCTTTTGGAAAATTATCTGGAGGAGGAGGCTTGAACTTCGGCCAACCACCTAGAACTCAAAAGGGCCCGCATATAATCCTTGAATCGGTCGGACAACTCCCGAAGAGTTGGACCGATTCCTGGCTCGACCACCGTAAGCTGCAGGATCTCGTTGATGTGAGCATGGAATATTAACCGTCGATTACCAAAGCGGTTGCGAGAAACATCAAAGGTTGCATCATAGTTAGCGTCAGTGATATCTAGTGCTCTCACTGCCTCCAAGGGTGACTCCTAAATATCTGATATATATATACATAGATGTATAAATTACTAAATAAAAAAGTCATAACGAAAATTAGTTTTTCTGCTGCGCATAAATAAGGTAATCGCTTGGAAAGTCTTTTGCTTAATCTGGCATGTGCGATGTCCAAGAAGTTTTCCGAGATTTGTGGTAAGATTACCAGATAGAAGCTATTAGATTTCATCATTCAGGTTAAATTCTTTCTTCTTGGAAGCAGAAATGCTTCCATTATTTTTCCCAAAAGGTTCATTGTATTTTATTCCAAACAATACCCTACCCTTACTCTCCAGCTGTCCACTATAACGAATGGTTCCATGACATCATGGATTCCCAGAAACTGTGACCTCGCATCTTGCATCCACGATGCTTTTCCACCAACTTTTGCATTTCTTCGGCCTGCTGCCGGCGCTTCTCCTCGGCCTAAGCCATCTTCTCTTCGTTTTACTTGCTCAGCTTGTTCTGCTTGAGGTAAATTCTCGCGGAATTGGTTCGCTGTTCATACTGATACTTCGTCAAGTCGAAGGACAAGCGTGAATGTTTCTCCCTTGTAGAGGTCCACTTTTATAGTTCCTGCACAGCCTCTCTAGTTTGCTCTTAAGTTCAGCCACTGTTTGATCCTTAGCAAGCTTCATCTCAAAAGCCATTGCATCATTGTGGGAGTTGCACACATTCACATTGATGAAATCCGATTTACTCGACTTAATTATTTGTGCCATCTTGCAGTTCGGGGTTTTTTTGCTACTATACAATCTAACTTACATACTACTCAAAAAATGCTTAACTAGTAAGCCCCTTAAAGCATGTTTTTCTGAGCCCACATATTTCGGAGGCTAGGCGGTAACGAATTAAAGTAAGATAGTGCTCGATCTATGGGCTCATTAAAAAGATAATTGGCCCTACGACATGCAAGATGAAAGGGAGCAAAAGTGTCCTCCAGTGTACAGATGTGGAGGAGACGGCATCGACTATGGTTAGAGGGTAGAGGAACCACATACCTTAATAGGAGAAGTGCAAATTTTAAAAATTTATTCTGCAGTCACATAACTCTGTTAGAGCTTATTTAATTAGTGGGGCTCCAAGGCTGGAAAATTTAAATTTTTTGTCAAAATGGACGCCAAGATCAACCACCTCCTCTTTTAGTTGCATGTTGTGGTTGCCGATCGCATAGGCAGTACAAATATCAAGCGCCTTCTCACTGTAGCGCATAAAATGACATTTTTATCTTTTTAGACGAAGAAGATTGAGGGTGGACCAAGAGGACACTCGGCGGAAATGCTCCCGCAGCAGATAGCTATATCTAATGCAACTAATGGCCTTATAAACTTTGAGGTCATCCGCGTACCAAGGACCGGTCCCAAGGAGCTGCCTTGCGAAAGGCCAGACAAGGCAATGAAGGGGCTAGCTGTGGAATCTCCAATAAGAACATGACATGTTCGGTCTGCCAAATAAGCTTCCAACCAGTTTAACAATAAGAAATAGGTGAAGGGGAAGTCAAAAAACTATAAAGTTCAATATATTATATTAACAGTGGCTTATGGTGCGTATCACACCGTCTTAGTGGTATATTGCGAATTTCTTCTTTACGAAATCGTTAAAAATATACTGTTTACTTGAGAGAGGCCCGTACTAAAAATATCATCCCAGGCCACGCATTCATGGGATTTTTGAACATTGCTGGGAGACAAGCCGAGGGACTCCTGGTGCCGAGACCAAACAATAGAGCTCAGGATTAAGTCGCCAGCTATCATCAGAGCGCTCGGATCCTCCCTTCTAGCCTATGCTATCATATGCCAGTGTCTATACACTGGCGATGATTTCCATATGCGCATGATAGGTACTGAATGCACTATTTGGTGGAATATACGATGCAATGATGGTGAAAGGGCCCTGAATGCCCTTGATTGAAAAGGCTAATTGATTCAGTAGAAAGTCGCCACCCGGAAGGCTAACCAACGTGGCCTGCAAGGATCGTCGGATAGCGATGATCACACCGCCTCCCTACTCACAATGGGAGCTGGATGCATCATGCATTTCCAAAATACTTAAAAAAAGTTGGGCTCAAAGAAGTCGGAGGAACTAAAGTGGCTATTAAGACACGTTTCAACAAGAACGATTACATTAAAATCACAGACTGAAGAATTCAAGAGCACCAGGCGGGACTTGGGCATACACAGAGGCATTTCAAAATTTTCAGCTATTCCAAAGTTATAAAAAAAATTAATTTGGTCATTTGCAACACCTTTAAAGTTCAATCATTTCTCCATGTCAACATGGTGAAATTAGGCGTCGCTCTACAACCACAAATTTATTGGAGTTTACAACCTTTGTCATAGATGGTTTCAAACTTTAGTAAAGCATTTGATTTAGTCTATCACCCATTCCTGTTGAGTAAACTGAATCTTTTAGGATTTCATACAGTCTCCTTACGTGGATATGCAGCTACTTAGATGAAAAACGATGTTAAGCTGCAATACTTATTCTTTGCTCTTTATTCTTTGCTCTTAGTGAACTTAACTAGGATGCAAACTTTCACCTTATTTAAAACTTATTTTAGTTCGACATATGCACAGCATGATCCTCTTAAAGGGGGAAAGATCCGAGATATAGTAAGAGTAGAGTAGGATAGAGTCAGATATCGCGAGGAAGAGTGTTGCACAGATTTAAGGTTGTAAATAGATCAAAGCGACAGTATGTGATGGAGACCATTGTAGTTCGAACATAATACGTTTAAGGGATGATGAGGGGCTTGAAATACCCTAAAGGGATGATGAGCCTGGTGACGACTAGATCGATAAAAGGACGTGAATTTACATTTCGATCCATTAAGCTTTAGGTTATTTGCTAAACACCAATTTTGAAATTTATCCAAATCGGATTGAAGTCTAGATTGGGCGCTAGTAAATTTATACTAAAGACAAAGCCTAACATCATAAGCGTACTTAAGTACAAGTGAATCAGTTTAGGCAAAGGGCAAGTCGTTAATAAAAAGTGTGAAAAATAAAGGTCCAAGATGGCTTCCTTGGTGCACTCCTGATGTGGTGCGGACTAAACGCGTGGTAACATCTTTAAAGAAGACACGTTGGGTTCTCCCAGATAAGTAGCTCGAAATCTAGATAAGGAGATCAGTTCGCAATCCCAAAAGACTGAGTTTGCTTATAAGAAGCGAATGAGAGTCAAATGCTTTACTGAAGTCAGTGTAAATGACGTCTGTTTGTATTCTGGAACCATTCCGGAGCCATTCCGAAAACCATCCGTGACAAAAGATGTTAGCTCCAATAAGTTGGTAGTGGTGGGCCGGTGCTTTATAAAGCCATGCTGGCACGGAGACATTATTGAACTACATAGGTTTTGCAAATGTGGAGTGATTAGTTTTTCAAAAAGATTTGAAATTGCTGGATATTTAAAATGCCTCTATAATTTGCAGCTTAGGATTTTTTCTCTTTTTTATGCAGCGGAATAATGTAAGATTCCTTCCACATAAGGGGATAGATTGAAGTTTCCAGCGATAGATATAAGACTTTAAGAAGCTGTTTGCATAGAGCCTCGGAGCAGTTCTTCAGAACACAGCCTGGTATTCCATCAGGGCCTGGCGAATAAATCGTCTTGACCTTAAGAGGATCCGATAACACACCACTTTGATCAAAAGAGGGGCAAAATATAAGCTTGGCTGATCTGATTGTCCGTTGCCTGATCGGTGTTGAGAACTTATATCTCAAACGTAAGCAGAGGAGAAAAAGATACATGTATGCGCTTAGTGTTTACACAGTTAGAAAACTGCTTCGGATCCTGTTTAAACTGAATCAGGCAGCGACGAATATAACTCCTATAATATTTTGCGTTATGCACAGTGAAATTGGACCGAGCTGCTAAGTATCTTGTACAGTCAATTATTTTATGTTTATTTATGAGTCTTTTCTTGATGTGCGGATTTGTATAAGAAGCGGACGCATATTTCCACGGCACGTAAGAGTCGAAAAATTTATTTAATGTGTAATAAAATTTATGTAAAGAAAAGTTTATTTCTTCACATGCCTGTAGACCGGACCAATCAAATCCAAAATAAACTTATTTAGTTTCATAAAGTCAGCCTTACAAAAGAATTAAACTTTATGAGATTTAAGTGGAAACTTAATGGCAATTAAAGTCTTTGTTTAAGTTAAAACCTCAAGAGTGTGATATAGCCGAAGAATTATCTGTATGGGTCCAATATAAATTAATGATACACCACTCATAGAGTAGTTTTAATTAGAATATTTTTACCAGAAAATTTTCCAAAAGTTATTTAAGTAAGAAGAAATTTGGCGGCAGTAGTCGGAATATTGGAGTCACCAAAAAAATAAACGTTTTCTCTCTTTTCTAATCACATTTTTGAATCTAATTCAATTTTTATATCGGTAATTCTATCAATTTTGCTTAGGAAAAAATGCAATATAGGTGTAGAAAATTACACTTTAAAAATATTTTATTGCAAGTAAACAATAAAAGCAATAGTGGAAAACTAACTTTAGGCGGATCCGAAGTAGATATACACTTACAGCGAAGGAAAGGGTTCCTACAAACCTACAAAAAAAGGCAAAGTTTGTATTTTTGTTTTAGCTCAATAAAAAAGGTCACGAACTTTTCGGTTTTGATATTCATATTAATTTATTATCAGAGAATTTAAAAAGGTTTAAAAAATTCCTATTGGCGGTTAAAAGTAGCACATTTCTGTTGGCATAGTTTTAAAGGTAGAAGGATGGGACTTTTTAAAGATTTTATTTTAAGTGTTAAAAGGAGCCCCTTACAATATCTAGGTGTTACTCCAATGAGTTTCGTTTTAAAACTGTTTTAATTTTATACAATTCTCTTACAAGAAAGATACATAAAAATCTTAAATCTATTTAAAAATACTTATTAACGGACTGCACGCTGACATGCTATGTGACCCTTTCATAAGTGCTTTGAGTGCCCCACATAAGTATTTGTTTAGACTGCAGGAAATCGTTTTTAAACCATGCTAATAATCACTTATTCCCATGGGTCCGATCTCTTGAAATTCTATCTTCGGAATTTTTATCGTGTTCAATGCTTGAACATTAATAAATTAATGTTATAAAAGTATTAGTATAAGGAATAACTACAACTTATTTGTCTTTAGGCGATATTTAGAAAACATATCTTAGGATATAACCTCACCTATTAAGGTTAAGAAGTTAGCTTACTTTTCTTGTCCGACCATAGGATGTTATTTGGCATAAAACATTAGATTTGAAAACGAATACGCATTTTTTTTTGTGAGGTGTGTTAAAATGTATTGCCATAAGCAAACTTTGAGCACCTATAAGCAATAAGAGATAAAGCTATCTGATCAGATCAAGTATGTCAAACTATTCCAATTCGTAATTTATACCAACAAAACTCAAAATTATTTTTAAAATCTGTTTAAACTACTTGTCGGGTCAAGCAGATTTCTTTTCTTTATCTTTGCATTTGCGCCATCATGCGCTATCGATGCCTCGCTCTCTCGCGGTATCTTTCGGTTTCAAAAAAAATATAAACATAAGGCGATGAAACCGGAGGCGATGATAAATGAGCGGCTTAGCGAATTGGAAGGTATCGTCGCGGATTCACAAGTAGCTGTCCGAGCTGGATGTTGCAGAACTTTGGAGAAATTGATAAATTTAAATAGCTGATAGAAACTTGGGACTTTTCCATTTTTTTTAAAATTAATTTCATTGCGAAGTTCTCATAAGGATCGGCATATTATATTTGAACCAATGTATAGCTTACAATACAAACTTAACTGCAAAGGTATATGAACTTTGGCTTAGATCAAATTCAGCTATCTCTTTCTTTGCAAAAAGGTTGGTTTTTCTTTGAGGTGCTTGTGTATTTCGAAGGTAAAAATAATAATGTAATGTAAAATTATGTTAGAGCTGTATTCACTAATATCACAGGCCAACAAAAAAAAGATCCATTCCATTCTCCCCTTCTTTTTTTTTGCTGGTAGGTACTCTGAAACTAGTCCATTATTCATGTTTTAAATATTTCTAGTTTTTAATAATATATATTTATTGAAAGACACAACACAATTCGATGATATTCAACATTCTATTTTTTGGTCGAGGTTTTACCATTTTCTGGAAATGCTAAAATTTAATCAATTTCTGTAAATGATAAACCTATGTTTGTTCTAGACTTTGGTTCAAGAGAGCCTAACGGTTATGGAGAAAGTGAAATTATGAGTGCAAATTTTATGTTGTTTGCCTGTGAAATTAGTATTTAGTAAGAGAATTTACAATTTAAAACGTTTAAATCAAAAAGGGGCCTCATAGCCTAGTGGTTAGTGTACTAGCTCGCTAAGCGTGAGGTCGTGGGTTCGAGCCACTCGTGTCAAGTGCATGGCCCTGCAAGTTTTTCGGCGCTCGCGCATATGATGTAAATAGCGAAAAAAGCACTCGTTGGATTTTTCACAATTTATAACTATGTGCATGAGACCCGAAAAACCGGCATTCCCAGATGTCGTTAGGTGGCAGCCCCTCTTCTGAGATAGGTTGCACTCGGCTAATCACTGGATCGACTGAACAATAACGATTACAGAAACAAACACAAGATCAGAAAACACTCACACCCCCAACCCGATGACGACCCTCCGCTTTTCGCAACGGACACGAATTGGACAATGGAATGTGAGGACCCTAATGGAGCCTTCCAGGCTTGCGCAGTTTGAAAAGGAGATGGAAAAAATGCAGATCGCAATTGCTGGCATAAGCGAGATGAAGTGGAAAGGCAGTGGGACGACAACAACAACACACGGCAATCTAGTAGTGCACAGTGGGAGCAGTGATGGGGGCAGGAATGGAGTAGGAATATACGTGTCAAAGCAATACAAACAGACACTTATCACCTGGAATCCGGTATCCGATAGAATCATCACTGCTAGATTCCGATGCAACGCTAGGCACATTACCATCGTGCAACGCTACGCCCCGACAGAAGACGCCAGCGATGAAATCAAAGACGACTTCTACAATGCCCTCACATCTTCACTCACCAAGAGCAAACGAGGTGATATTAAAATTCTCATGGGAGATTTCAACGCGAAATTAGGCCCCAACAACAACGGATTGGAACCAATCATGGGCCGACACGGTGTGGGAACACGTAGCAACAATGGCGACAGGCTGGCCGACCTATGCCAGACATTCCAACTAGTCATTGGTGGCACTGTATTCCCCCACAAGGAAGTGCACAAGTACACGTGGACATCACCGAGTGGGCATACACGCAACCAAATTGACCATCTGTGCATAAGTAGGAAATGGAGACACTCCCTTAGCGATGTACGGAACAGGAGAAGTGCGTCAATTGACAGTGACCATGAAATACTAGTCGGAGAACTTCTAATCAAGCTCAGACGAAGTCACACTGCCACCAGAAGAAGCACAAGAAGACCACCCCCCCTGAACTTACACCGACTTGGAGACCCTGTCATATCCACCAGATTGGCAACAATGCTACGTGAACAACTAACACCACAGCAGAACCACACCTGGGAACAGACATGCAGCATACTGAGGAGCACCGCGGAGGGTTTGCTTGGCACCCGACAACGCAGGAGCACAGACTGGATCTCGACACGCACATGGGAGCTTATCAGTAGAAGAAATTCCCTCTAATCGAAAGCTGATCACGACTGCAGAGCCCGGGATGAATTCAAGGAACTCTGCAAGCTAGTGAAGAAATCAGCCAGAAATGACAAGAGAGCACTGATAGATAGAATTGCAGAAAATGCAGAGAGCGCAGCCAACGCCAACAACATGCGCTCACTATACCAGACAATCGGTAAGCTATCTGGAAGCTACCAAAAACAGAACCATCCAGTACGAGATGTCAACGGAACACTCCTTGTCGATGATGATGCCCAGATCCGCAGATGGCGACAACGCTTCTTAGAAATCAGCCACACAGAGCATAGGAGCAGCGCAGATGACGACTTCAGAAGTATTGTACCCAACACCAACACCAGAATTCCTCACACGACACCATCTGTTAGAGAAATTCGTGATGCAATCAGGAAATTGAAGAACAACAAAGCAGCCAGAGAGGACGGTTTACCCGCAGAACTGCTCCAAGTTGACACGCTTCTAATGGCCGAAACGTTGCACCCGCATTTCGAGAGCATATGCGAGAACGAGCGAATCCCCCCATCCTGGAAGAAAGGCATCATCGTAAAATTACCGAAGAAAGGACACCTCAGTGATTGCAATAATTGGCGAGGAATCACCCTGCTGAACCCCAGCTACAAAGTGATAGCCACTTTACTGAATGAACGTCTACTGGAAAAAATAGAGCCAACAATACGCGATGAACAAGGAGGCTTTAGGCCACACAGAAGCTGCGTAGACCAAGCGAACACATTACGCGCAATCACCGAACAAGCTGTGGAATGGCGCGCGCCGCTATACCTCCTATTCATTGATTTCCAGAAGGCGTTCGACTCAGTAGATAGAGCAGCGATATGGCGGGCGCTTGCAAGGAAGGGAGTACCACTCAATATCATAAACATAGTGATAGCTATGTACGATGATGCGGATTTGGCGGTACTGCACAATGGAAAAATCAGTGCACCCTTCCAGACGAACACTGGCGTCAAGCAAGGATGCCCTTTGTCACCGCTGTTGTTCAACTTGGTGATCGATGAGATTATGAGTGAAGTGTGCAGCTCGAACCGCGGCATAACATGGAGCCTCAGGATCTGGACTACGCGGACGACATCTGCCTCCTAGCTCATAGATTCACCGACATCCAAGCCAAATGCAGTGACCTCGAAGCTCGGGCCAAAGCAGTTGGACTCTCCATTAATGCAGCAAAAACCAAAGCGATGCGGATCCTCCACTCCCACAAAAGCGGGATCACCATATGCGGGAAAAGTGTCGAATTTGTCGACAGCTTCGTATACCTAGGCACCGTAATATCCGCAAACGGGGGAGTGGAAAAAGACATGGAGAATCGTCTGAGCAAAGCCAGATCTGCTTTCGAGAGATTGCAACGCATATGGAGAAACCAGCAGATCAGCAGAAAAACAAAGCTGAGAATCTTCAATGCGTGCATCAAATCCGTACTGCTGTACGGATCGGAAATCTGGCTGACATCGCAAAGAATGGTACTAAAGCTGCAAGCCTTCGTCAATAAGTGCCTTAGGATCATATGTGGTATATTCTGGCCAAATAGAATAACCAATGATGACCTGTAGCGCTGCACAAACGAAGCACCAATCCAGCAGCAGATAAAGAAGAAAAAATGGAAATGGATTGGTCATTCACT
Source organism: Drosophila pandora (assembly GCA_021223865.1). NCBI lineage: Eukaryota > Metazoa > Arthropoda > Insecta > Diptera > Drosophilidae > Drosophila > Drosophila pandora. Next base: position 164,925 of record JAJJHT010004648.1, on the reverse strand, counting down.
AAGGAAAGGTCGAGACAGCATAGTTAGGATGGCCCTGGAGTGGAACCCGCAAGGAAGCAGAAGAGTGGGACGCCCCAAGCTAACCTGACGCCGATCAACAGTACGTGAACTCGTTGACAATAAAATCACCTGGGACTTGGCAAAGAGAACAGCGCAGAATAGGGTCCGATGGAATGCACTTGTGGATGCCCTAAGCTCCCAAGCAAAGTAATAGGAAAAAAAAAAAAAAAAAAAAAATCAAATATCAATCAAAGGTGGAGAGCGTCACTAAAATTCAGACCAAATAACAGATTCAGCACCTCAACGATCTGAACGGCATGAAACCGCGTGAATATTAAACCAAGCAAGTAAGGACCACCCATCCTAAACGGCAGACAAAATCGGTTGTTATCAAAAAACTAAATTGGCATAATTGGCGGATCAAATGGGCATGAACCAGTTCTATATCAAATCAATAAAACAAAGCAACATTAATGAAAAGAAAATCACAATCTTTACAATTTTACCGTATTGCTAAGCGTTTGTGCAGTTCCATATTTGGGTAAACATTTTATGGATTCGAAAAAATTGCTAATTTGCACATTACAATTGTTTTTTTTTTAGAAAAATCAATCCAGTAAACATATAGGAATATAATATCGTTTGCTCGTTAAAATCGTGCAATAAGCCGATTTCATCGTCCCAGCCCAGCATCTATTGTTGGCTGTGTGAAAGTGTTTCACATGCCAATTGTGCTGACCATACGGCATCTGGTGTGGATGCCATTTCCCGCCGTGTTGGCCTCCATTATTGCTGCCGTGCGGCTGTCCATGATGAAATGTGGGCCAAGAGTGGGTTTAAAGAGTTGATCGTTGTTTACCGAATTCTTTAAATAACTAACATTTCCCATCAATCTTTCGTATCAGAATTGTAGGGGCCTACGAAGTAGACCTAGACTAATCCGATCCCCTAGTCCGATAGTGACCCACTAGTAATTATTGGTGACTTTAACTTATCCGATCTCACTTGGTCAAATATTAAAAATTTATCTTATTTATCTAAAAGTTCAAGGATATAAAGTCACCTAGAGTTTCCAGGTGAATCGCAATCGGACATAAGATAACATAAGAAACGGATTAAAGAGCGGACAAAGGAAATCAGGACTCCTCATCGTCAGCCTGTAACCAAGTTTCTGTTAAAAGTATAATGTGAGACACAAAGAAAGAACTATCAGAACAGAGTTTCCGCCGAGTTCATTAAGTATTCTTTTAGGTAAGAGTTTATATTGAAATTGTTTGCTTTTAGAAGGATGTAGGAGGTACGAGCAGCGTTGGATTTACACTATGTGCGGTCGGTGCTCGCGCACAGGGCGGCAAATTTCGGGGGGCGGCAAAATTTGAGGCATAAATAGAAAATTTATACTTGGATAATTTTTGGACAATTTTTGCGTATAGCCGTCGGTAATTCAGAGCGGCTACTGACCGATTTTAAGAGGTTGGGTTGTCTTTCGAGCAGAAATGTTTTCAAAACAATTTGATTCGATGTTTATCTATTCATTTGAGTTGATTATGTAAATTCTGTGAGTCATGAGTGACAGGCGAAAAAATTAAGCGGCGCTGCTTTTAGAAAGCGCGCTTTAGATAAAGCCAACAAGGAGGAGGAAATTTTGTGCAAAACTCCAAAATTGCACAATTTTTTCATCAAAAAGTAAGACGAAAAACATATTGATGAGAGTTGCCTCGTCTCAGAGCAAAGTGGTATGTCATAACAATTATTGAAAAATCGGAGCATTGTTGAAAATAAAGTATCCACAATAAATGAATTCAACCAACGATATACATTTATTTAATCTGTTAATAATTATGTATATAGTTCACGGTTTCCCCGACATTTGATTTAGGAAGTTTTCAATTTCAATTAATAATAAGGGCGGCATTTTCTATAATGCACAGGGCGGCACTTTACATAAATCCGGCCCTGTCCATGAGGGTGCCTGAACACTCCACTCGTCTCGACGGCACCACTGGTCCCATTGCTCCGTCGTTGACAAAACCAACCATCGAAGCTACGAAAGTGCATGGTGGTCTCTTGGTAAATCGTCGCTCATGCAGTCAGGATTCTTCGCTGGACCGCGACATCCAATCGGGTTTTCAGGATTTGAAATTGGAGCGAAACCTGAGCAACGATCATGATAGCCAGGACGGGTCCAATTGCGTCTCATCAGTACCCCTGCTATCCACCGCTCCCCCCGTGGTCGCTCTTTCCACATCGCATCTGGCAGTTGTCTGCGATGGATTTTCTAAAGCTGCTGTTCTTAATCCCGCATCTGGCCCGGGATTTGGTTTATTGCCACCGTTTCCGATTAAGTCAGCGCCCAGGTCTGACTCCATTCTGGACTCTAGCCTGCACCCTTCCAATGGGGGGAGGTCGTCCGCATCGCTGCTGCCGCCGTCTGCAGCTGCCAAGGTGGCTTCTGCTCCAGCCGTGAAGGCTCCCGATCCTGCAGTCGAAAGGTGTGCCTACGCGCAATTTCGGAAAGAAGTTTCCTTCCACTCTCGCCACTCTATTGACGCCTGGCTCGAGCGCTCTCTGGATCTGGATGGACACGGCAGCCTGCAACTGAGAATTATGGACCTTGAGATCATCAGCAATATTATGTGATGAAGCTGTCCCACGCCCCTAAGGATTTTTTGTTGAAAGATGGAATTCAACGGGGGTAGGATGTTGGGACTTGGGACTTGGGCCAGCATCAAATAACATAATTATTTCAATTTAATTCTCCCAGTGTAACTAGCCGCAGCGGTCCACTAATTGCCCGTTATCAGCTGTATTATATTCTTTGTTTCTCCCAGATTCGCATGCGCTTTGTTGTTCTTTTGTAGCGCATGCAGTTTGGGAGCTTTGGTGGAGCTTCTGCGCAAGCTCTTAGGTTTTATGACTTGTAATTCGGCATTGTTTTGGAACGGCCGCGGAATTTGTTTTGGGGTTGACCCAATAAAAATATTGAAATCGAATTGTGGATTGTGTATTAATTCGGTCGCTATCAAAATTCTGATAGCTCAACACCGGGAAAGATTATTTTTCATATGTAATTTTTTATGCATATTTTGTATTTTTTCGTCACCAAAATGGATATCAGATATTTTAGCGTGGCATGCCGTCGTTATTTTACCAGTTTTTTATTTGATTATATTAAATCAGCCAATATTATTTATAGTCGATCATTCTCAGAAAGTAGATTGTTATCGGATCTTCAAATTCCTAAAACGTAAAATGCCTAGAATTAAGTTATCTCTGGAAACTCTGGGATCTTTTATTTATTTGATAAAAACAAGAAAGGAAAGCTATCTTCGGGCGGAGCCGAAGTTTATATACCTTAGGTATAGGTAGCAGCTGTTGCAAGGTTCCCACTGCATACGTACAGCCTACCTCCCGTCCAACCGACCGAGGGACGCTGCCGCGTGACGCACGGCTCGAATCGCGGGAATAGATCGGAGATAGTAATGTGAAAAGTAGAAGAAAGATATCACGAGGAAGAGTGTTGCACAGATAAGGCGGTTAATGTAAGCGATTTAAGATTGTTAGTAGAGCAAGGTGACAAGATGTGGTAGAGACCATTGTAGTCCGAACATACTACCCTGCACGGATCGTGTTGGGCATATGTCGAACTACAATGGCTAAGGAGTAGAGGACGAAAGTTTCTAGTCCTTCTACTAGGAACGTTAAAATTTAAGCGTGTTAGTAAGTGCTGGCTGTCTATATTTCCGTAAATAAGATTGTATAGAAACATGACACCCAGCATCGTTCTACGGTTTGTTAATGATGGTAAGTTGATTAGTAAAAGTCTACTATGATAAAAGGGGAGGTAAAGATTTTCATCCCTATTAAGTCCCTTAAGCGCAAAAGTAAGGAAGTTTTTTTTTACAGATTCAATGTGATCTTGGTGTACTCCATATTAAGGACTCCAGACACACGATCCATACTCAAGAAACGGATGGACGAGTGATGTATATAACGCTATAGTTATGTACGGGTCATTAAATTCTTTTGACCATGTTTTAATAAAACCAAGCACACTTAAAGCTTTATTAACCATGGTAGATATATGGTCGGTAAATTTAAGTTTCAAATCTAATAGGACACCTAGATCATTAACCTAAGTTAATCGTTTTAAGGCGTTCCCATAGAGAAAGTACATAGCCTGGTGAGGACTAGATCGGTAAAACGACATGAGTTTACATTTCGATCCATTAATCCGGATTGAAGTCTAGACTGGGCGCTAGTGAATTTATACTGAAGGCATAGCTTTACGTCATCAGCGTAAATAAGTACAATTGAATTAGTTAAGGCAAGGGGCAAGTCGTTAATAAACAGGGTAAAAAGTAGGGGTCCAAGATGGCTTCCTTGGGGCACCCCAGATGTTGCGCGGACTAAACGCGAGGTAACATCTTTAAAGAAAACACGTTGGGTTCTCCCAGATAAGTAGCTCGAAATCCAGATAAGAAGATCAGTGGGGAATTCCAAAAGACTGACTATTATTATATAAATATCGAATCGTATATAGTTGGCCGATACTTATGAAAATTTCATTGATTCGATAATCTATTTTCGAATAAAAATGTTGGAAATGTTGGTAGCACCAAGTATCTTTAAAAATAGCAAGGTTGTGACATTTCCGATCATTCAGGTTTATGGCAGCTAAAGGATATAGCCAACCGATCCTGGCCGTTACTTATAGGAAAAGAAGGATGTGTGCCAAGTTTTAACTCGATAACCGAAACCGACAGACGATCAGACAAACAGACGGACCGACGGCCAGACGGACATGCTCATATCGACTCAGGAGATGATCCTGATCAAGAATATATATACATTATAGGGTCGGTGATGTCTCCTTCAATGCGTTGCACACTTTTGACCTAAATCATAATAATGCAAAGGTATAAAAATACAACACTGCCAACTATAGAGACATCTGTAAATTTTAAGCATTTCAAAATTTATTTAATAAATCACTCCCTGTTTTCATCACCTTTGTAATTACCACCATGGCTGTATGAAGCGCCACTCCACCATAACCAACTTATTGGACCAAACATATTTTCTTATTCTTGACTTTCGAAATGGTTTTCAAAAATATATCATTTACACTAACTCGGAAGAAGGGTGTTGGCCTTGGATACCAGCTGGCGAGTTGTCACCAAAATGCATATGATGCCTGCGTCCACACGTCCGGCCGCTTGAAGCATTGCCATGCCGAGATAGGCGACTAAATCCAAGACACTTACGGCATAAATCGGCATAAATAAGCCATCATTAACTTCTGCAACAACACTGGGAATATGATGCAGCTAGCAACATGCTTCGTCGGGACCAGGGTTCCTGGGCTCGCATATGCGAATTAAATTTTTCGGAAAGCTCACGAAGCCTCGTCGCCGATGCGCATTCTACGGCCCTCAGATGCAGTACCTCATGAACATGAGTTTTAAAAATAAGTTAAACCTTTTGTTTTCATTGTTTTTGCCCGTCAGCTCCAACGAACAGTCTCGAAGGAAGACTCACGATGCCAGGACCGTAGCCGCTAAAGCTTCTCCACCCGACCTATTAATGAGTCTCTTATAAATGAAATGTCCACCATGGTAAAGAACAGTGACTGGAATTAAAGCCACTTCGCACAACCTCCACCAAAAGTTGAAAGCTGCAGCGGCAACGAAGCCTGGAAATTTCTACCAAACAACGCATCAAAATTTGTGGAAGAAGTAACGTTGATCAGCGTCGAGCTCGCAGACAACAAGCTGGAGCGCCGAATAATCTCCTGGTCCAGGATGAATCCATTTACTATGTTTGAAGGTTGTAGCTCCGTTATCGTGGTCATTTTTCCCGAATCCATGCTGATCCCTTGGCTCCTTACACGAAGACCGAGGTACAGCAGCCCCCTCTGAAGAAATGAAACTTGCCCGTATTTATACTCAGGCTTGCCGCCTTCAGCATCCTGAATACCTCCTTGAATTTTTCCATATACTTGTCCCTTGTCAACCTGGTACGCAAATGCAAGTGGAGTATTATCTGGGCGTATGAACTGGTCTACGGCTCTCTGGAACGTTGCCGAGGATGAGTATAGGCCTTTCTTCTTTCTACTGGTGCAGTCCTGGTACTGTAAAAGCAGTGTACTTACTACTTCCTTACTCGAATGGGATCTGCCAATACATGTCCTTTATTTCGAAGGTAAAAAAAACTTGCTTTCTAAGTTGCTTCAAAATTGAATTGAAGCGTGGCATTGGAAACGCATTCTTTTTCAATTTTGCGTGTCATACACGTTCTCAAATGACCGTTTTCATCACCATAATATTCGGTGAGTCATCTTTTACAGCTCTTCCCCCTTCGAATTTATCTCTCCTTGTATCTTGGAGTTTTTAGGAAAATACCTCTGTTTTATTGGATATCGTCCTTTTTGGTAACCTAGCTATGTTCGAGCAACTATTCTGGCCTGCGAACGCCTCTAGCTCTCCTCCATGAACCTCTTGTCATGCAATCTCTTTTCAATCTCTTCCGAGGATCCTGTCACCGCTATTGACAGACTATCCTCCAAGCAGCTCTCAATCTTTCTCTCATTGGTATTGGGATTTGGTGGCCCGCGAAAGTTACTGTTGTGCCAAATTCTCCGAGTTAATCAAATCCTAGCAGCACACTCTCTCCCATACCTGGCATCACCAGCAGCTTCAAACTCTTCTCCTTGACACTCTGTGTGTCTCCCATGAGCCAACTTAACCAGACTCCTTGTGGTAACGCGTTCTCAAGCGATTTCGGGGCTGCCTGCCTGAAATAATGATTGCTCCTGTGTCTATCATGGCCTTGATTTCAGCTCCTCCGAGCTGGACGACTGCCAAAAACTGCTGATCATCTCCTGACAATTTACCCACTTCTTTCGAAAGGCAGCACCTTGAAAACCCTGGCAGCACTCTGTGCTCCTTACTCTTGTCGCGCTGCACATCCTGCAGAACAGAATCCAGGGGGGTTGCTGCATCCACTTGCCCAATGGCCCATGCCTATCAACAGATACTTGCCTAGGACTTGCTGCCGATTCTGCTATTGTTGAGCCATTCCTTCCAGCTGTCCCTCGGTCATCCTTGTCCGGGAGTGCTCTGTTTCACCGGCGAGTCTTGGTGCGGTTCCTCTTTCAGCCATCTTGGTGTCCATCTCTTTTCTTGTTGACTTTTCTGAGTAGCCTATGTTGTTATTCTCCTCTCTCTTTCAGTGGGTCCCATCTTTCCTGATGTTTCTGCTCTGTTGGCTGTACCGGCTGCGGTCCCCTCTCTGACATCGTTCATCTACGGGCGGACGTGTCAGTGGCTCGAGCGTGGGTCTGAGGCGACTTGCCTGTTAGACGCCTCCTCTTCAACTGTCATTTTCTCGAATTCTTTGGACTTCTGCGTGTATTTCTCCTCGAATCCTCGCGTCACCGCCAGCATCACGACGTCCTTGGTCTCACCAACAGGGTTCTTATTGTTTCAATGGTTCTTCTCTCCTCAGCTCCTCAGTGCAAATCCGATTTTACCAAGCTCGTAGAATCACAGTGTGTTAGAATCACACCCTTTACAGCGCTATGGTCCAGTGTAATGCACTAACTGCAAAGAGTATGGGCACACGTCATACTGGCCGGTTCTGGTTGTCTGTGTAGTATGAAGGGACGCCCACCATTTCTCATACTGCTCCACTAAAAAAGACGACTCCAATATATAAAATGGGAAATCTTCGGAGAAAACCATTCGGCGGGGCATAAACTAAAATTTTATGGTAATGAAGAGATAGTTGGCTGACTGGCTTTTCAAAATACGCGAAGAAAAATGTAATCGTGTAACGTTTTCTTTTAACAAACAAACATGCCCTTCGCTTTCACCGAACCATCCTCAAGCTACCAAACCAACAGGCGACTAACCAGACACTGACGCATCGAATGGAAGAAGAAAGCTAGCAAGCCATCGATGGATTATTACTGATCGATCGCCTCCGTTCCTGAACTAAAAGATCCTGCTCTGGTTAAGAAACGCCAGCAGATGCAACGTAGACATCATTAGTGATTCCAATTAAAAATCTTGAGAAAAATATATTGAAACATCAGACAGTGTGTCCACCAAAAAAAACAAATCAAAATTTGTTTTAAAGAGATTATTTTATTTAACGCTTTTAACATTCATTGGATGTATCAAATTATAAAAAACAAGAAATAAAAGCCAACTTCGAGAGGAGCGGAAGTTGATATACCCTTGCAGTTATGTAGCAGCTCGTATCCTATTCACCAAAGTTATGGCATTTCCGATCAATCAGTTATATGGCAGCTATAGCCCGGAGAAAGCCCGATCCCGGCCGATTCGACTTGTATACTGCCTGCAAACAAAAGAAGGATTTGTGCAAAGTTTCAACTTGATAGCTCTTAAACTGAGAGACTAGTTTAAAACAGAAACAGAAAGACTATGTACTTATAGGGTCGGCTCCCTCTGCAAGGGTATAAAAATCGAAACCTAAAAATAAGCATGCGATGAACAAACTTTATAATTCGCTATTTTTACAAACGAGAAACTTTAGGATCAGCTCATCTACTGCGGAATTCGCAGTACCGAGCGAATTCGCATTTGAGTTTTTATTGCGCTTCCGCTACGCCCTATTCAGAACTTATACTAATCTTTAAGAAATTCCATCTTCCTACTTATTCGACTTTTAAATATAATAGCTTCAAAATAATGAACAAATCCGAATATATCAACTACTTTTACAACGTTGTTTATATTAAACAAGTTAATTCAGCTGCGATTAGAAACCAATGAAAAACTTTAACTTTGGTAGGCCAAATATACCCCTCTTGATTGCATCTGAAACAATTCGTATTTGTTAAACAATTATTTCGCCAGTGTCGATCAGATCCAGAGTGCAAACAGCGCTATTTTTCTTTTCTTATGATACTTGTTCTTTTGTTACCCAGGTATATTCGCTTCACATTTTAATTCATTCAAAGATTTGCTATCAGGGCAATATTGTTCATTTTGCACATGTAGGCGTAAGCAGGGAAATACAAAAAGAGAAGACCATTCACTATAATAAAAAACTTACTGTGTTATTCTGTTCATCGATAAATCAATAATTCGAATGGGAACTAATAATGTTCTAATAATAATACTAATAATATTATAATATTTTTTTCTTCATCATTACACCATTAATAAATTAATAAAATCAATTAAGACACCAACTTTCCCGAATCTCTGGTGTTATTCAGTATTCAGTTCTCTTTACTATTCAATTGTTACATAACACGCTATGGTTCGTATGTGCTCCAAAACGTAAAGCTCTTATTTTAAGATAAGCTTTCCCAATTGAGTGTGTTTAGTTCAGCTTCATTCAAATTAAAGCCAATTCTTAACTTATTTTATCTCGCGACTGACTTTTCTTCGTATACTTGACAACTTAATTTTAAAATTTTATTAACGATTTTATTTTGCAACTTACATGCTTGCTGATCTTTGACTCATCTTTTAATCAAACTAGCTCGTGTTTCTTCCAACTTCATTCCATTATGGGGTGTATTTGAACCTGTATAATTAGCAACTACTTAAAGAATCGGAATGGTGCATATATATGTTTTAATGATATACACGAAGTACTCATTTTGGCAATGCGAATATATTTTTATCCATTATGGAAAAGTTTAAGCAACATTACTATAAAGAAACTTTTTGTAATTTAAACACACAAGCAATTATATACTTTCTGTTAGATTGTTTTATTTTTGGTTCCGACGTCCTAGCAAGGAAGCTTAGAAATTGTTGGACTCGGCCCCGCCTGAAGCGGCGGTCGACTTCAATCGATTTGGCAACATCAATTCAGAACATAGTAATTTTGATTTACCCCTTTAATTTTGTTTTTTATTCTTTCTTTTGGTTTTTTTGTTTTTGCAGCTAAATTCGCTAAGTAGTAACAAAATCCACAGTTTGTAAATAAACCTACAAAAAATACATTTAAACAAGAAAGGAAAGCTAACTTCGGGAGAAGCCGGAGTATATGCCCCAACTATACAATACCGGTAAACATCTTTTCCACCAAAACGTGTTACTTGAAAGAATTGTGGTATTTTGAAATTAGCAACTCAAACATAATGAAAGCAAAAAAAAGGTTTATAAATCCTTTGAAGATAGTCCAATAAATTAAAAAAAAATAGTGTTCCGTTACAGAGCGCTTTCGGGAGCTTTTTTTAATGTTCCAAATCTAGGCTTTAGTAAAAAACAAAGACCTTTAGATTTCTATGTATGATTACAATTTATTTAATGATTTGGTTTATATAATATATGGAACATATGACATATGTATGTGACTGCGTAGAGTCATCCCACGAGAGAGCGAGACATCGATAGCGCATGATGCAGGTGGACGATCGAATGCACGAGAGCGGGCGACGCGAATAGAGACAAAGATAAAGAAAAGATAAACAAATTCATTAAACTATTGCCGGCCATACTTTCGGCGGCTGCTTAACCCGACATACTCCCCCCGTTGGAAGCTGAGGTTTCAACAGCATCATGAAGGAACAGCATGCCCAATTTGTTGACTACCCGCCTTGTAGCTCCGGACGCCGTCCTCAGCAGCGCACCTGACACACTCTGTCGCCGTCTTCTTCATTCTCGATGCTACTGCAGCTGCGCGATAGCATCTCGGTAGCCATTTCGCTGCCAAAGTCCAAGAGCGGCTATGTTACCCACACTGGGTAACATATGACCTATCACACTAGCCACCACTGTGCAGATCCCGGCCAGTCGCTTCTCCATGCGCTGCTCGAAGTGACGACGGTGTCTGTAATAGTTCTCCATTTTGCTGAGCCCCTTGCGGAGGCGCTTCTTCTTTGCCTTGGAAACACAACTGCGATGAGACTCCACCTTTACCGGCTTCGTCTGAGGCTGGACGAGCAACTTTGACTGCTCAGCTACCATGAGGACCTTACCATCGTCAGGGCCTCCGGCTCCATTTTTATATTTTTAATGTTTTAATTTTTTTATTGATGCTGCGGAGCGATCGAGAGATCCCGCGAGAGAGCGAGTCAAACGCTTGCGCATGACGGCAGATGCAGGTGGCCGATCGAATACACGAGAGCAGGCGACGCGAACACAAATATAAAAGAAAGTAACGTCACGAATTCAATAAATTACACAGTGTTACAAAAATGACAAAAGTGAATTAACTTTTGAAGTGACATAGTAGGAATTGTTCATTGGGTTGAGTATATCACAAAACCATTTTTGAAATATTTCTAAAACCCTCAAAATCTTGATTTATGGTTAAAAAACCGTTTTTCGGGACTTGTTTGCGCTTAAAAATTCCTGAACGCGTTTTTTTCAACCGATTTCAAAATTTTTGGTGTTTTTTAATAGTGAAATGTTGTAGCTTTTGAAAAAAAATTATATCTTCGATTTTGTTAAACAAAAAGAACAAAATTTTTACACCTGAAACTGAAGTTTTCGACTTTTGTTCGTGTTTTTCGGATTTTGATGCCAGTTTTTCGGTAAAACTTACAAAAATTCTGTAGTTTTTGCCACATTACAATGTTGTCTCATTAATTCTGAATAAAATGAGACAAATTTCATCACAAAATAATGAAAATTGTTGAAGTTATAACGCTTTTCCCAAAAAAAGTCAATTCAACCAGCGAGCGCTTCGGAGCCATTCGGAAAATGGTTTTGTGATATACTCGACCCAATGAACAATTCCTACTATGTCACTTCAAAAGTTCAGAATCACTGTTACACTGTGTTATCATATCTACAAAATTTTAGAAGGATCGGCCGACTATATCCTATAGCTGATTTGGATCGATCAGAATAGGCTTATCTTTGGTGTTTTTTTAATTTAGAAAGATGGGACTTAGTAAAGATTCCATTTTGGGCAACTTAATCTGATTTGCCAAATTTCATAAGGATCTGCCGACTATATCCTATAGCATATAAAGAAACGATCGGAAATGGCCCAACCTTGCTATTTTTATAGATTTTTAAAGATGCTTCGGGCTGTTGCCAAAATTTTTATTTGAAAATTGATTTGGATGTATGGATCGTACAACTATATACGATCCGATATATATATAATACTATAAACTGCTACTTACCTGCAAGTGTATATAAACTTCGGCTCCGCCCGAAGTTAGCTTTCCTTTCTTGTTTTTTTATTTTTTTCGATATTCTTCTTCCTTTTTAAACCCTTGCATTATACCCTTGTATTATAATTTTTGTCACAAGTGTGCAACGCAGTGAAGGAGAGATCTCCGACCCTATAAAGTATATTCTTGATTGATTCTTGATTCTTGATCAGTATCATCTAATGAGTCGATATGAGCATGTCCGTCTGTCTGTCGGTTTCGGTTATCGAGGTAAAACTTGGCACACATCCTTCTTTTCCTATAAGTAACGGCCAGGATCGTTTGACTATATACTATAGCTTTCATAAACCTGAACGATCGGAAATGGCACAACCTTGCTATTTTTAAAGATGCTTGGGGCTGTCAACATTTCCAACATTTTTATTCGAAAATAGATTATTGAATCAATAAAATTTTCATAAGTATCGGCCATCTATACGATTCGATATTTATAAAATAATAAAAGCAGCTACCTAACTGCAAGGGTATATAAACTTCGGCTCCGCCCGAAGATAGCTTTCCTTTCTTGTTTTTTTTTTTCAAAAAAAGGAAAGATCCAAGAGTTTCCAGAGATAACTTAAATCTAGGCATTTTACGGTTTAGGAATTTGAATATCCGATAACAATCTACTTTCTGAGAATGATCGACTATAAAAATTATTGGCTGATTTAATATAATCAAATAAAAAACTGGTAAAATAACGGCGGCATGCCACGCTCAAAATATCTGATATCCATTTTGGTGACGAAAAAGTACAAAATATGCATAAAAAATTACATATGAAAAATATTCTTGCCCGGTTTATATGGTTTTTTGTTATTGTTCCACGTGCCGAATTTCTTGGGATTTTCATTTTGAAGTGCAAACAATTTACTAACAGCTGATGGCGCTTTGGATTTTTTGGGATTATTTTTTTGAAGTGCGTTCGCGGCCAGGGGCCAGTTTTTAACAAAGAGCATCTTATTAAAATAAATAAAATACACTAAATGCATTATTTGTATTGTTTTTTTTTTGTTTTTTTTTTGTTTTTTTTTTTATGTTTGCAAACTACCAAAATCAAATCCACAACCAAACCAGGACGCTGATGTTGCTGTGCTTGCGAATTGCCCACCCTACCTACGATCACGGCCGCTAGAACATCGCTCTTGTGATCCCTAATACACCCTACTTTTGGGCCAACACCAGCTGAGTTCAGTCAAAGAAGAACATTTTAGCTATTCATGATTTTATTCCAGTTGGTTAATATGAGATGCATGAGTTTGATGCTCAGTTATTATACCCTTGCAGAGGGTATTATAATTTTGGTCAAAAGTGTGCAACGCAGTGAAGGAGACATCTCCGACCCTATAAAGTATATATATTCTTGAACAGGATCACCTCCTGAGTCGATATGAGCATGTCCGTCTGTCCGTCGGTCCGTCTGTCCGTCTGTCTGTCGGTTTCTACGCAAACTAGTCTCTCAGTTTTAAAGCTATCGAGTTGAAACTTTGCACGAATCCTTCTTTTTCTTGCAGGTAGTACATAAGTCGGAACGGCCGGGATCGGTCGACTATATCCTATAGCTGCCATATAACTGATTGATCGGAAATGCCATAACTTCGTTGTTTTTTAAGATAGAGGGTTGGGACTTTCCACACATGTTATATTTGACTAACAAATCTTATGTACAAAATTTCATAAGGATCGGCCGACTATATCCTATAGCTGCCATAGAACGATCGGAATTGGCATAACTTTGGTGTTTTTTAAGTTAGAAAGATGAGACTTGGTACAGATTCTATTTTGGACAAAATAATCTGATTTGCCAAATTTCATAAGTATCGGCCGACTATATACGATATGCTATATATCCAATAATATAAGATGCGTGGCGCCACCTAGCGGACTGCGACTGAACTGCAAGGGTATATCAACTTCGGCTCCGCCCGAAGTTAGCTTTCCTTTCTTGTTTCAACTTATGATGTTATGATTTTAGTTTAATTAATAATAGTTAACTTTGTTAATAAACTATGCAAACAAAAGAAAATTTACAGCTGTGAGCTGAGAGACACACATAAATGAGGTTAAATACGTTCTCGGATCACTGACCTACCCTAACACATGCTTAGCGGCTGATTTTACAGCGGCTGAACTTTCACCAATTTATTTCAATTGCGGCTGAGGATCGACGTATTTCCCGCGCAGGATTAGGTGTGGGTGTGGGTTTGTGTGTGTGTTGATGTGGGGGTTGTTGCCCCCTTAGGGCCTTCCCTTTTGCTGCTCGCAACTTTCCCTCACTTTAATTTTCCCCACCAGAAATTCGGCGAAGGAGATTTGTTGGGTTATACACGAACAGTCTGAACAACTCGCAGACTTTCCTTCCTCGATCTAAATAAAACACAATAATCCTTTCACTACCATCCACTTTGCAAAGATTTATCTAACTTACATGGAAACTGCAACAGCACGGACTTGCCAAATTTAGGCTCTCAAAATCTTTCGTCGCCCGTTCGTATAATTGGCTCCCGTGGTTGCGGTTATGTCCTCTGAGTATGACTCCACCGAATATGCACGTCCTTCTGGTTCCTTGTTCCAATTCGAAAAGAATTTGGAAATCCGGAAACCAAAAAATGTGTGCCGGCGAACGAGAAAAACTTGCAATTGATCAGCTGATCTTGCACCCACGCTTACCAACACTAGCTTTGTTAACTATACAGGCCAACAGCAAAAAATCTCCAAAAAACATTTTCCTATGGAAGATTTTTGAAGTGAAACTTCTTTAGGCGCGTAATGGATTTTCGGGGACGGAGTAAAACCGAGTCAGGATCGACACGAAAATGCGAGTACCCCCACCACCGCTCACCGTTCACTGTCCCTCTCTCATCATATGCGCTTATTAAGGTGGGGGAGCCGCTCACGAACGTTGTCTCTCTTCTCTTCTTTCCTCTCTCTCAGACACCAGCGAACTGCGTTATTGAACTTTTTCAAAAACACACTCAATTTGGATATTGTTAATGATAGGAACACTAGCACGACTAGACACGGGACAACAATCGATGCAGTTTTTGCACGATTCATTAAGGATTTAAGTGCTCACGTATATATCTCGCACTTTAGTTACCATAACCCAATTATCACGACATTAGGAAATGATATTCATGAAATTGACAATGAAAATGGCACATGATTGGTAAATTGTCATTGTAATTTCTTTGTAATTTTTAATTGTAATATTATTATTTATGTAATATTGTATACTTGTGAATAAATTGAAAATTTTTGGAACTATACATTAATCGAAAGTCATTCATCTATAAGAAAATATTAGAAAAAGCAAATTCATGCTTCGTCGTTGAATTATTTAACCTCTAATTTTCAAACTAACCTAAGAGAGAAACTAGAGATGATGAAATGAAAATAGAGAGAGAGGAATACTAGAAGTTTCACTTCTGTCTTGCGTAGGCTTGACACACCCTTTTATTATTTTCTTATTGAAATCACTAGATCCATGACTTTTTGAAAATATGAGATTAAAAACTCCAATTTTAACCACTTATAATAAACTCAATAAAATGTTTTCGAGTTTTCCCTTAAATCCGAAATTCTACTACTATTCTAATAGGAAAATGTTTTGGGGAAAAATCATAGAAGACTAAAAATTTATGTAGAAAATCGGAGATTTAATCTTTGCATGAGTATTCAAAAGATATGGTAACTGCTAGATACCATTTTTGAATTTTAGTTGGTACACATACATTTCAAAAATGATATGCACTAAAAACAATGATGGTCAACGCCATAACACGGCCTACATAATCACTGTGGACGGAAGTCCACGAGGTGACGACCTGCATGCCTAGGCGTGCGCGAGGAAACTCTATATATAGCCAAAGAATTAAAAATTTTCTGTAGGCAACCGATCTAAGTGAATGATATACCAATCGAAAGGTATTGTTTCAATTAGATAATATTTTTTGAAACATATTCCAAAAGTTATTTGGTTTACGAGAAATTAGGGTGAAAGTAAAAAAATTTTTTATCACTAAAGTGGGGCTGGTGGACACATTTAGTAGTAGTCCTAGTCCCCAGATAGAATATTTTTATATATTCGCATTCTAGAGCTAAATACGCGTCGATTGGTACCTCAATCGACCCGATCCGACATTTCATTCAGAAGTTATTCGAAAAATTCGATTTTTTCTTCTTCTTCAAAATGAAGCCAGTTTGCGTCGGTTTGTCGGTTTGTCTGTTTGCACTATTTTTATCTTAAAAATCCTGAAAAAAATTGGAAAATGTTTGTTACTATCATATGAGCAACTATTGTTCTACAACTTTTTGATATACCTTGAGCTTACGTCAAAAAATTAAAAAAACTTTGTTAATGAAAAAATTTATAACTTTATAATTAAGAAAGATATCAAAAAGAGCTTTACACCGTTGAAATGGTTTTTTAAATATCAATTTCACTTTCTTTGAGGCCAAACGTCTATATAGTACACAAAAAAAAATACACTGAAAATAAACTTTTTTTTTAAGAAAAAAAAATATTTTTTAAAATTTGGTTGGCTGATCCTTTTTATATTGCACGTGGAGCTTTAGCTTTTGAGATGACGCAACTTTTGATAAATCGCTCATATCTGGCAAAATCCGTTAACTCAAGATATAGTCCTGTAAGTGCAGCTACCCATTTTGCACAGCATCCTGTGAAGCTTGCATTTACTTATACATGTGTGTGTATTTGAATGGCAACTTTGCTTTTTGGAGTTTGCATATATTTGGTCAATACCCTAAATACCCTAAAAAATGGAGTATATCTTTTCAGATTTTAGTTTATATATTTAAAAATAAAATCCAAATAAAAAAGGGCTTAAAAAGTAAAACGTAAACACATTGACTCAAGTTGGACTCGAACCCAGGCCCTCCGTGTTAGGAACCACGACGCTCTCCACTCGGCTAACCTCGAACTTTGTTGCTTGATGGCAACTTTTGATTTAATTCTGCTTTGTGTTTCAGTGTCTCATGTCTTAATGAGAAGACTCAGAAGATTGGTACTTCAACCGACCCGGTCCGACATTTCTTTCAGAAGTTATTCAAGAAATTCGATTTTTACAGTTTTTTTCAAAATGAAGCCAGTGGGTCTGTTTCTCTATATTTTTTTCTTTGCAATACTGAATAAAATTGGAGACTTTTGTTAATGTTATATGACTCATATGATATGATCAATTATTGTTCTACAACTTTTTGAAAAAGCTGTAAAAATCTAATTTCTTGAATAACTTCTGAAAGAAATGTCGGACGGGTCGGTTGAGGTACCAATCTTGAGGTCCCAAAGAAAAACAAGAAAAGAAAGCTAACTTCGGGCGAAGCCGAAGTTGATATACCCTTGCAGTTGTGCCATTTCCGATCGTTCAGTTATATGGCGGCTATTGGATATAGTTGGCCGATCCCTATGAAATTTGGCCAATAAGATTATTTTGCCCAAAATGGAATCTGTACCAAGTCCCATCTTTCTAACTTAAAAAACACCAAAGTTATGCCAATTCCGATCGTTCTATGACAGCTATAGGATATAGTCGGCCCATCCTTATGAAAGTTTGTACATAAAATATTTTCAAATATTTCAAAAATAAAATCCAAATAAAAAAGGGCTTAAAAATTAAAACGTAAACTAACTAGGATTAGAATTCAGGCCCTCCCGTGTTAGAAACCACAATGCTCTCCACTCGGCTAATCTCGAACTTTGTTGCTTGATGGCAAATTTTGATGTAATTCTGCTTTATGATTTAGTATCTCATGTCTTAATGAGAAGAATGCAAAATTTTATGAGTAGAACGCTTTGTATGCACATGCCCCCACTGAGCATATAATGCATATAAATAAATGCATCCACCACCGTTTTGGGCCAAATCATAGATTAAAAGCTAAAAAAACCAGGCAAACCAACTCCGCCAATACTTTTCTAATATTTATTATTCTATATAGCACACCCAAAATAAATTGTTACATTCAACAATTGGTTTAACTAGAAAAACTGAAAAAACGTAATTTCCAGTTTTTTTTAATTTTTTATCTTTGCGCATTTATTTTAGATAGAATACATGTTTATTATATGATTGATCGGAAATGCCATAACTTTGTTTTTTTATAAGTTAGAAGGATGGGACTTAGTACAGATTGCATTTTGGGAATTCTTATACGATTTGCAAAATTTTATTAGGATAATTGGCTTAACTTTGTTGTTTTTGAAGCTAGAATGATGGGACTGTCTACGGTTTCGTTTTGGGCAATCTAATCCTATGTTCATAAGAATCGGCCAACTATATCCTATGCCTGCCATATAACTGAACGATCGGAAATGGCAAAACCTTTCTATTTTTAAAGATGCTTGGGGCTGTTTCCAATATTTTTATTAGAAATTTTGTTGATGGTGAAATTCTTATAAGGATCGGACAACTATTTAGGATCCGATATATACAACAATAACATAAGCTTCTGCTTAACTGCAAGGGTATATCAACTTCGGCTCCGCTTGAAGTTAGCTTTCCTTTCTTGATTTTTATACCCTTGCAGAGGGTATTATAATTTTGGTCAAAAGTGTGCAACGCAGTGAAGGAGACATCTCCGACCCTATAAAGAATATATATTCTTGATCAGGATCACCTCCTGAGTCGATATGAGNATATTAACCAACTGGAATAAAATCATGAATAGCTAAAATTTTCTTCTTTGACTGAACTCAGCTGGTGTTGGCCCAAATGTAGGGTGTATTAGGGATCACAAGAGCGATGTTCTAGCGGCCGTGATCGTAGGTAGGGTGGGCCTTAAAATATGACGCTCAAAATATGACGAGTCCGCTCAGTACTGATCTTTGTGACATCTGGTAACGCCTATACCATTTCATATATTTTTTGACATTGTCCTCTGTAACCGCATCGGAAGCCCTGCCGCTGCGGACTTTATCGGTAGTGGAGTTGCGGCCGCCACGAAACTCTCAAAACTAATATGGTGTAATCTGACAGTAATCTGAATTTGGTGTAATCCATAATATTTGTTCAATTTTTTTGTTTTCCTTCGCCGTTTTGCCTCTCAAAAAATAATTTTTTATGATAGAACGAAAATCATTTTTGTCCATATTCAACATGATGCCAAACACGTCAACAACAATCAGCGGCCAAAACAAAACTAAGGGCAGTATCGCACTGAAATTTGGTATGCCTGCCTAAACATGTACGCACCTTAAGGAACCAAAACCTTCTTTGCAGTAGTAGCGCTTTATAACGGTCATGGAGTTTACTTTTCACCCTCACGAAAGCTCACGAAATATAGCATCGTTAGAGAGGTTTTTACCTATGTGTTTCCCTTTTTTTAAGATCATATTTCTAAATCGTAAGAAAAAAAAGTTGTTTTTTCTAAATTGGCTCAAAAGGATTCTATACACGTTGCATGTGGAGATAGCCCTTGAATTAACGCAACTTTTTTCTTGACGAGGTAAAGTACCGGTGACGAACCTGCATGCGAAACCCAAAATATCTGATATCAATTTTAGTGACGAAAATATGCTATATAGGTGTTCAAAATTGCATATAAAAAATATTCTTGTTCGGCACGTGCAAGAAAAACAAAAAAAATCAGTCACGTGCCGAACAAGAATATTTTTTATATGCAATTTTGTACACCTATATAGCATATTTTCGTCACTAAAATTGATATCAGATATTTTGGGTTTCGCATGCAGGTTCGTCACCGGTACTTTACCTCGTCAAGAAAAAAGTTGCGTTAATTCAAGGGCTATCTCCACATGCAACGTGTATAGAATCCTTTTGAGCCAATTTAGAAAAAACAACTTTTTTTTCTTACGATTTAGAAATATGATCTTAAAAAAAGGGAAACACATAGGTAAAAACCTCTCTAACGATGCTATATTTCGTGAGCTTTCGTGAGGGTGAAAAGTAAACTCCATGACCGTTATAAAGCGCTACTACTGCAAAGAAGGTTTTGGTTCCTTAAGGTGCGTACATGTTTAGGCAGGCATACCAAATTTCAGTGCGATACTGCCCTTAGTTTTGTTTTGGCCGCTGATTGTTGTTGACGTGTTTGGCATCATGTTGAATATGGACAAAAATGATTTTCGTTCTATCATAAAAAATTATTTTTTGAGAGGCAAAACGGCGAAGGAAAACAAAAAAATTGAACAAATATTATGGATTACACCAAATTCAGATTACTGTCAGATTACACCATATTAGTTTTGAGAGTTTCGTGGCGGCCGCAACTCCACTACCGATAAAGTCCGCAGCGGCAGGGCTTCCGATGCGGTTACAGAGGACAATGTCAAAAAATATATGAAATGGTATAGGCGTTACCAGATGTCACAAAGATCAGTACTGAGCGGACTCGTCATATTTTGAGCGTCATATTTTAAGGCCCACCCTACCTACGATCACGGCCGCTAGAACATCGCTCTTGTGATCCCTAATACACCCTACATTTGGGCCAACACCAGCTGAGTTCAGTCAAAGAAGAAAATTTTAGCTATTCATGATTTTATTCCAGTTGGTTAATATGAAATGCATGAGTTTGATGCTCAGTTATTTCAACTCATGATGTTATGATTTTAGTTTAATTAATAACACAGTGTAACAGTGATTTTGAACTTTTGAAGTGACATAGAAGGAATTGTTGATTGGGTCGAGTATATCACAAAACCATGTTCAAAATATGTGGGTGTAATGATACACCCTCAAAATCTTGATTTATGGTTAAAAAACCGTTTTTCGGGACTTCTCTGCGCTTAAAAATTCCTGGACGCGTTTTTTCCAACCGATTTGAAAATTCGGTGTTTTTCAATAGTTAAATGTTGTAGCTTTTGAAAAAAAAATATATCTTGTTAAACAAAAAGGACAACATTTTTACACCTGAAACTGAAGTTTTCGACTTTTATTCGTGTTTTTCGGATTTTGACGCCAGTTTTTCGGTACAATTTACAAAAATTCTGTCACATATCAATGTTGTCTCATTAATTCTTAATAAAACAAGATAAATTTCATCAAAAAATAATGCAAATTGGCGAAGTTATAACGCTTTTCCCAACGCTTTTGTGATATACTCGACCCAATAAACAATTCCTACTATGTCACTTCAAAAGTTCATTCACTTTTGTCTTTTTTGTAACACTGTGTAATAATTAACTTTGTTAATAAACTATGCAAACAAAAGAAAATTTACAGCTGTGAGCTGAGAGACACAAAAAAAAAGAGGTTAAGTCCGTTCTCGGATCACTGACCTACCCTAACACATGCTTAGCGGCTGATTTTACAGAACTTTCACCAATTTATTTCACTTGCGGCTGAGGATCGACAATTTATTTCCCGCGCAGGATTAGGTGTGGGTGTGGGTTTGTGTGTGTGTTGATGTGGGGGTTGTTGCCCCCTTAGGGCCTTCCCTTTTGCTGCTCGCAACTTTCCCTCACTTTAATTTTCCCCACCAGAAATTCGGCAAAGGAGATTTGTTGGGTTATACACGAACAGTCTGAACAACTCGCAGACTTTCCTTCCTCGATCTAAATAAAACACATTAGCTACGTAAGCTTTGTTAACTATACAGGCCAACAGCAAAAAATCTCCAAAAAACATTTTCCTATGGAAGATTTTTATTTTCTTATTGAAATCACTAGATCCATGACTTTTTGAAAATATGAGATTAAAAACTCCAATTTAATTGACGAAAATATTGTTTAAGCACTTATAATAAACTCAATAAAATGTTTTCGAGTTTTCCCTTAAATCCGAAATTCTACTACTATTCTAATAGGAAAATGTTTGGGGAAAAATCATAGAAGACTAAAAATTTATGTAGAAAATCGGAGATTTAATCTTTGGATGAGTATTCCAAAGATATGGTAACTGCTGTATAACATTTTTCAATTTTAGTTGGTACACATACATTTCGAAAATGATATGTAGTAGAAACAATGATGGTCATTGCCATTACATGGCCTACATAATTCAATATATGGTAAAATTTGATCAATTTCTTCTCTTAGGTGTACCGCGGAAACGGTGGGTGATAGAACCTATGTTTGTTCTGGACCTTGGTTCAGGGGAGCCTAAAGGTTATGGAGCAGGTAAAATTATGCGTGGAGGAAAAAAAAAAGTTGGAAATTGTCGACCTGTGTAATCAGTGATAACTAATACTGAATACTGAATATATATTGAATTATACAAATTATTTTCCTGACTACGAATCAAGAATCGATTTCAATGTAAAAAATGTATTTCATTAACACCTAACTAAAAATGGTTGAAAATCGGGTTCAGAAAAATTGAATTGATAAATAAATCATTCTTTTATATTTCCATTATTTCAAGATTAAGCTTTGATTTCTAGTATTAAGCAAATATTTTTTCACACATTATCCACCCCATAGTTAAATTTATTCCGGCCGTCTGGTGGTGTCGTTAAGTATTAGGTAAAATGAATGCACACCAACGGTGTGTGTGTATTAAAATCAGAAGCGTTGTCAGCGCACAGCTTGTTTAAATATACTTACCCTCAAATTGATGCACGTGGCGGAAGACACGTGCACACAATTCAGGTTAAGCCCACGATTAAATTAATCGCTGATTAGTTACGGACAATATTACAAAGGAAATATAAAATGCTCAATATAACAAACAAACAAACCTTTTGAAACAATCATATCCATAAAAATTAAATATGTTAAATCCACCAATAAAAATCCCAATATTTTTTATAAAAATGAAGAAAATAATTATAAATAAAGCCTTTTCCAGAAACAAGGATTAAATTTTACTTGACTTGGGTTTAACTTGACAATTGAGTAGTTGTAACTTATCGAAAAAAAAAACTTGCGTATTAATACATAAAACTTATTTATATCTTTCTGGAGTGTGAGTTCTTGAAGTGTATTCGCTTTCTTTACTGTGAGTTTGAATACCATTCTTTAGATTTTAGAACTCGAAGAACCGAAAAATAATATATGACATAAAAAATTAAAAACATTAAGAAAATAGGTCAAGTCAAGTCAATTGCCGTTTAGTTATGCACACCGAAATTATACATATGTTTGTTAACACAGTATAATGTATATAAAAGATTAATATTAAAAGAATCTGGTTTAATTCCAATGCAAAAATTCATTATTCCTTAATTGTTCCTTAAGCTTCTATGCTTTACTTTAAAGGTATAGTTTCACACAGTACATAAGTACACTCTTAGCACGAACACTTCCAGAAATTTTAAAATAAAAATCTTTCTTTGTTTCAATAAACTTTTCATTTTATTTTACAAAGGTTACAGAAATGTTTTAATGATGCAATGATATTAAATGTTACAAAACCATTATAAAACAAGAAAGCTAACTTCGGGCGGAGCCCAAGTTTATATACCCTTGAAGTTGAGTCGCAGCCCGCTAAGTGGAGCCACGAATTTTATATTATTAGATATATAGCGGATCGTATATAGTTGACCGATCCTTATGAAATTTGGCAAATCGAATTATTTTGCCAAAAGAGGAATCCATTGAAACTTCCATTCTTCTAACTTGAAAAACAGCGAAGTTATAGCATTTCCGATCAATCAGTTATATGGCAGCTATAGGATATAGTCGGCCGATCCTTATGAAATTCCACAAATCAGATTGTTTTTTTTTCAAAATAGAATCTGTGCCAAATCCCATCTTTCTAACTTAAGAAACGCCAAAGTTATGACAATTTCGATCGTTCTATGACAGCTATAGGATATATTCGGTCGATCCTTATGAAATTTTGTACATAAGATATTTTGGTCAAACATAACATGTGTGGAAAATCCCAATCCTCTAAATTAAAAAACAACAAAGTTATGGCATTTCCGATCAATCAGTTTTATGGCAGCTATAGGATATAGTCAACCGATCCCGGCCGTTCCGAATTATATACTGCCTGCAAAGGAAAGAAGGATGTGTGCAAAGTTTGAACTCGATAGCTTTAAAACTGAGAGACTAGCTTGCGTAGAAACAGACAGACGGACAGACCGACATACTCATATCGACTCAGGAGGTGATCCTGATCAAGAATATATATACTTTATTGGGTTGGAGATGTCTCCTTCACTGCGTTGCACACTTTTGACCAAAATTATAATACCCTCTGCAAGGGTATAAAGATTAAAAAGTAACATATTAAAAATTTTATTATAGTGCATTAAGTGCCAAAATGATAATTATTTCCATGCATGAAAGCTAAAGCAGCCACCAAAAAAACCATTTAAAATAATCATAATATGTTCAGCTGCAGCGGTTGTTATCAGCATTTATTCTTGTTTCAAGTCTCCAAGTTTCGCATGCGCTTTGTTGTTATTTGAGCGCTTTTGGGAGCTCTGGTAGAGCTTATGAGCTTTTTGTTATGCTCTTGTTATTGATTGGAGCGGCATATATTAGAGTTAAATTGAACACATAATAAAAATTTGAAATTTGAATCGAAATTATTAATTCGGCCGCTACCAAAAAGCTGGTAGCGTTACATGTTAATCTGTAACGATCAGGGAAGCAAAGGTTGCTGGTTTGTTGCCGCTACTTACACTTGAAAAAAACGAACGTGGAGACATAAATGAGTTAAGAATAAAGTTGTCTGGGACATACTTTATCAATATAAATGTTGAATATTTATTTGGTTCATGGAAATTGCTTAGGTGGTAAATTAATGGAAACATAGCAAACCGTAAAATGATAAATTAAGAATTCAAAAGTGTGGACCGTGTTACAATATTTTGTCGACTGAATGTTAGTTCCTTGTTGGTGTAGTGTTTGGTTCATTAAGTCATCATTACCTTATAACCTAATATTTTCTTTATAATGTATTTTTGTGTCTCTGTTTTTGTTGTGTATACATTTGTGTTTTTTGTGATTTAATATTAAAATCGGTGATTTAACATTATACCGGCCGTTAAGCCATTTTCCTAGTAAACTGTGTTGGGGTATGTTCTGGAGTTGATCTCCTTGTAGGTTCTTTAGCCTTAGTTCCAAATAGATCGTTTGTGTCGCAGGAAGTTGATCAGTATCAGTATGATAACTGAAGTGTGGTAGTCTAGTTGGTACGGTGAATTTTTCCCTTTCAAGCAATGTCAATATACATTGCGGGATGTGCAACCAGTGTGCAAATTCAGCATACCAGTCGCCTTTATGTTGACAGTTGAAGAAACTTCTTTGCGTCGTCATTAAAACCTTTTTCTATTAAATTCTCTTTCCTCATTAAAACAATCTCTATGGGCATTGACAGCGATGATCCAACCTTTTGATTCACATATTGGAATGGGTACGACGCTGAAGACATCCAATAACTCTGACGACACCAGTGGTATTGTTCAAAATGGCTTGAGTATAAGTTTTACTGCCTTGTGTATACATTATTTTGTGGAGCTGAAGAACATCAGTGGTGGCAACTGGCAAGATCTGGTCGGGTAGTAAATGATCCCGAATGTGGTTGAGTGGGTCTTGTTGCTATGTAGGTGGTATTAACAATGGTATGATTGTTCTTTGACGAAAATCAGTAGGTAAATTGGTTTTCTCACATCCGCTCAAAATTTTTTGCAAGTAGATTCATTTGTGTTGTGAGGATCACAAATGCTTGCTCCAAGTGCGCGCCTTGGTACCCTTCTCGTTGCTTATTTATGAGGCTCGTCTGTTTTTCCTAAGATCTTAGGCGGTTGTTGATAGCCAAACTTCCTTTTCAAACCAAATTGATGGTGGAGTCAACAATGGATATTTGGTTCTGAAGCAGCTGTAGGAGAAAGTCCTCATTAACCTTAACCTTTGTGATAGTTTTGGCCATATCCTCTGCGTACGTGTTACACCGAATAATGAATCGGCTATGTATGCAACAATATTAAACGGTGATCTGCGTTGCCGAGAATGATGCATTAGGTTAGATCCTTTCTCAAGATCTGCATACAGATATTTAAAATGGTCCAGAATGGAACTGCATGCTGCTTTGTTTGTCAATTCCTGACACTTTTGTGAGAGCTCTGTTAACCCAACTGAAAGTACCTTTATATCATTTCAGTATAGACCCAAGTAGTAATATGCTATCATTGTCCATTTTTAAATTACCATTCTCATTGTTCCCAGGCGTTCATAGAATCCTCCTTCCCATCTTTTTATTAAGAGATTGCCGCTATGTTCCTATGGTTGAGAAGCAAAGGTTTGGGCACCATAATGCATGTTAGTCTCATGCAGTTCTCTGAAGATCATTTTTAGAATTGTGTCATTACAATTGTTATGTTTGGCATTATTAGAATATTCCCAAAACGGGATGTTTGGTAGCATTAGAATGTTCTAGTCTGCATCTGTACTCGCATAAACCAATGCTTTGAATACAACATTTTATTTCCACTGTTTTGTAAGGTATGTGCTATTTGCACTCCGCGTTAAATTTGATTCACCTAATCGAGCGGACAATAATGGTGAGTGCCTGGCTAAATTCACCTAGGCATTCACCAAGTGCCTCCGAAGGTACCCTTTTAGCCCTTGGTTGTATACCTCCTATCCGAATGTGTCCTTTGCGGCTGCCATGCAGACGAATTTTTTTCTTTGTTCTTAATTTGTCGAAATAATAATTTGCATATTTTTCCATGTAAGAAAATGGGCCAAAAAAACCACATATTGTTATTTGCGAGTTTGTTAGCTGTCCCTCTGGATAAGAAATCAGCTGAATTATTGGCATATAATACGTAACGCCATTGAGACTGTTCCGTTACTTCTTGAATTTTAGCTATCCAATTTGCCACAATTCATCACCCCAAGCCATTTTCAATTCCCAGAGATGCTGCACTAATATCTTTGCTTTTACTACAACTGACCTATTGGGTCGACCTACAAACCTATTGGGTCGACTTATTGTGGTAGCTCAGAGCAGACCACTTGCTTTGTTATAAGCAGAGCTTCGATTTGTTGCGTTCGTCCACAAAATTGGTCGTTATTGAGAATCTATATAAAGCCGATGGTTTTACACCGTATTAGTCCAAGGGCTCACCCATTTATTCCAGTATTCCTTTGGATTTTAACTGCTTTTGCCACTGAATCAATACCCGTCATGCAATCATTTACATAAAAGGCACATTCAAGTGTCACAGACTCTAACGGTAAATTTCGTGTGACCGGATTGTTAGGTGATTTAGGCATTTTGTTGCCAGAAATGAGGCTGTCTTGGTTTCATATGAGACTGTTTAGAGTCGATAATACTTAAAGATCCAGATTGATGTTTTGAGTCAAAAATACTTAAGATTCTCAGATGGATCGTTTCTCATGACTATGAGTTGATGGAACTGAATATCTGGATTGACTGACACTTGAAGGTACATATTTTCTATGTCCGCCTTGAATACATACTTTAGTGTTCTAATGCGTAGCAGTGTGGACAATAGTTTGCTCTGAACGGAGGGACCGGCGCAGCATGTAGCGTGTAGCATGCCGTTTAAGGACATTCCGCTTGATGTTTTGCACAAAGCATCGAAGACCTCTCGTAATGAAATAGTGATGAAGTATATTATATATTGATTTTTGTGCAAGTGTGTTGTGGGAACAAGCTTCCACAGGGCTGAAGGGTGCTCGGGGAAAGGCAGTTTTCCATCTTCTGCTCTTTTCAGGTCTCTACAAAGTGTTGCTCACAATGTGCCAAGCTGACCTACTTTCAAAACCTTTTAATGGATGCGTCAGTTTCTTCACCATCGCCGACTCCACATGCTATGGCTGATTAAGTTTTAGATTTGATTCTTCCTGCTACAATCCATCCACGATTTACCCTAGAGACCACCCCTTTCTTCTGTCTTGAACAGTGCTCGGTGTCGATTAATAGTTATATCCTTCCAGGATTCTCGAACCGGAGATCTGCTAATGGACACTCATTGGGTATTTGCAATTTACTATTTTTGGGGGAAGGTATTTGCAATTTTAATATGGGGAAGGTTCTTCCCTGAAGGCTGAAGAGACTTAACGAGTACAGTCGCTTTTTTTCTGCTCATTCTTGGCTGTCCTGCCTTCGATTCGAAGCTTGGTATCGTGAAGTTTTAGTGAGAACATCGATGCTAGTCGTTCAATCATCAAATTTATTAGTGATTCTGAGTCTAACAGGGCTCGGAATAAGATGCATGTTTGCTTTCTGCCTCTACTGCTCTACTGCTGGTTTATTGCACCCGAAACAATTTCTTTCCCTACATTCATTTACATTCCTGTTACAACATTTTCTTGCATTTATTTGGAACATCAGCAGTTCTTGTGACCGTTCCGGGTTGTTGTTATTGTAGTATTTGGTTCTTTTAAGTCATCGTCCTTCAAGCAGGCTATGGCTTTTATTATTTTTTGTTTATTATGAATTATGTTTTTTTTCCGGGTATACGCTACCATACAAAAAGTGCTTTAGTACAACCAAATTAAAAAAAAAATTGTCAGTATTTATGAAATTTCCCAGAATTTAATTTTCGACCAAGCTACCGAACTTTCGGGGAAAATCTTTCTTGATTTCTGCGTTCAGTATAAGGGTTTCCAGGGGTTTACAGGTTTCCAAGCGCTCCATGAGAGTTGCGCACTCTATGCTTTTGAATGGTACCGGTGGTGTAGTATTTCACCAACTCCATACAGGCCGGCTCTCTCATTGACCCTGTTGCTGATACCAATATTCAGGACGACGATTGACAGGCATCCTTGACCAAGATAGAGGTGGGTCCCACCAAGATTCTGGTGGGTCCTGTCGCAACCGCTGGGTGGGAGATCTTTTGCGCAACCGCTTAAATAATCGACGGTAAATATTCCTGGCTCAAATGAACGGGATCCTGCAGCTAAGGGCAAGAGCAGTTACAGCATTTCGGGACTTCTCTGACAGATTCAATGGTCATATGTGATCATCTTCCTATAGCAGGATCCTGCCACAAAGGCCAAGTGAAAAGACACTTTCGCAGAAAGCATCCTTCCAACTACAGCCTACCAACTATGAAATCTATGGCTCTATTCTTAGAGCAAAGGTACCTTTGCTCTCTACGTCTTTTGGCTCTAGCTCTGCATCTGTTAGGGATTCAGAGCTACCGACGTGGGGTGTAGAATAATCGATCGTGCATGCTTCTTAATACTCCGCCTGCTCCACCTTGCCAGATGAGGAACGATTCGATGAGGTCCCCGCTTCTTATCCTCTGCATTGTTTGCCTCAAGTCTGAGCACTTTGCCCGCGGATGCTCATCCTCCCGCTGCCCAGCGGGTAACCAACAACAGCTTGGAGTCTCGCCTACCATGATTTCTGTATACAAATGTCTCTCGTCACAAAACGACAACCTGGATGCAAACATGTCTCCAAATGGAAAATTCAGGAGTAAATCCATCTAGAATCCGGCCTGCCTGTGTAGAAGACTCTTTTTGCATGGGTAGATTCTGGAAACGGGGGCACCCCACGGAAACGTCGTTCGGTTCTTCAT
This sequence comes from Drosophila pandora, assembly GCA_021223865.1. Classification (NCBI taxonomy): domain Eukaryota; kingdom Metazoa; phylum Arthropoda; class Insecta; order Diptera; family Drosophilidae; genus Drosophila; species Drosophila pandora. The sequence goes on along the minus strand of JAJJHT010004648.1, from coordinate 135,335 downwards.
GCAAAATTCCTGCTGACTCTCCGAATACTCTTGACGATCATAGCAATAGCGATTCCCTCTTCGCCACGTCGGGCTTGGTTCGTATTTCAATCAAGAAGAGCTCTGAGCTTTGTGAGAATTCTATGCACAGGATTTGCATCGGTTCCATTCGTTTGCGGGAAGAACGAAGACAGCTCCACTACTAAGCTGAGAGAGTGCCCCGTTCTCTGTCTATTTCCTCAACGATGTCCTGATGTGTGGCCGTGTGATTCGTGTTATCCTCTAAGATTTACATGGAAGCTCCGACAAAGATGGAAGTTATTGAGATAATAGCCTATACATCGAGCCTTATGAACAAGGGTCGGTTTTAATTGGGGAAGTGGTGATCCAATATCCCAGAGGCTTTGGAAGGAGTGCTCGAACACAACAAGGAGTCATACGAGAAATTCGACGATGGCAGACCGTTCACAAAGTCTCTTTTACTAGCCTGTATTAAGTCCCAGCTCAGTTTTTTAACACGATGGGCTTGGTAGGTCCTATCGTCACCAGGGCAAAGATTTTATTGCAGAAGCTGCAAGAACAATTTATCATAGAATGAAAGCCATCCCCAATCCCTGCTCTCCTAGTGGCTGCAACAGGTTTAGTTTCGGTCAAACTAGGAAAATAATTTTTCCTTGCTTTTCCATTCGCGGTCAAGGAAGGTTGGATGTTCACGGATTTTGCGACGCCAACTTGGATGCGTATATAATGAAGGTTATTATTGCTGGTATTACTCCTCAGTTACCCGTTTCTGGATTTAAGTCGCACCTGCTCTAAAGGTTTCTGTTCGAATCTGTTTCTAATCACGTCTCTTCCATATAGGAGCTCACTAACCCAATAAAGTGGAGGTACGTTCCTACGGCCTTCAATCCATCCAATATACTTTCCAGAGGTGCACTTTCCAATGAGCTATTGGACTCCCAGCTTTAGTCCCATGAGCCTTAATTTCTTCCAGAGTACCTCGCATCTTTGTCAAAGTTTGTCACCTCGTTTTATAGTCTTGCAGAGAATCTTCGCCTTAATTAAAAAATTTTACCTTCGCATCCGTCACGAAGACATTTCTGACCAAGATCTTCAAGCAGGAACCATCTGCTGTTGCAGATGAGCTTAAGGGGGACATAAGCTTGTTAAAGCTTATCGCACAATGGCTTCCACGACGCCCTACATGTTGATCTACAACGCCCTTTGTATATGTTGCTGGCTTGTCACGTATCATCGAAAGTCTGCGGAACTCCGCGTTTGGTTTTGATGGAGGCGATTACTCTTTTAAAAGGCCAATCCGTGACTTTGGCTATATTGACTTGTGTTCATGAAATGAACCTACACTCTGGCCCTCGGATGCTAATGGTGAAAAGTTCTGCCAATACTCGCATATGGGAGGAGGAAGATTTCAAATTTTTTTGTATAAATGCAAATGCTGTTTTCGCACTAAGCGCACCATCACACTGCTGATCTTCCGACCAAGCGTGTTGAAGGTTTCCAAAGCTGTGATATAAGGTATGGATTTTTGACCTCTGCCATCGATTTCCGAAAATCCTGCTGACCTGGATATGTTTGCTCCGGTTCATCTAAATGCAAGTGACAAACAATTTCGTTGTTTGGAGCTGTAATTGCCAAGCCTAAACTACTGATGTGTGCGACCCTTGATGCTTTAAGAAAAAAAATTGGCCGGTTAGTGGAAAGTTTTAAGCATGGGTCAGTTCCTCAAGTAAACAACAAGCTAGAGTACGGGATTCAGGTCATGAATAAGATAAAATAAAACGTTAATTAGTTGCTAGACCAGATCGAGCAATTAGGAGGATGAATTTAAAGCCGAGTTGAAAGAATTATCAATATAGCCAAGAATTGGAAATAACAGCCAAGGCACGGCTTCATTATGAATGGCCCTCAACGCAGTAATAGGCTCCTGTCCACCTACTGCAATTTCTGCAGAACCAACTCGAGCTCCTCTTCCCAGTTTGGCATTGCCAAAACTCAGTGGAAATTATTCGGAGTTCAAAAATTATATAGATCTCTGTGTGAAATTGGTATACAAAGATGTGCCAACTCCTGTTGTCTAGAAATTTTATCTGTCGGGTCAAGCAGCCGCCGGAAAGAAGTTTGGCCGGCTACTTCCTTTTGACGTCACTTTCTTTTATACTTATGTTCGCATCGCCCGCTCTCGTGCATTCGATCGGCCACCTGCATCTGCCGTCATGCACTAGCGTTTGTCTCGCTCTCTCCCGGGATCTCTCGATGGCTTCGCAGCATCAAGAAATGAGCCGCGCTCCCCCGTTTGTATTCTAATTCGTTCTTCACCGCCTCGCAGTCGCATTTATACATATATCACTGGTGCTTGTTTTACTAAAGACAATATTTAGAACATTGAATATAGCTCCCGAAAACGCTCGGTAACTGAACATTTGGTGACCCCGACGTGATTGAGCATAGGAAAATAAGTTGTTAAATTATTTTCCGTTTAAAATTTGAGCTGCGCGGCTTAAAACATATAAACATAAACAAATTAAAAAACATTATTCGGTTTCGGTTTATTTGTGCGCGAAATATTATATATATTTATATATTATAAATATCTGCTGTTTGCAGAGTGCTACAATCGCTCATACATATATTACCCCGTTATATAGAAGTGGCACAGTGGGTCGTGAACTGACAATAACTAAACAAAATAAAATAAATTTTTTGTTGCAAAAATGAATCCGTTTTTCGATTGTGCCTCTCCGGGAAGGAAAGAATTCCTGAGCCAAAGTTCGGCTGTCCTTTTTGAGGATCTTCAAGGGTTGTTGTCCTCCTTGAAAGAAGTGGAGAAATTTCCGGAGGCGATGTTAAATGTGCGGCTCAGCGAATGTGCGGCACGATTCATCCTGGATCAGGAGATTATGAGGCGCTCCAGTTTGTTGCCGGCGCGTTCTTCTTCGTATCTTCTGCCACCAATTTCGATGCATCGTTTGGCAGAACCTTTCAGGCTTTGCTGCCACTGCCACTTCCCACGTTTAGTGGATGTTATGCGGAGTGGCTTGGATTTCGGTCACTGTTCTCGACCATGGTGGACTCAAACCCATTCATCAGTCGGGTCGAGAAGCTTCAACGGTTGCGGTCCTGCCTTCGTGAATCTGCCTTGGAGACTGTTCGACCGTTGGAGCTCACGGACAAAAATTATGACGTCGCATTGGATCTGCTAAACAAAAGGTTTAGTAATCGCAGGCTCATTTTTCAAGCTCATGTTAATGAGATAATAAATCTGAATGCCGTAGAGTCAGCATCGGCGACGAGGCTTTGCGAGCTTTCAGACAAATTTAATTCGCATATGCGAGCCCTGGCAAGCATGGGCACGACGAAGCAGATTGCCAGCTGCATCATAATCCAAGTGCTGTTGCTGAAGGTTGATGATGCCACGCAGTCTAAGTGGAAGGAAATGCAAGCTGACTCGGATTCCTTGATTCCATTCTAAGGTTGGAGCCCATCGCCAGTTTTCTTGAGCAAAGATGCCGGACTTTGGAGAGCATGGATTTGCCGACGACATCACATGCACCAAACTTAGCGGTAGGACGACGTAGACCCTTTCATTCAGGTAACTCTGCATTTGATCACAAACTCTTCCGCATGCAAGATCTGTGATGGCCATTTTCACGTGATAAACTCCTGTCCAAGGTTTTTAAGCTTGTCGCCTGAGGATCGTTTAGGCGAAGTTAGACGATTGGATTTATGCCGTAAGTGCCTTGGATCTGGGAACCTATCTCGGCATTGCAATGCGTCAAGCTGCCGTGCGTGTGAACGCAGGCATCATAATCTGCTGTATTTTGGTGGCAATTCGCCAGCTCAAGACCAAAACCCCTCTCCTGCGGTTCCCACATCCTGTTTCTGGTTCAGCGTCCGCCGCCGTCAATTCTCTCGTCGCTAAGGATCTGTTTGGTGATGTGGTGTTGTTAGCCACTGCCAATATTCTGGTTAGGAACCGCTCCGGAAATCTACTGCCCTGCCGAGCGCTGCTCGATTCTGGCTCGCAGGTGCATCTAGTCTCTTCAAGGTTGGCGGACCAGCTGCAGCTGCGGAAGGTAAGGACTCCGGTGACTGTATAGGAGGCGCAGGGTTCTCTACAGATGGGTTTTCCGTGCAAGTCAGCTTGCAATCCCAATGCTCTGACTACTCTGCGCAATTAACTGCAATCGTAGCCTCCAACATCACGGACCTTCAGCCCAATTTTGCATTGGACGTCAGCTCTTGGAAAATTCCCGACAATGTAGAGCTAGCGGATCCTCATTTTCAACAGCCTCAGCCAGTTGATTTGCTAATTGGAGCTGGACTATTTTACGAGCTGATTTGTGTGGGTCAAATTCATCTGTCTTCTGGTTTGCCCTCCATCCAAAAAACTCGGCTTGGTTGGATTGTTTGTGGAGGCGGAAGCCCTGACGATGGTAAGGTCCTCATGGCAGCTGAGCAGTCAGAGTTGCTCGTCCAGCCCCAGACGGAGCCGGTGAAGGTGGAGTCTCATCGCAGGTTTGTTTCCGAGCCAAAGAATAAGCCGCTCCGCAAAGTGCTCAGCGAGAAGCAGAAATATTACAGGCACCGTCGTCACTTCATGCAGCGCATGGAGAAGCGTCTTGCCGGGATCTGCACAGTGGTAGCTAGTGTGATAGGTCATATGTTACCCAGTGTGGATGTGAAGCCGCTCTTGGACTTTGGCAGCGATATGGCTACCGAGTAGCATCGAGGATGAAGACGACGGCGACGGAGTGTGTTGGGTGCGCTGCTGAGGGCGTCGTCCGGAGCTACAAGGCGGCCAATCAACAAATGGTACCTGATGCCCCTTCATGAAGTTGTTGAAAGCTCATCTTCCAACGAAAGAAGTTTGGCCGGCAATAATTTATTGAGTTCGTGACGTCACTTTCTTTTAGACTTATGTTCGCATTGCCCGCTCTCGTGCATTCGATCGGCCACCTGCATCTGCCGTCATGCACTAGCGTTTGTCTCGCTCTCTCCCGTGCTCTCTCGATCGCTCCGCAGTATCAAGCGTTGAGCCGCGCTCCCGCGTTTGTATTCTAATTCGCTCTTCACCGCCTCGCAGTCGCATCTTTACATATATCACTTTGTATAAAGCCAAAACTTTTTAAATAAATTGTATGAAATTAAACGGTGCTTGTTTTACATAAGCCAATATTTAGAACATTGAATATAGCTCCCGAAAACGCTCGGTAACTGAACATTATCATATTTCTTTTTTCCCTCTGGTGAAGCCTTAGGAACTATCAAGGCATTCCAGGTCACGGAGAGTAATTATTAAAAAGCTCTCTTTATTTTGAAAGCAGTTTACAAAAACCAATGTGTCGGGGATACCACGGTCCAGTCAGAAGTCTCCTGATTCAGGCTCGCTGGGGCGTAGGCGCAGCGATCACTTGAAGTGAAGGAGGCGCGACGCCTAATCTTTACTCTGCCACAAATCCTGCAGGGCGTAAGAATGCCGTCGTTAGGCGACGAGTTGTGAACGCAACCGTGAGTGTGTCCTGAAATGAAGGTAGGCCCTTTATGTCCTTGTTTGTAACTAACCAAGATCTAGATTAAAGGAGGCATGATTGAAAAGGATGCTATCGGAATATTTAAATTCGGTGGAATGTTACCACATACTCTGTGAGCTAGCCGCGGCGATTCTTGCGAAGACAAACCAGCAAAACTGGCGCCCACTCTACGTGATTGCATTCGGGTGGTCAGCGAGTCAGAGAAGCTCATTCATTACAGTTCGAAGGAACAGGAGACCTGCTGGAATTCGTGGACCGAGTGGCATGCCTTCCCGAGCTTCCCGAGTGGGAAGCCTCAACGAGGGGAATCTTTCAAGGGGTACATGGTGGATCTTCAGTCACCCAGGGCAAGGGTGGATGCAGAGATGGCAGCAACAGGAACCCCAGAATGTAGTAACGGGAGTAAGAAGCACAGGAAAGGAGACTGAACCTACTGGTGATGCCAGGCATGGGAGACAGCGTGGGGCTAGGACGGGACTCCCTCACAGAATTCGGCTCAAAAGTAACATGTGCGGGACACCAAATCACAATGCCAAGAAGTGACAGATGGAGTGACTGCCTGAAGGATAGGCTGTCAATAGCGGTGACAGGGTCATCGGAGGGATGGGAGAAGAAGCGTGGCAAGAGGTTCATAGAATAGGAGCTAGTGGCACTCGCAAGCCAGCAAGGTTGCTAGAATATAACACAGTACAGGATTACCATGAAGGATAACATCCCGATAAAACAGGGGTATTCTCCTAAGAACCACAAAATACAAGAGATATCAACGCAAAGGTGGAAGAGCTGCTGGAAAAGGAATGCAAGGAGCCGTCAAATATAGCTCACTTATTGTTATGTTGAAAAAGAAAACGGGTCAATGGAGAAGGTATGTGGAGTACCGAAAGATAAACGAAAAATCAATAACGATGCGTACCCGATGCCACGAATCAATTTCATGGTGCTTAGAGACGCACGATTTTGTAGCATTCTCGACCTGAGATATTAGCAATTAAAACTAGAGGAGGGGAGCAGGGAGTAAACTGCCTTAAACCGCCTCAGTTCGGCGGTTCGTTCCAGACTTCACCAAAGTTGAAGCCATTGAGCGAAATAGGAATGAACTGCAAGACACCAGGAGATGTTTGAAACTCTTAAGTCACGGCTGGCAGAGGATCCAGTGCTGGCATGCCCATATTTCTCAAAGAGATTGGTACTGCAAACGGAGCCAGGGACTACGGCGTGGGTGCAGTCGTGATGCAGGACACGGAGGAAAGCGAGCGAGTGGTTGCTTACGCAAGACGGACGCAGATCGGGGCCGGGTTCCAGGGAAATTAGGCAGATGAGACCCTACCTGGAGGGGTAACAATTCGACGTGATAACTGACCACATGGCACTGAAATGGCTGAATAACATAAAGAGCCCACTTGGAAGGATTGTGAAATGCGTTTTTGAACTGCAACAGTATGACTATGTGAGCAGCTACACGAGGGAATAGATAAATGTGTTGCAGATGCGCAGCAAGCGAAGATGTTGAATGTGTATGGGTAAGCGCGCTGAAACAAACTCACAAAAATGTTCAGAATGTCCAGAACACCGGGCCGGGGTAAACCAGGCATGTTTCGCATAGAGCCGGCAAAGAAGAAGTGGCACGTGGATGCTATGTGTATCGGCGGACCTGAGATAGGAGGTCCTGAACGGCAGATCAGACGGAGGGCGTGGGTGAAATGCTTACGCAGATCCCAAAAGAACATTGCCGAGATCCAAGCATGAGAGCACGAAGCTATTAGTAATGATCAACCAATTCTCGAAATAGACGGAGATGGTTCCATTGCGTAGAGCTATGGAGTCCAATTCACCAGACTCAATTTACTGCACCGTACACGAAATAATACACGGGACGTTCGAAACTGTAATCGCTCAGTGTGCAGGACATGGGATGACCGTGTCGAACTTCACGGGATACTCGCCGTGCTTTTGACCCAGGGCAGAGAGCCAAGAATGTCGAAGGCATTCCTTGTATGACAAGGATGTATTGGGGATGGGAGAAGCACAATGGAGCGGGTAGCGCAGTATCAGGCTCGGCACTTCAACTTAAGGAGACAAGAGTGCATCTGGTTGGTTAACTTCGTGTCGCCAGTATTTGCTGTGCTTCGGCAAGTCTAAAAGGCTCTTGCGGTTCCTTGCTCCTGAGCAAGAACGGAACCATTCCAGGTGGGCGAGAAATTATGCATTTAAAATGGCGTGTTGAGAGAAACCGACAGGCAGACAGACAGACGGACAGACAGACATGCTTATATCGACTCAGGAGGTGATCCTGATCAAGAATATATATACTTTATAGGGTCGGAGATGTCTCCTTCACTGCGTTGCACACTTTTGACCAGAATTATAATACCCTCTGCAAGGGTATAAAAACAAAACAAAAGAAATATAGGGCAATCAACCAATATTTCTTTGTTGGTTGATTGCCCTGTCATATGGGTAGAGCAAAAGTCATATAAGTGTGCTTCTCCTAGTATAGGCAAGGCAAATTACAATAAAAATTATGCATAGCTTAACAACACTTAACTTAGTTTCAACACTTTTCGGACTAATTTTTTTTTTTAAATAATTTTTTAAAAATAATAAAAAACTATCGCACATATGTATTTGTGATTTTGTGCATCGCTTTTGGATTTTGCTCTGTCATAAGCAGAGCTTGGACACCCTTGGGTTAAAAAAATACATTAAAAGGAATTTTTTCTAATGAATTCAATAAAGCGCAGCAAAGGGGGTAGCACGGCCTAGCACGGAAGCAGAAGTAAGCGGAGACGACGTGGAACGTAACGGTTTTCGAAAAGCTATCTTGGCCATGCACGGGAAAGCGGAGGAGAAGCAGGAGAAAGGAGGAACAACAGGAGAAAGCAGAGACAGCGTAGAACGTAACGGCCTTCAAAAGCGGCCGTCTTTAGAAAGTTCGGTGGAGGAAAAACTCTATCGGAAGGGAAGGGGGTACGGAGAGGAGCGATCCCTGGAAAGGATCCAGCAACAGCAAAAGTCCAGGACCAAGGAGGATCAAGGAAAGAAAGCACGTAAATCGAATAAAGAAAAAATTAGGTCACAGCCTATATAATGAACGATGACTTAAAGAACCAAACACCACACCAACAACAAACTGACACGGCGGCAAGAACTGCTGACATGCAGTCGACAAAATATTGTTACACGATCCACACATTTGAACTGTTAATTTATCATTTTTACGTTTTCAAATATTTCTATTAATTTACCACCTAAGAAATTTCCAGGAACAAAATTTTCTATAAATATTGAACTTTTATATTAACAAAGTCAGTCTCAGACAAACCTATTCTGAACTCATTATTTCTCCACGTCCAATTTCGAAGATTTGTAACTGCTCATAGCAAACCACTCGCTTTGTTATAACTTATAAGCAGGGCTTCACTTTGTTGAGTTCGTCCGCAAAGTTGGTCCTTATTGGGTATTCATATGAGGCCAAGAGTTTTAATACTGTATTGGTCCAAGGTCTCACCCAGTTTCACGTCGTTCACGGTATCCTCTTTCGATATTTCTTGCATTTCCTGCTTTATTTGAGCACCACTTTCGTAATTTGAAATTGAACTGCTTCTGCCACTGATTCAGCACCCGGAGAGCATTCGTCTACATATAAGTCATTATCGAGCGCGGCAGACCCTAACGGGTAGTTATCCCGTGATCGGATTGCTAGATGACTGTTTTGGTTCCATACATGACGGTTTGAAGTCCATAATACTTCAGATCCTCAGATGGATCGTTTCTTCAAACTATAATTTGATGGAACTGATTATATGGATTGACCCATACTTGACGGTATATTTTTTCTATGTCCACTGAAGAATGAATGGGCTGAAGAATGTTTGGCGAAAGGCAGTTTTACAATAAATCTTCGGTATTCTGTTCTTTGCAGATTTTCTACAAAGTGTTTCACACAATGTACCTCTGACGGAGATCTATGTTTTTTTTGGTTGTCCAAATTTTCTAGTTTAAAAAACCTTTCAATCAATGCATCAGTTTCTTTACCAACGTCGACACATGCTATGGCTTAATGAGTTTTTGATTTAATATTTTCTGCTACAATCCATCCAAGTTTCGTGTTTTGTAGCATAGCACCATCTCTTCTGAATTTTTGTTGATTTGAAAGTAGTAGCGAGTAACAGTGCCCGGTGCCGTTAAATAGATGTATCTTTCCAGGCTTATCGAACTGGGGATCTGCTAATGGACATTTATTGGATATTTACAATGCGCAATATGTGCATTGAGCTGGATGGTCAGCTATAATGTGGGGAAGATCAAGACTTCTATGCGCATATTTGAGGAACGACATTTTCTTTACTGCTGGCATGTTAGTGTTATGTAGGAAAATAGATCGTGGAATGGTTTTTATTTCATTGCAACCCCATCAAATTTTGAAATGCTTATCGGGGACATCAATGCTAATTGTCAAAGGGCTAACCTTCGCCATAAGCGGATTCTGCACCTCTGCTTGCAGTTGCAGGTATGCCTGTTTGTTATATCCACTGTCTTTGGGTTTTCAAATTTCTCAAAGACTGTCAACTGAATTTCTTGGACTTGAGCCCATAACGATTTAAGTGAGTCTCCTGGGGCTCACCCAGATGCCTTACAGAACTCTCGTAAGGCACCGTTTTGGGACTCTTCTAGTTCTCCTTGGCGCCGATATAACGCCAACCCAGGCTAATCGCTTTTGAATCGGGATTGCTCTTGAACTTGATTTTCTACATGATTTGAGCCTCTTCCTTCTGACTCATGCCCTGCATTAAATTTGAAAAGTGGCGGCATATTTTTCGCCACTTATCCGGATCCTCAGCATACTTTATATAGCTTTCGGTCATGGCCGTTACATGAATTTTTTGCATCATTTTCAACGAATCTTTCACAAACCTATTCGAGAATAGATAGTTTCTTTTGAAAGTATAATTCATAATGCACCTTGAGATCTTCTTCTCAATTTCTTTTTTGGAATCTAGGAAGCCTTGAACGCTCGCCTCATCAATGGCTGGCTCTATGATGATTTTAGGGGCAATGTTTTTCCTTTTCATCTTTACTTTCTTCGTTTCTGACCGTTGGGAGTGTTTTATTTACTGTTAGAGTGCTAGTAGCTGGATGCACTCCGACTGGATGCGTCACACTGAGTTTTCCTGAATTCTGTATTGCGGTTTGTTGCCGCAACTTTCACTTGAACAAATTGGACGTGGAGAAATAATGAGTTCAGAATAGGTTTGTCTGAGACTGACTTTGTTAATATAAAAGTTCAATATTTATAGATAATTTGGTACATGGAAATTTCTTAGGTGGTAAATTAATAGAAATATTTGAAAACGTAAAAATGATAAATTAACAGTTCAAATGTGTGGATCATGTAACAATATTTTGTCGACTGCATGTCAGTTCTTGCCGCCGTGTCAGTTTGTTGTTGGTGTGGTGTTTGGTTCTTTAAGTCATCGTTCATTATATAGGCTGTAACCTAATTTTTTCTTTATTCGATTTACTTGCTTTCTTTCCTTGATCCTCCTTGGTCCTGGACTTTTGCTGTTGCTGGATCCTTTCTAGGGATCGCTCCTCTCCGTACCCCCTTCCCTTCCGATAGAGTTTTTCCTCCACCGAACTTTCTAAAGACGGTCGCTTTTGAAGGCCGTTACGTTCTACGCTGTCTCTGCTTTCTCCTGTTGTTCCTCCTTTCTCCTGCTTCTCCTCTGCTTTCCCGTGCATGGCCAAGCTAGCTTTTCGAAAACCGTTACGTTCCACGTCGTCTCCGCTTACTTCTGCTTCCGTGCTAGGCCGTGCCGTGCTGACCAGTTGTCATGCAACACCTCTGGGAATTGAAAATGGCTTGGGATGATGAAATGCCCTTAGAACTGTAGTCAGATTTGAAAAGCTATCATTCTGACCTGCAAACTCTAAATAAATTTCAAATTTCAAGTCTTAAAAATATAAGTCAAATGACGGAAAGGTTTCACTCACGCAAGAGCTACACATATTTGTGGAAGCCTCAGAAAAGACCTAACAACAGCGTAGCAATATAGGTACAAGCAACGTAAAAAAATAAGACAATTTCGGTGGGACTGCTGTGTTCCAAGTCCACAGCAAAGCAATCCTTGCCCAGCCTGGAGTTGTGCGCAGCAGTAACACAATATTTACGCTTGTTTCTAGATAAGGTTGTCGGGTTGTTTTGAACTGATTCTTCCATCGGGTTAGGTTGGATCAATGCAACGGCTTCCAAATGCAACGGCTTTGGCTTTGATAGCTAAAATTCAAGAAGTAACGGAATAGTCTGAATGGCTCACGTATCATCGACCAATAATGCAGCTAACGTCTTGTCCAGAGGAATAACACCGAACAAGTCTTATATGTAAATGTAGGAATAACACCTTTTCTTACATGGATCAAGGGAGAAGTGGACAAAAGGGGCCAGGCATTATTTCAACGAATTTAGCACAAAAAACACAATTCGTCAGCATAGCGGCCGCGAAGGACAGTTATTCCTTTAACAAATTGCAACGGATTGTTGCGTACATGTTGTGGTTCATGTTGTGAATTAAGCCACGCACTTACCATTATCGAATTTAACGCGGAATGAAAACACCTCAAACGTTACAAAATAGTGGAAAGAAAGAGTTCCCTTATATCATTGGATCCCATCGTTGGATCGAGTAGAAGGCAGACTAGATCATTCAAACCTGTCCTTCGATGCAAAACATCCAATTTTACTTCCCTACAATGACACAATTCTAAAAATAATCCTAAGAGAACTGCATGAGATCATCATGCATTGCGGTGCCCATGCCGTGCGTATGATTATTATATATTGGATCATCAATGACAAAACATGGCAGGAAGCATTGTACACAACTGCGTGCGATGTACCAGAGAGAAATTTTTTTTTTTTTTTTCATACTTTTATCTTTTATTTGTTGGAGCTTCTCTTATTAAGAGACTAACAACAATTTTAAAAATCTTAATCTAATATGTATAATTAATGTAGATAATTAAAAGGAATTTTATGAAGTATAGTATAAGTTAGTTTGGGGCGGAGCGGGAGCGCAAGTAAAGCTCTCACTTGCGCTCTCCCATGAATTCGCCCCGCTTCGCCGCACTAAATAAGCTAGGGTTAAGTTTTTGTTGATATGAATATAGAATCGAATTTATAACGTTGAAAAGAGTGCACGCATTTTTCGTTTTCGTTGTTTGCAATAATTTAAATTAATTCTACAGCCACCCTCTACAGTCTTTCGGTTTTTCGCGACGAGATAAACTAATCTCAATTAACATTTTGGCGCCCCCGGGTGGACTGTAGTGAATATAATTAAATAAAAAAGCAACAAAAAATAGTGACAGTGACACAATACATATATAAACAATATATATATAACATACATATATTCAAGAAAAGAGTTGCTCGCGACGGTTGTGGTAGTGAATTCAAAAATACAAATTAAAGAATTCTCCGCGTCGCGAAACAAACTTCTCCAATCAACTACATAGCTGCTACTGGAAGGATTCGTCGTCCCTATGCCCTGCACCTGCATCGATTGTCAAAGGAAAGTGGCCGCAGGATTAAAGGATCCGAAAGCAGAGCCCCAGGTATTTGTGCAAAAAATTGAAAGTTGAGATAAGACATATTAAAATCCGTCTTGTGCTGGAATATTGCACCCTCCTTTCAATTCTTGGTGCATACGTACGTAGAAAAAATAGTAGAGCAAAAATAAATAACAACATATATATAAATTCTAAAAATTTAATTATAAATATATGTGCTAACCTAAATGTTCTGCCTGTGGAGAAAATAAAAAAAAAATATTTATATTATTTGCAATCACTGTCGCCCCCTACCCGTCGTTCTCGAATTTACAAATCTTCCAAATAAATACTAAGGGCAGCCAAAAATTATTTATTTATTACAGATAAAATAAAGGTGCATATATATTTGGTATACATACATACATATATACGCAGCGATAATATTTTCGTTTT
>JAJJHT010004648.1:93867-121635 GCA_021223865.1 Drosophila pandora | reverse complement strand
TTATCAATTAATTAATCAATTTAGATTTTTTTTGGTTAAATTTAATAAATTATTTATTATATTTAAATAGGATTAATTAATTGTTTTCGTTTTCGCATTTTCTTGTTGTTAAGTTAAATTCAATAAATTTTTAAATAAATTTCTAAAATTTATTTATTTTTAATAAATTTTTAATATTAATATTTTAAAATTAATTTAAAATTTAAATAAATTAATAAAATTTCCTTAACAAAAAATTTAAATAAATTATTAAATCTTAAATTTGCATTGTTTTCGTTTTTGTATTGAAAAAACAAATTTTTTATAATGGAAAGTACTAAAAAAAAACTTAATTCCACGACTCTTATTGACTTAAAAAGAAGATTAAATGTCAAAGTTAAAAGCATTCGCTGGTTGGAGGAACGTTTGGAAGAAAGATCACTTCCTCTAAACAAAACCGAGCTAGAATGCAGGCTTCAGGTTTTAGATGAGGCAATTTCTAAAGCAAATGAGTTGCAAGACCAGATCGAGCAAATAGATGAAATGGATGATTTCGGAGCCGAGTTAGAAGAATTAGGAATAACTACCAAGGCAAGGATTATGTCCTTATGTAATGCCTTGAATTCAGCTGAAGACTTCCGTTCAGCTACTGCAATTTCTGCAGCCCCAACTCGAGCTCGACTTCCTAGTTTGGCATTGCCAAAATTCAGTGGAAATTATTCGGATTTCAATAATTTTATAAGTCTTTTCGAGACATTAGTTGACAAAGATGTGAACATTCCAGTTATCGATAAATTTAATCATTTAATTTCTTGCCTCTCTGGTGAAGCCTAAGGAACTGTCAAGGCATTCCAGGTCACCGAGAGTAATTACGACAAAGCTATCGCTAGTCTAAAAAGAGTTTATGATAACGAATGTCTCATCTTTGCGAACCAAATACGTCAACTGTTCAGCCTTCCGAAAATTTCCCAGCCGTCTGCGTCGTCGTTGAGGGGTCTCATCGACACTGTGTCATCAATTTTTGGATCACTATTATCCATAGGAGATGATACTAAAATTGCAAACTCAATGATTATTCAATTAGTTTTGAGTAGAGTGGATCCAGTGACCAAGCAAAAATGGGAAGAGTCACTGGATTATGAGGAATTGCCGCTGTGGTCCGATTTCGAAAAAATACTAAATCGTAGATACCAGCATCTGTCCGCTGAAGAGACTGGCAAACCAAAACAAGAAAGAACTGGGTTCAGCAAGCAACTGAATAGAACTTCGTTGGCTTGTGTTTCTACCAATGCCAAACCAGCTTGCAGTTATTGTAACGCTGACAACCATTTTTTGGCCCAGTGCAGTCCGTTCGCTCGCCTTGCTGTAATTGAGTTTGTTAAGTCAGCCTCCCTATGTTTGAATTGTCTGCGAAAAGGTCACACGGTAGCGAATTGTAAATCGACCAGGTGCCAAATCTGTTCAAGATCGCACCATAAACTTCTGCACCGATTTACAGTGACCGAAAATAGCTTAGCATTACCACCACCCACACAAAATCCTCCTCCAGAGTTAACGAATGATGGCCATTCTACATCACATGCTGTGCATGCGTCGTCTGTAGAAAGGGTTTTGTTAGCAACGTCGATCGTAAGCGTTCGCACAAAAAATGGTGAGCACATCTTGGCCCGAGCATTACTTGACTCAGGGTCACAAATGAATTTTATTACAGAAGATCTTGCTCAACGCTTACAGATCCGTAGGGAGGAATCGTGCATCAACTTGCTTGGAATTGGTCAAACTAATTCACAAGTTAAGAAAAAGATACACACCGTGGTGAAGTCGAGAGTCAATGGTAGCGAGTTTCCGTTCGACTTTTGGGTTTTGAAAACCATTTCAGGCTATCACCCTGACCAGTCAGTGAACGTAAAAGATTGGACCCTACCAAAGAATTTGCCGTTAGCGGACCCATATTTTTACAAATCTCAGCGGATATGCTAAGCTAATTGCTAATTATGCTATGCTAATTGGAGCTTAGTCATTTTTCGAACTGTTGTCCGTTGTCCGAACCATCGCATCCTTCAAAAAACTCTCCTTGGGTGGATAGTATCGGGAAAATATCTGGCAAATTCCTCAACTCCTCCACAGCCGGTCTCTAGTCTGAATTGCCAAGAGGAAATATTAGAGTCAATAGACAAAAACTTGAAAAAATTCTGGTCGTTGGAAGAAGTTCCATCTTATAAAAAGATGTTGTCGCCAGAACAAGAGCTATGTGAGGAACATTATCGGAAGACTACAAGAATACTGCCTTCAGGTCGATTTGAAGTTAAACTTCCATTTATGTCGGATCCAAGCGTTTTGGGCAATTCATTCGAGATAGCCAAACTCCGATTTCTGTCGCTCGAGAGAAGATTAACTCGAGATCCGAACTTAAAGAAAATGTATTTGGAATTCATAGAAGAATACGAATCCCTAGGCCATATGTCCCCTGCAAGCAATGACGTTCTTGCTTCTCCACACTACGTCATACCACACCAGTGTGTCTTGCGGCCGCAAAGTACAACGACCAAACTTCGAATCGTTTTCGATGCGTCCTGCAAGACATCCACACAGAAGTGTTTAAATGAGTTGTTGATGGTGGGTCCAACAATTCAGGAAGAGCTTTACTCAACTCTTCTTTGATTTCGGCTAAACAAATTCGCTCTGGTAGCCGACATAAAAAAGATGTATCGTCAACTCATGGTAAATGAAGCAGATCGACGATACCAGTTGATAGTGTGGAGAAAAGACCCGTCTGAGTCCTTGAAATTGTGCAAGCTCAACACCGTTACTTATGGCACTGCACCAGCCCCATTCCTGGCCATAAGGTGTTTGAAGAGGTTGAGTGAATCCGCGAAAAAAACATTCCCTCGAGCTGCTAAAGTTATTGGGTCTGACTTTTACGTCGACGACATGTTAACGGGTGCTGGTTGCGTGGAGGAGCTAAAGACAATTAAGTCTGAAGTAACTCAGGTTCTTCAAAACGCTGGGTTTGAATTGAGCAAGTGGTTTTCAAACTCGCCTGAAGTTACTGCATCCGAGAGCACGGTTAAGCCAATAACACTTTCGGACTCAGAGCTGACAAAAACATTAGGAATCGTTTGGGTTCCTAAAGATGATGTATTTAAATTCGAAATTGATATGTCAGTCATGGGTCAAAGGGCGACTAAGCGGAATATTCTTTCGGTGACGTCAAAGCTTTTCGACCCCCTTGGCTTATTAAGCCCGATCCTTTTTAAAGGAAAGATCCTGTTGCAGGAACTTTGGCCTAATAAGCTACATTGGGATGAGTCGATTCCACTGCACTTGGAAACCGCATGGATCAAAGTTCAGCTTGCCTTGTCACAGTTAGAAGAGATCTCAATACCGAGATTTGTGATGAGTGAGCCAATGTCACCAATTGAAATTCATGCCTTCTCTGACGCATCGATGAGAGCCTATGGAGCCTGCGTCTATATCTGTTGCAAATCTGCAGAAGGTAGTAAAGTCTCATTGTTGACTGCAAAGTCGAAAGTAGCGCCGCTCAAGACAAATACGCTCCCCCGTCTTGAGTTATGTGCCGCTCACCTTCTCGCGGACCTCTGTCGTAAAATAAAACCTCTTATCAAAGCACCGATCGAACGAAGTGTATATTGGTCAGATTCGGAAGTTTGTCTTCATTGGATTCGTTCCCATCCATCGTCGTTGTCAACGTTCGTATCAAGTAAAGTTGCTGAGATTCAAGAGTGGTCAGAGGATAGCACGTGGCGGCATGTACCAACTAAACAGAACCCGGCAGATATTGTGTCAAGAGACGTGGAGACGTAAAGGAAACGATAGAATCAATTTGGTTCATAGGTCCATCGTTTTTAACGGAGCCGGAAGATAAGTGGCCAACGAGCCCTCGGTTTGATCCGTCACCAGAGATTTTGCAGATGGAAGCAAAGAAGAGTGCGGTCGGACTGACTGCAATGGTCTCTACCTCATATTTGTTGGAAGTGATAGAAGGATTTTCCTCTCACTTAAAACTGCTGCGAGTGTTCGTTTACATGGTCCGCTTTATAAAGAAGTGTAAAAAATTGGTAGTTCCTTCTGATATCGAATATCAAGAAGCTTTTAATAAAATTGTCCAAATAGTTCAAGAGCATGAGTATCAAGAGGAAATTAAAAATGTTAGAAAAAATCTTGTTGTTAGCCCAAGTCTACAGAAGCTAAGTCCGTTTGTCCATGAAACCTCTCAGGCTGGGCTTACCTTTTCGTAGTTGCGGGACGGGGGGCGACTAGCTGATGCTCCTATTTCGTACGATGCCAAGTTTCCAGTACTGTTGACGAAGCGCTCTCAATTTGTTCTGAGCTACGTCCGATACTTGCACGAGTCGAATTTTCATGTGGGTCCACGAGAACTAGTGAGTCTCTTGCGACAGCGCGTTTGGATAGTAAACGCGCAGGAAGTCTGCAGTCAGATAGTGCGGTCATGCATACGCTGTTTTAAATGCAAGCCTCATCTGATGACTCAAATCATGGGACTAGATAAGCTAGGCTTAAGTTTTTGTTGATATGAATATATAATCGAATTTATAGCGTTAAAAAAGAGTGCACGCATTTTTCGTTTTCGTTCGTTTTCGTTTTTTGCAATTTAATTTAATTACTACAGCCATCATTCTAGTCTTTCGGTTTTTTTCGCGACGAGATAAACTAATCTCAATTAACATATTTAACACAATCAACAAACATTTTCCTATGGAAGATTTTTATTTTCTTATTGAAGTCAGTAGATCGTTATATGTTATAATTTTGGATTTAAGGAAAAACTCGAAATAAATTTATTCAATTTATTATAAACAAGATCAATTAAATTGATATCAGATATTTTGCGTTTCGCATGCAGGTTCTTCACCGGTACTTTACCTCGTCAAGAGGTTTTTTTATATGATTGTTAACGAGCAATGACAATGAGGCTTGGGCACCGCAATGCATGTTGGTCTCGTGTAGTTCTCTTAAGAGAACTTTTGCCATTGTAGGAAAGCAAAACTGGATGTTTTGCATCGAAGGACAGGATGGAATGTTCTAGTCTGCCTCCAACTCAAATGAGATCCAACAATGGGAGCCAATAATGCAAGGGAACTCTTTTTTTTTCACTGTTTTGTTACGTTTGAGATCTTTGCACTCCCCATTATTCCGCGATTCGATTTGCTGAATCGTGCGCAGAATAATGGTGTTGACATAGTGCCTTTGTTGGTGCTGTGTGAGCCTTATAACAGAATGGTCGGTAAATTTAAGTTTCAAATCTAATGGGACACCTAGATCGTTGACCTGAGTTAATCGTTCTAAGGCGTTCCCAAAGAATAAGAACATAGCCTGATGAGGACTTGATCGATAAAATGACATGAGTTTACATTTCGATCCATTAAGCTTTAGGTTTTTTGCTAATCTTCAATTTTGAAATTTATCCAAATCGGATTGAAGTCTAGACTGGGCGCTAGTGAATTTATACTGCAGACAAAGCTTAACGTCATCAGCGAACATAAGTATAATTGAATTAGTTAAGGCAAGGGGCAAGGCGTTAACAAACAGTGTCGAAAAGTAAGAGTCAAAGATGGCTTTCTTGGGGCATCCCAAATGTGGCGCGGACTAAACGCAAGGTAACATCTGTTCGTTCGTAGAGCGTTATGCGGCCACTACGTCGAGCTTGAACTCGCAGGAATAACGGTAGGTCAAAGAACGTATAAAATCTGACTAAATGTACCTGGATTTTGCACAGGACTGAGTGGGTTGACCAGGCGTTTGCTGTGATCAGGCTGGATTTGATGTGAGATACTTGAATACCTGGGTTGGTTCTCCTCAAGTACAGATGGTAAGGGGTTTCGGCTGATTCCATATTGGCCGGTCCTACTTGTGGCCCGTTTCACAGGAGCAACACTCGAAGTAGGTTGGGGAACGCGGGTTCTACTTGTGGTCTATTTCACGGGAGCAATACTCGTAGTAGTTCTACTAATGGTCCGTTTACACAGGAGCCACTCCAGAGAGTCCTACTTGTGGTCCGTTTTACACAGGATCACTCGAAGTAGGTTGTTTTTAAGTGCCGTACCTAGACACTGAGTATTGAACCGATCTACTCTGTATTCGCAACTATCTTTATTTCAGAAGAACAATTCTTATATAAGATGCTAAGTTATACATAACTAAGCCTAGGGAAGGTCAATGCCTGCTCACTCAGATTGCTTGTTCATGCATTGCTTGTACATGCATTTCGGATACGCTAGCTGGCTTTGCTTGCTTCGGTCAGTCGGTCATTTTTCCCGCTGATACTGCTGATTTACGCTTCAGGCGCCGTCTACTAGTGTTGGGTTATTAGGTTGGATATTGTTTCATGCTTATTGCTAATTATTACTATGTGAGGCGTGCCAATAGGTTAGTGGGTTTGATTATTGTGTATTGCGAAATGCTGATCCATTGATTAGATCAGATTACCAAGTGTGAATAGGTGCCAACAACATCTTTAAAGAAGACACGTTGGGTTCTCCCAGATAAGTAGCTCAAAATCCAAACAAGAAGATCAGGGAATCCCAAAAGACTGAGTTTACTTATAAGAAGTGAACGGTTAACAGAGTCAAATGGTTTACTAAAATCAGTGTAAATTACGTATATTTGGGGAAAGATTGAAGTTTCCAGCGATAGATTAAAGAGTTTAAGAAGCGGTTTGCACAGAGCCTCGGCGCAGTACTTCAGAACACAGCCTGGTACTCCATCGGGGCCTGCCTTATACACGGGCTTAACCATACGAAGATCCGATAACACACCACCTTGAGCGAAAGGTGGGCGAACTATAAGATTGACTGATTGGATATTATAAGTGTAAGGCTGAGCTGAACTGCTGCAAGGTGAATACGTTGTTTGAAAAAACTGTGCAAAGAGATCGGCCATTGCCTGATCAGTGTTCGCATAAGAGTTCTCAAATGTAAGCAGTGGAGGAATAGATACATGTTTACGCTTAGTGTTTACAAAGTTATGAAACTGCTTCGGATCCTGAGTAAACTGAATCCTGCAGCGGCGAATATAACTGCTATAACATTCTGCGTTATGCACGGTGAAATTGGACCGAGCTACTAAGTATCTTGAATAACTAACTGTACAGCCAGATAACACAGTCTACAAAAAAAACAAAAGTGAATGAACTTTTGAAGTGACATAGTAGGTATTGTTTATTGGGTCGAGTATATCACAAAACCATGTTTGAAATATTTGTAACACCCTCAAAATCTTGATTTATGGTTAAAAAACCGTTTTTTCGGGACTTCTTTGCGCTTAAATTTCTGAACGCGTTTTTTTCGACCGATTTAAAAATTTTCGGTGTTTTCCAATAGTTAAATGTTGTAGCTTTTGAAAAAAAAAATATATCTTCGATTTTGTTAAACAAGAAGGACAACATTTTTACACCTAAAACTGAAGTTTTTGACTTTTATTCGTGTTTTTCGAATTTTGATGCCAGTTTTTCGGTACAACTTACAAAAATTCTGTCATCCATGCCACATCCAAATTTGTCTCGTTTTATTCAGAATGAATGAGACAACATTGGTATGTATCAAAAATGGCCGAATTTTTGTAAGTTGTACCGAAAAACTGGCATCAAAATCCGAAAAATACGAATAAAAGTCGAAAACTTCAGTTTTAGGTGTAAAAATTTTGTCCTTTTTGTTTAACAAAATCGAAGACATATTTTTTTTTTAAAAGCTACAACATTTAACTTGAGCAGCGTTGAGCAGCGGAAAGCTGAGCATCCGCGGTTGAAATGGCCATCCTCAAGGCAAAAAAAAATAGCGACTCAGACGCCGCACTTCGTAATACTGTTCCTCAAATGGCAAGGCAATGAACCTTGGACAAGCTGGCAAGGCGTGAGCCACAACACCGCACAGGGTGTTCAAAGCAGGACGAGTCTTAACAACCATGCAAGAAGATCGGTTTGTATACGACACACATCGGCCCGTCAGGTTGGCTGGTGGATGCGTAGCCAAAGCAAAGCCCACACCTTAAAGGGACTCCCAGAGAAAATCCTCCCACTTGGCTTTTGTGTCAGGATCCAGCTTCTGGAGGATTAACTGGATAAACAGGCACCTTTGGATCTCGGCAGCTGACCCGGAACTCATTAGAGCTCGCATATGCTCATTGAACCGATCCGATAGCTCCCACAAAGTAGCAACAGACCCTGGCTGAACCGCACGACCCTTCAGGATCTCATTAATGTGAGACTGGAATATTAAAAGCCAATTACTAAAACGATTGCGCAATAGGTCAAGGGCAACATCATAGTTAGCGTCAGTAATCTTCACCGCTCTCACGATCTCTGACTCCGAAGGCCAACTTCCGCAGACATGAACTGAGCCACCTGAGCTTCTCCCTCTTGGTGAAGTGAAGACGGCTGTCAATCTTCGATCTGAAAAGGGAGCAGAAATCCGGCCACTCGACATAGCCGCCGCTAAATGTTGGCATCCGTAACTGGGGCAATGACGGAGCAGGCCTTTATGGAGTAGGCAGCACTACTGGTACCATCCAAGGGCGTTGAATGCGCAGCAACTCTCATGGAGCGCTTGAAAACCTCCACCCGGATGTCAACTTTCACGTCCGTGGCCAGCTAAGAGAATTTCCAATATAAATCACTTCCTATCTCGCTGTAACTTAAGTCTTCCAATTTCTCCTGCAGCGTTGTGAATCGATTGCGCAGATGCTTCTCCATTGATTCGAGGGTCAGAATGGTAGAGTCGACGTTCTGCATCGTAGCCTTGACCTTCCAATGCAGTACCTCCATTTTCTGACACGTCACTTCTGCACGTCTCCGCAGCATCCTCTCCCTACTTGACGCAACAGATCCAGTAGCTTCAGCTCCAGACTCCATTATGTAATTAAATGTAAGGTTCTCACAATACAACAGAGTTTCCGTGGTACTTTAATACTGGTCATGGTACCAAACCAGGATGCGATTACGTCGGGGTTTCCAAACATAACGTTACCAGCTTTTTGGTAGGGAACAAATTAAACAAGTTAAATTTTAATATTTATTATGGGTTCAATTTAACCCAAATATATGTCGTTCCAATCAACGCCGAATAACAAAAAACACATAACTGAGAGCTTGCGCATAAGTTCTATCAAAGATCCCAAAAGCGAATGCGCTACAAATATCAACAAAGCGTAGGCGAAACTGAAAGACAAAAAGACAAGAATAAATGCTGATAACAACCGCTACAGTTAAACATTTTATGATTATTTTACATGATTTTGTTGGTGGCGGCTTGGCCCAACAGCGTGATTTTGAGCGTTGCAATAATATCACAATGATTGTCCTTCTGACGCACCGGATGCGCTCGGCAGATTTTTTTAACCTTTTTAAATAATGCCGTTGACTTTCCTGAGCTCAAGACTGTATTCTCTGATCTAGGAACTCCAGCATTGTTTGTAGGGGCTGCATCTCTACTGTGTTCCACTATGTTCTATGTGCCACCCCTGTAAATAGTTGTCCTCATTTAGCTCAAAGAGGCGTATTAATCTCTCCGCATTTCCAGAAAGGGCGGATTTGAGGTACCACATTTTCTTGGCTGCTGGCATGTAAGTATCAGGTACCATGCAGGAAAATAGATCGAGGAATTTTTTCCATTTCATTGCATCCCCATCAAATTTTGGAATGTTTATACGGTGCATTTGCACATCAATGCTATTTTTCGTAGGGCTAACCTTAGCCATAAGTGCATTCTGCACCTCTGTTTGCAGATGCAGGTATGCCTGTTTGTTATATCCACTGTCTTTGGGGTTTCAAATTCTCAAAGACTGTCAAGTGGATTTCTTGGACTTGAGCCCATAACGACTTTAGTAGGTCTCCTGGGGCTCATCCAGATGCCTTACTTAACTCTCGTATGGCGACGGACTCTACTAGTTCTCCTCGGCGCCGACATAACCCGGCTAATCCATGGGGACAACGATACGGGATTGCTCTAGAACTTGATTTTCTACTTGTTCTTTAGCCGGTTCCTTCCGACTCGTGCCTTGCATTTGCATTAGTTGCTTTCAAAACTGCGGCATATTTTTCGAAACTGATCCGGAGGTCATCAACATACTTGATGTAGCTTTAAGTCCGAGCCGTTTCATGAATTTTTGCATCGTTTTTAACGAATCTTTTTCAAGCCTCTTCGAGTATGGATAGTTTCGATTGAAAGTATGATGCCTTTAATTTTCGAGTGCTCTCCTCATCAACGGCTGGCTCTATGATGATTTTAGGCCAATTTTTTCCCTTTCCATCCTTATGTTCTTCGTTTCTGACCGTTGGAAGTGTTTTATTTGCAGCTAGCGTGCTAGTATCTGGATGCGCTGCGACTCTTTACGCCGGGCAGGATACGCTTCCTTGGTGCCTGGCGGCCGGATCAGGGCACGGAGGCCTTCCTTCCTTACAGGACACACCCCGGTTGCGCCCCAGCGAGCTTGGATTAGGAGTCTCCTGATTTGACCGGGGCATCCACTCGATTTACCCTGTTCTTCAGTTCTGCCGCAAATCCTTGATCCTTTCTCCACTTGTTCCTTGATTTCTTCTTGTTCGAAGACTCGCGTACAGCCGTCGGACTAACCCACAGGGGGTCCTTGAGCCACGGATCACAGATCCTTGCGCACTCGCTTTAAATCCCTCACTTGAGACTGTCGGACTTACCCTCGGGGGGTCTTTCACTCAACACTTCCAGCTTCCCTGGAAGACTTGGCCCCGATTCGCTCCAAAGGCCCTCCTTATATAGCGCCGAGGTGCCCGTTAATCCATGTAAGTCTCGCTTCCTGCCGTTAATCCTTCATACCTCGTTTCTCGCCGTTAATCCTTTCCCAAATTCCCGTTGCATTTTCATTAGCAGGTTCAATTTGTTGCCCACCTTTGCTTGGGCCTCCGATTCATATTGTTATTACGCACGTCACCGGACTTAGCTCAGACACCCCCGCGCTCTCCCCTTTGGCCGTTCTAAATGCATTTCATCTTTTCTGCATTTTCTAAACACAGCCGCGCTGGCCCATCCGGACGTTACGTTCCATGCCGTCTCCTCTTTCTCCTAGATCCGTGTGCGCAGCCGTGTCAGCTTGCCTGTCCCCCGCTGTTGCTCCCTTTTGCCACCTGTCTTGCCACACTTCCCCCTTCTTCGGGAAACGACAGAAGCGGCAAGATTTCAGCTTCTCGTTGGTTTTGGTTTTCTTTACCTTTTTCTTCTTTTTTCCTCTTTTTTTTTGTGTGGATAAACCTATCCACCTCCCCCCTTCTTCGGTGACATTAGGTTCGTTCCCCTTTCCTTTCCCACTTTTTGACCCGTTCTCCTCCCTTTTTTCCGCTCTTCTTCTTCCCTTTAAAATTTTTTGCTATATATTTTTTCTTTTTAGGGCACATATATTTTTCCGAAATAATATGGATTTTTTTCCATAACTTTTTTCTTTTTTTAATATTTATCTTTTCCTACTATTTATATTTATATATTATTATACCCTTGCAGAGGGTATTATAATTTTGGTCAAAAGTGTGCAACGCAGTGAAGGAGACATCTCCGACCCTATAAAGTATATATATTCTTGATCAGGATCACCTCCTGAGTCGATATGAGCATGTCCCCCTCCCCTCCCTCGTCGATGCTGCTGCTTCCTCGTTGTCGCCTTCGCTCCCTCGTCGTCGCCTTTGCTGTTGCTGCTCCTCCTGTACGGGTGCCGTGGACCTTCGGAAACTTTGGCTCGCTGNCTCTCAATTTTAGAGCTATCGAGTTGAAACTTTGCACACACCCTTCTTTCCTTTGCAGGCAGTATATAAGTCGGAACGGCCGGGATCGGTTGACTATATCCTATAGCTGCCATATAACTGATTGATCGGAAATGCCATAACTTTGGTGTTTTTTAAGTTAGAGGGTTGAGACTCTTCACACATGTTATATTTGACCAAAATATCTTATGTGCATAAATTCATAAGGGTCGGCCGACTATATCCTATAGCTGTCATAGAACGATCGGAATTGGCATAACTTTGGTGTTTTTTAAGTTAGAAAGATGGGATTTGGTACAGATTCTATGGGGAAAACAATCTGATTTGTCGAATTTCATAAGGATCGGCCAACTATATCCTATAGCTGTCATATAACTGATTGATCGGAAATGCTATAACTTGTTTTTCAAGTTAGAAGCATGGGAGTTTCAATGGATTCTTCTTTTGGCAAAATAATTCGATATGCCAAATTTCATAGGGATCGGCCGACTTTATAAGATCCGCTATATATCTAATAATATAAGATGCGTGGCGCCACCTAGCGGACTGCGACTCAACTGCAAGGGTATATCAACTTCGGCTCCGCCGAAGTTAGCTTTTCTTTCTTGTTTTTTTCTTGATTTCTCTCTTTTGTTTTTTTTTTTCTTCTTCTTTCTAATATAATTTGCCCTAATATTAATTTTATTTATTTCCTAGTATTTTTATATACATATTTTATAGACATCTATTTTTTCTTTCGACAAATATTTATTAATTTACAATTTTTATACCCTTGCAGAGGGTATTATAATTTTGGTCAAAAGTGTGCAACGAAGTGAAGAAAACATCTCCGACCTTATAAAGTTTATATTCATATTCTTGATCAGAATCACCTCCTGAGTCGTTATAAGCATGTCTGTCTGCCCGTCTGTCCGGCTGACCGACTGTCCGTCTGTCTGTTCCTACGAAAACTAGTCTCTCAGTTTTAAAGCTATCGGTCGACTATATCCTATAGCTGCCATATAACCGATTGATCGGAAATGCCATAACTTCGTTGTTTTTCAAGTTAGAAGGATGAGACTTATTATGGATTCTAATTTGGGCAAACGTATCTGCTAAATTTCATAAGGATCGGCCGTCTATATCCTATAGCTGCCATATAACTGATTGATCGGAAATGCCATAACTTCGTTGTTTTTCAAGTTAGAAGGATGGGATTCCTCTTTGGGCAAAATAATTCGATATGAAAAATTTCATAAGGATCGGCCAATTATATACGATCTGCTATATATCTAATAATATAAGATGCGTGGCACCACCTATTAATATTAATATTAATAATGTATAATATATATTTGCAGCGTACCCCGCTGGAGCCCCGCTTTTAACTCCACCTGGTTTGACAAAAGCTCTTCAGTGTCACGTAAATTTGAGCCTTTAGACCATATTTTTAAAGAAATTTACCAACTGGTGGCAGTTGTTTAAAAGTTTCTTTAATTCTGGAATATC
The DNA here is from genome assembly GCA_021223865.1 of Drosophila pandora. Classification (NCBI taxonomy): domain Eukaryota; kingdom Metazoa; phylum Arthropoda; class Insecta; order Diptera; family Drosophilidae; genus Drosophila; species Drosophila pandora. The sequence continues at coordinate 108,407 of JAJJHT010004648.1, read as the reverse complement.
ATGGAAAGCTTTTTCTACCCCATTATTTAATAGATGATTGATAGTTGCTTCTAAAAGCGCTAATCATGTTGCACCTATGATCGGTAATGATGACTGGTGGGTCTTCATCCATTTTACAATTAAATTTTCATTATATACACTAGTCGGCATAATTATTTGACGAAATTCTTTTTGATTATTTAACTTAACGTTGATTGAAATCGTCAAATGGAATAGCAGTCAAAGACATTGCCAATAAGTTTAATGTGTCGCGTCAAACTGTGTACTACCAAATTAAAAAGTTTCAAATGAATAATGAAATACGAAATTTAAAAGTTACATGTAAACTTGCAACATTTCTTTTTCGTCAAAATAGTTATACCAAATAGTGTATTTGTGTTTTTATACCCTTGCAGAGGGTATTATAATTTGTGGGGGTCGCTCGTTGGTTCCAAACCAAAAAAAAAAAATATAAAAGTAATTTGAAAATTACTTTAGAAAAAAAAAAGAAAACAAAAATAGTAAACAAAAAACATATGGTCTTATCTACACCCTGAACCCAATGCAGCTAATTAAAAATATCGATAGGCTCAGCTGACCCCAATTGACATTCACCCCCCAACACAGCTGCTCCCCTTTTTGGGAATTCACCCACCCACGTAAGCACCTGTCAAAAAGTGACAACCCAAAAGATGCATTTCCTGTCTGCCACCTGATTTCACTTTTATTCTGAATCTCACTGCGGGCAGACCTGTGCATCTGTGGATAAAATTATTAAACCAGTGACTTAACCTCGTGGAGGAGAAATTTAGTGTGTGATTTTTTTATAAGAATAGAGGTGAGAAAATATTGAGCTCCTTGCCATTCCCTGCTTTGGCTTAGTGTTTATTTTCCCGTTTAGCGGATTTTTGTTGCTGGATGACCCTCGATGCCCGTGGATTTGGAGGCACCACCTGGCCCAACCTCGGCATCCATCATAAGCACCAGCATCACCACCAAGCTTCAGGGATTATTTTTACGACCCGTCGCCGAAATTCCGCCGGCAACATCAACCCCTCTGCCTGTGGAGTGTTGGATTTTTTTTATGTATTTTTTTATATAAAAAAATTACAAATATCACGTAACTACAACTATTAAATATCCCCGCGAGAGAGGACAAAAATCCATCAATTTCGAATACCATTTAAACTTCGAAATTCAAATTCAAAATTCCAATTTTCAAATCCCATAATTTACCCAAATGAAAAAGAAGAAAAAAAAGGAAAACCTAAAAAAATCCATAATTATCAATTTTTATATCATTTTCTGAAAAGTCTTGAATTATTATTTCTAAACAATCCCATTTAAAACAAAAAAAAATTACTTGTTAAGCCCTAAACCTGAATTATTATCTTTAATTATATTTAATTAACTTTAAGTATCTTTAATTATTATTATCTTTACTATTGAATTGTTCTAAATACCCCCAAATTAATATCAATTGTCATCAAAAATATCTTTTATGGTTAATGAAAACCACCTTATGTTAATTTATTTTATAAGAGATTTTCCTGAATTATAACGTTAACTAAAATGAATTTATATTAGACCTTTTGTTTGGGCACCGGAAGTAATCTCGCCACCCATGCAGTTAGACAACAGCTAGCCACCTCAAACATCTTAGCCAAGGAATTTGTTTTTTTTTTTCTTCACCCCCAACACAATGCTATTTAGGAATCCTTCTCCCAGGACCCTTCCTATTCGATCTACGACGATTCGCGTGACGACCATGTCCCTACTGAAGGTACAAGAACCACTCCCACTTTCCCTGAGCACGGCTGGAGCCTGTTAGTAGATCGAAGTACCTTCAGGACATGTGCCAAACCGTTACAAATTTTGGTCAAAAGTGTGCAACGCAGTGAAGGAGACATCTCTGACCCTATAAAGTAAATATATTCTTGATCAGGATCACCTCCTGAGTCGATATGAGCATGTCCGTCTGTCCGTCTGTTTGTTTTACGCAAACTAGTCTCTCAGTGTTAAAGCTATCGAGTTGAAACTTTGCACACACCCTTCTTTCCTTTGCAGGCAGTATATAAGTCGGAACGGCCGGGATCGGTCGACTATATCCTATAGCTGCCATATAACTGATTGATCGGAAATGCCATTACTTTGGTGTTTTTTAAGTTAGAGGGTTGGGACTTTCCACACATGTTATATTTGACCAACATATCTTATGTACAAAATTTCATAAGGATCGGCCGACTATATCCTATAGCTGTCATAGAACGATCGAAATTGGCATAACTTTGGTGTTTTTTAAGTTAGAAAGATGGGATTTATTACAGATTCTATTTTGGGAAAAACAATCTGATTTGTCAAATTTTATAAGGATCGGCCGTCTATATCCTATAGCTGTCATATAACTGATTGATCAGAAATTCTATAACTTCGTTGTTTTTCAAGTTAGAAGGATGGGAGTTTCTATGGATTCCTCTTTTGGCAAAATAATTCGATATGTAATTCGATATTTCATAAGGATCGGCCAACTATATACGATCCGCTATATATCTAATAATATAAGATGCGTGGCGCCACCTAGCGGACTGCGACTCAACTGCAAGGGTATAAAAACTTCGGCTTCACCCGAAGTTAGCTTTCCTTTCTTGTTTTTTTATATTCTCGACTAAAAAAAACAATTTAATTATTTGTTACATGAATTAGGTTATCTCAACCAATTTAAAACAAAATGTGGTTTTCGTCGAGAATGACGAAAAAGAAAAATACGTGCATTTGGCTAGACGTTATAATTCGATATATTCAATAATAAAACAATATTTTGCTCCCGCTCCGCCCTATGCTAACTTATACTAGACTTCAGTTTGTTCTTGTAGTTGACTTCAGTATTTTTATCTAATTATGCTACATTTTTAAAAAAATCAAGTACATCTTACCTGCGGCTAAGGCATTTTCTAAAGACTGCTATATAGCAGGTTTCATATTACTGCGAGTAAGCGGGCAACCATTGTTCCTTTTTTTATGTTGTGAATCGTAAAGATGTTAAATAATTGTCTGTCCATACATTCGAAAAAATGGGGTATCCAGACCTCCTTGCATTTAACATTTTGTCTGTATTAGGCTGTTTTATTAGACATTTTGATGGGGTATTAGGCTGTCAGAATTTGCTCTATTGGAATATTGTGCTCCCATCGTCGGGGGAAGAAAGAAAATCGTTCAGGGTAGAGTGCAGAATTTGTGTTACCAGATTTGCGACTGGCGGATTCTCTTATGTTAATATATCGGCATACCTTAGCTTGGCTGATCCAGAGATTTTTCAACCCTAGCAACATTTGCTTTCGGAGATACCCATTTTTAGAAGCTGCAGTATGTTGTGCAAATTCAGGTATCATTGGGCTTCCTTTGGTGCAGAAAACCCGACTTGAAAGGGTGTGAGTAGAGGCGGTTCACTTGTGGAGAGGAAGTCACTCATGGGCACTGCTTGTAATGATGTAACAAAGAGCCCAACGCCACTTGAAGAATGCTTAGATTTTCTTATCTGCCAGTTCTCAGAAGTAGAGGATTGCTCCGAGCCAAATATGAATCGGACGAGAGAGGAGCTGTGGATTGCGGAGCATATTGCATTTCATGTAATTTTGAACTGGTCTTAGGACAGGCACTCACTCTGAGAGGCTGCGATTGAAATGCATCAGAACTGCATTCATTGCATTGCTGGGAGAACCTTGCCCCCTAGACCTTAAAAGAAAGCTCAGTCGCCATCCTTAGTTGAAGGAGTATGCTGAGTTCATAAGGGAGTATTGGAGTTGTGGCATATGTCTGCAGTTCCAGCTAACGCGAGCATCTTTAACCACTACTTCCTGCCGTATCCGTGTTCTCTCATCCGAACAAGATAATTTGGTGTGCTGATAGTTTTTCCTTGTGGCGCACTGTTTGCTTCTCTATTTAAACCTCTAAGACTACTTTCCAAAATAATGAAAAAAAATTATTCAAATAATTCTTTTTTAAGTGAATGAATGCTTCTAAGCTCAAATATTTGCATTAAAATAACGTAGAATCTTCGGTTCACCTGTAAGGTGAGAAGAAAGGTATGCGGGCCTGAAGGGATGCTTGGGGCTTTGAGTGAAAAAAAAAATTTCAAGTAATGAATATTTATTTTATTTTTTCTTATGGTATTCTACAAAACAGTTTTTACTCGCTGTGCAGCATAAATGAAGACTGCATTTCGTGCATATGCATTGCGTTTTTGAAGTTTTACTGTGCTTGCAACTTTTTTTTCCATCAACCAATTCGATCCAACCAATGTGGGAATGTGGGATTATAGAAATAATATTATATCAATTACCTAGTTTTTCCCCCTAGTTTTTATGAAAGCGTCCCATTAGGTCGTCCATGAGATCTAGGCCTCCCATGTGAGCATTATAATTATGCTTATGTTGATGGCAAATTCGTTTGGTAGTTTGCAATTGGGGATACGGTTTTCTCGCACCGTGCCAAGGCTATAAATACCTATCGTTCTTAGATAAACCATCAAAAGCAGAGATGTATAAAAATTATCGAAGTAAAATATGTGATTCTTAAATCTTTCTACGGTTTGTGTTAAGAGCGATACAATGTTGGCTGAAGCACCAAGATCTGGGTGACCAGGTAAGACCACATTATCACCTGCACCGCTGTAGATCTCAAAGCGGTATGCGTATACGAGTGAATCGCACAATACCGAACCCGGTTTGCCATTTTATATAATATTTCTAATTCTTTTAACTAAAATAACTCCATTAACAGAAACAAACCCATAAATTGCAATGAATTGTGAGGTTATCAGATGGCAAAAAAAGTTTTCTTGGATCCCCAAACGGACCTCAAGGCACGTATCGCTCGTTCGCTGTCACAACGCATGCTTTTTATATATTTGTAAATCTTCAACTAAATTTTAAAAGTAAATAAACTACCTCTCAAGAAAAAAATTATGAGCCGGATAGGTTTTATACATTTGCTACTATTTGAACAACACAACATACCGCAGACCAAATTTTATGCGCGAAAAAACATATGCTTTGTGTATTCCTAAACATAAGTCCCGTTAAGAGCTTCGGATATCTTTAAAACTGAGATTTATAATTCAATATGCTTTTTATCAACCGCCAAAAATTATTTAAAATATTAAAAAGCTGTTAGTTTGTTTGTTAGTGCCAAAAACGTATTACGTGCCTTCAGGCAGGCTTACGTCGTAGAGGGTTAATCTTTTACTGCGATGATGCCCAGGTCCTTATTCATGTTTTTGTTGCGATCATATCATGGTGCCCCAGTGATGGCTCTCAAAATTTTTGATTGGGCCCGCTGTATGATGTCTAGTTACTGTTGCTCGCGTTCCCCCTCATCCTGGGTGGCGGCAAAAGATATCGGTTCCCGATTCCATTATTATGTTACTCGAGAATGTTGCAAGGATTTGGTAAAGCAACACCAAATAGTTACCACATGGCGTTTTCTTTTTCGCTAATACACAACACTTCAAAGATCCCAATAAAAAATTGCGAGATTACGTCGGGGTCACAAAATGTAACGCTATCAATCGTTTATTGTAGTGGGTGAATTAATACGAAAGGCGTTGTTCATTTTCAATGTTTGTCAGCGACCACTCAGTATTAAAATTTTATCAGATTAGATTGGCTACAGAAGCTCCCAAAAGAGATATGGACAAGAAAAGATTATTATAATAAGCCACTGCTGCTAAATATATTATAATTATATTAAGCGTGGGTACAGTAACAGTAGCAGCAGTAAAGTAAGCTGAGCATATTTCCGTTAATATTGTGTTTACTTGCTCCAAGGGCATCGGTTTCTAAAGCCAAATTGGGCCAATAATGCCAATAATGGCCTGTATAATGAGTATTGTTCAGTTCCCAAGCGTTTTCGGGAGCTTTACCTAATGTTCCAAATCTAGGCTTTAATAAAAACAAGCTCTGTTAGATTTCTATGTATAAACACAATTAATTTTTTGATTTTGATTTGGTTTATATATACAAATTACATATGAATCCTACGTAAGCTCAACGCTTGATGCTGCAGAGCGACCGAGAGAGAGCGAGACAATGCTAGCGTATGCTATAGTCTTCATCTCCGTGGTCATTGCTGCTAGGCGATGACATCTCGGTAGCCATGTCGCGGCTTAAGTCCAAGAGCGGCTTCACATCCACACTGGGTAATGTATGACCTATCACAATCCATGCGCTGCTCAAAGTGACGACGGTGTCTGTAATACCTTCTTGCTGAGCCCCTTGCGGAGGTGCTTCTTCTTTGGCGTGGAAATACAACTGCGATGAGACTCCACCTTCGCCGGCTCCGTCAGAGGCCGGACGAGCAACTCAGACTGCTAAGCTGCCATGAGAACCCTACCATTGTCAGGGCCTCCGCTTCCACTAACAATCCAACCTAGCCGAGTTTTTTGGATTGAGGGCAAACCAGGAGACAGATGAATTTGCCCCACACAAAACAGCTCATAAAATAATCCAGCTCCAATAAGAAAAACAACTATGATGTCGTCGGCAAATCCATGCTCTCCAAAGTCCGGCATCTCTGCTCAAAGAAATTGGCGATAGATTCCCACGTTGGAATGGAATCCAAGGAATGCGAGTCAACTTGAATTTCCCTCCACTTAGACTGTGTGGCATCGTCAACCTTCTGCAACAGCACTTGGATTATGATGTAGCAGATAGCTACTTCGTTGTGCCCATGCTTGCAAGAGTTCGCATATGCGAATTAATTTTATTCGAAGGCCCGCGAATCCTCGTCGCCGAGCCGGATTCTACGGCCTTCAGTATCTCATTAACATGAGCTTGAAAAATAAGCCTGCGATTACAAAACCTTTTGTTTAGCAGCTCCAAGGCGATGTCATAGTTTTTGTTCGTCTGCTCCAATGATCGGTTTCTCCAAGGCAGACTCACGAAGGAAGGACCGCAGCCGCTGAAGCTACTCGGCCCCACTTATGAATGGGTTTGTGTCCATCATGGTCGAGAACAGTGACCGGAATTCAAGCCACTCCGCATAACCTCTACTAAAAGTGAGAAGCGGCAGTGACGGCAAAGCCTGGAAAGTTGTGCCGAACGACGCATCAAAATTGGTGGCAGAAGTAGCGTTGATCAGTGTCGAACTCGCCGGCAACAAAATGAAGCGCCGCATAGTCTCCTGTACATAAATATGTATGTCATTTGATGTTAATATTGCGCGCACAAATCACTAACCGAATAATGTTTTTTAGTGTTTTAATTTATCTCTATCTATCTAAGAAGTGAGTGACACGGGAGCGCGGCTCAACGCTTGATGCTGTGGACCGAGAGTTACCGCGAGAGAGTGAGACAGCGATAGAGCTCGACGGCAGATGCAGGTGGCCGATCGAATGCACGAGAGCGGGCGACGCAAAGAGGGACATAATGATAAAAGAAAGTGACATCACAAGTTCAATAAATTATTGCCGGCCAGAATTTCCGGCGGCAGCAAGACCCTTAAATACTTTATAGCCTCTAGGTGCTGTTTACATTACAGGGACTACCGCAGGAATATTTTACCAAAACACAACCGACACACACCTGAGACCGGCCTCAGTTTACATTATCATTATTAAGTCAAGTAACTTGTAGTCATCTTCCGTTTGACTTCAACTCCGGGACCTACCGGTACTCTGGCGAGTTTAAGTTAAACGGTAGTGACCGCACAACGCTCTAGTGACAAATAGACACTGTATAGTTCGCAAACTCGAAGTTTCAAGAAATAAATAATATTAAAAGTAAGGGTTTCGTAATTTCGTAATAAGTCGCGAGAGAGAGTGGACGTGTTTCTGTGCTGCTCCGCCAGCAGCTATGCAAATACAAGAAAACTCAGTGAAAGAGCAAAAGAAGTGGTGTGCTCTAGAAATCGCGAAAGGACGCCTTTGGACACACATAAGTCTCGAATTTATAGTGTCCAATAACTAACACAAAATCGAAATTTATTAAATTCAAAAATAAAAATTGAAATGGCATCACGACAAACTAAACCAACAGCTTGTGCACATTCATTTAAAGAAATAAGATCGGCCCCCCTGCCTGCAGTACCTAACATAAGCAACAACAACATGAACGAAAGTAAGCTCTCTGTCCCAGAAACAGAGCGTAGACGATCTTCCAATGCATACTTCTCATTCGTCGCAAACGAAGAGCGTGCAAGATCATGCTCTCCCAGGCACAAGCAGTGCAGTAACCTGGAGTGCGCAGTGCACCTCCCCAGCACTATCACCCTCTGTTCTATCAACTCCGTTAAATTTGCCTACAACGAGCACTACTTCATCCATTACCACATCTGTCTCACAGCCCCTCCGAGCAACAATCCAAACGGGCATTAACCGAGATATCCAAGTAAAACGAAAGCTCAGTCCTCAGCCGAAAAAAATGCTAATGCTGCAAAAGCACAGAAAGTCAACAATCAAGACGAACCGATTAATTCTCTGTCTGAAAACAGATTTTCTATATTAAGCGAAGACAGTAATAATGAAGGGAATACGGAAGTTCCCAAAGCCAAGCAAAAGCCCCCACCCATTTACATACGTGATCAAAACTGCAGCGATATGATAAGCTGTCTCGCTAAGCTAATTAGAAATAACAACTTTCATATAATGCCACTGACCAAGGGCAATATACGGGAGACCAAACGCCAAGTCTACACGGAGGAAAATCATCGCTTAGCCACGAAATACCTATACAACAACTAGAAAAAATATTACACCTACCAATTGAAAAGCAGCAAGGGCCTTCAAGTGGTCATAAAGGGTATTGAATCGTCGGTACCAATAAATGAAATCATCGAAGCCTTTCAAGCGCAGGTTTTAAAGTTAAGGGAGCCATTAATATCATCAACCGACAAAAAGTCCCCCAGCCTATGTTCAAAGTTGATGAAAATATGATTCATCCCATATACAAACTACAGTATCTTCTGCATAGAAGAATCACGGTAGAGGAACCTTATAAGCGCAACCAACCTCTACAGTGTTCAAACTGCCAAGAATATGGACACTCAAAGTCGTACTGCACCTTGCGTGCAGTCTGTGTGGCTTGTGGCGGCCTCCATAACACTGCCTTCTGTACCATAAATAAATCCGACCATAACTCTAAGAAATGTGGCAACTGCGGTGGAAATCATACTGCCAATTACAGGGGATGTCCAGTTTATAAAGAGCTAAAAAATCGTATGAATACAAAAAAAACCCTTATAACAACGACCGTTTGCCACTCACACTAACCACCAAACCACCACGGCGTCTTTAACTACACCTGGAGTTTCTTTCTCCAGCGCTCTACGATGGCCACGACTATTAAATAGCGTAGGTTCAGCACCACTAGAAACTGAAACTGTAGGATATCCATCTCCGCCTACGGGTACTACGAGGGAAAGAGTAGGCCAAGAATCTTCAACCCCCGAAATAAAGGGTATCGAAGGAATGTTGTCCACACTTATAAGTCTAATGGTCACAATGCAAAAAAATGTACAGGAGCTCATGCGAAACCAAAATCGACTAATGGAGCTTTTAGTCAAACAAAAATCCAATTAGATGGCTTATTTGAGAATCTGTCTATGGAATGCTAACGGCATTTCAAAGCGCAAAAATGAACTTAAGACATTTCTTGATGATAATAATATCGATATTATGCTCCTTTCCGAAACCCACCTAACGAACAAAAACAACTTCTATCTAACGGGATATATATTTCATGCAACACATCATCCAGATGGGAAGGCTCATGGAGGAACTGGGATCCTCATAAAGCAGCGCATAAAACACCATTCCCTCCAACGAGTTGCTGCAAATTCCTTGCAGTCAACTTCAATACGAATTCAGACCGTGGGAGGTCATCTAAACCTAGCTGCAATATACTGCCCACCACGTTGCTGCATATCTGATATGGAGTTTATGCAATTCTTTGATACACTAGGCGATTGCTTTATAGCAGGCGGCGGCTACAATGCCAAGCACCCTCACTGGGGTTCTCGCCTAACCAACCCAAAGGGTAGACAACTATACAACGCTTTGATACAGCCAGGAAATAAACTAGACTTTCTATAACCGGGAAGGTCTACATACTGGCCAGCGGACCCACGGAAGAAGCCAGACCTAATTGACTTTGCGATCACTAGAAAAATTCCACGAAGCATCATTCGAGCCGAACCTTTGGATGACCTATCGTCTGACCATTCAGTTGTCCTTCTTCATCTATTTCAACATGCCGAATTACAAAATAATCAAATTTATCTCACATCAAAAAGGACAAACTGGCTTAGGTACAAAAAGTACATAAGCTCTCATATAAACATAAGACCGTCAATTAACTGTAGCAAGGACATTCAAGATGCAGTCAACCACCTGGAAGACATGATGACCTCAGCAGCAAAGCTCTCGACTCCTGCGACCACAGAAAAACCTCCATACTCCGCCACAAATTCCTATATAGAAAATCTAGTCCGGGAAAAACGGCATCTCCGCCGTGAATGGCAGGCACACAGATCCCCTTCTTCAAAGGAAAGGCTAAAAACAGCGACACGAAGGCTCACAAAGGTCCTACGGAGCAGAGAAGAACTTGCTCAAAAATCATACATTGAACCGCTTTCCCAAAAATGTACCAGGTGTCCTCTATTGAAAGCCCATCCTAACTTAAAGCCGCCCATAGAAGCAGATATGCCCCTTCGAAAACCAGATGGATCTTGGGCGCCCAGCGATGAAGAAAAAGCAAGCGTCTTCGCTAGTCACCTTTGTAAAGTTTTTACTCCAAATCAAGCAGCCTCTCCTTTCATTCTTCCAGAGCTACCAATTCCAGATCCAATTCCAGCTATAGAATTTCAAACAACTGAAATTACTAAGGTCATCAAAGAGCACCTCAAGCCAAATAAGTCTCCAGGGTATGACCTCATTGCGCCAAAAATGATTATGGAGCTCCCTGCGTGCGCTATAAATTATATAAAAATTCCATTTAACTCAATTACAAAGCTTGGCCACTTCCCCCAACAATGGAAAAAATCCATTATAATAATGATACCGAAACCAGGGAAAGACAAAGCTTTGGCCTCTTCATATAGACCAATAAGTCTACTTTCATGCTTATCAAAGCTTTTTGAGAAACTTCTACTGCTTCGTATCACGCCTTATATGACTTCGAATAATATAATCCCCGAACATCAATGTGGCTTACCGTATCACATCTGAAATTCGAACCGCCTATGAACAGCGAGAATACTGTTCTGCTATATTTCTAAACATATCCCAGGCATTTGATCGAGTCTGGCTGCAAGGACTTATGTATAAAATAAAACTATTACACCCACAAAACTGTCATGAGCTGCTCAAAACATACCTGCTTAATCGAGTGTTCACTGTAAAACAAAAAAACTTTACAACAGAAGATTTCGAAATTAAGGCGGGCGTACCCCAAGGAAGCGTCCTCGGCCCCACCCTATATCTTCTATATACAGCAGATATCCCAACAGACCAGCGTCTAACTATGTCAACATTCGCACATGATACAGCCATACTAAAAAGATCTAAATGCCCGCTGGAGGCATCCAGAAGCCTCTCCTCTCACCTTGCACTAATAAAAAAGTGGATGGCGGACTGGCGTATAAAGATAAACGGTGAAAAATCTGAACACATTACCTTTACTCTCAACAGACAAAACTGCCCCGCTCCAACTCTAAACAATACCATAATCCCCTCTGTGAATGAGGTCACATATCTCGGCGTCCACCTGGACAGGCGTCTTACGTGGAAAAAATATATTGAAGCGAAACGGGACCAATTAAGACATAAATCCAGAGGACTGCACTAGCTTATCAACCCTCGTTCCCCACTTCGACTGGAATATCAAGTACTACTCTACAATTCAGTCATAAAGCCTATCTGGAAGTATGGCTCCGAACTTTGGGGTAGCAATATAGACGTAGGTAGCAGGTAGCAGTAGCAATATAGACGTTATCCAAAGTGCACAGTCTAAAGTGCTCAGAACCATCACTGGAGCTCCATGATATATTCGCAATGAAGATATCCATAGAGACCTAGGTATAACTCGCGTCAAAGTCGAAATTTCTCAACTCCAGGAAAAATACAAAAGGAAACTCGCCACGCACCAAAATCCTCTAGCCAGATCGCTAAACCAAGTTAGTCAACAATCCCGATTAAGAAGAAATGACCTTCCAGCCCGTTTACATCGGAGGCCCCATAGTAAAGATGTTTACAAAGATAAACTAATTATGTATTAGATTAAGATTTTTAAAATTGTTGTTAGTCTCTAAATAAGAGAAGATCCAACAAATAAAAGATAAAAGTATGAAAAAAAAAAAATAAATAAAGTAAGGGTCTAAGATGGCTTTATTGGGGTACACCAGATGTGGCGCAGACAAAATTCTTCTTTAAAGAAGACACATTGGGTTTTTCCAGATAAAAAGCTCAAAATCTAGATATAGAGATCAGGGAATATTATTATTAAAGCGTTTATTAAGTGGATTGCACAGAGCCCTGGCACAGTTCTTTAACAAACAGCCTGGATCTTGTAACGAACTGTTTTGCTATATTTTGCTCGCAACAAACGCCGCGGCTAGCTCACAGAGGTTGAGGGTACGTTCCACTGAATTTATAGATTCGACGTGATTGCCCGAGCCCAGAAATAACACGGTATTGCTTCTTTTCAAATACATCTCCTTTATTGTAATTAATTTACAAAGAAATAAAGAGAATCTCACCGGCTGTCTGGCTCAGCCGACCGACCGCTCGCCCTCCCGTCGATCCCCCATCCCCGCTCCGGGTTGGTGCCAATACGCACGCCCTCCCAAAGCTTGCGCCCGGCAGGTCGTGCGGTCTTGGTGCCTGGCGCCGAAACGGCTCTCGGTTCCCTTCGTTTAGACTCACGGACTCTGGTTGCGGGGCCTGTGTTGCTGCTTGTCGTCTTCTGCTGCCGCTGCCTGTCCGTCGCTGCTGCTCCCTCGTCGTCGCTGCTCTACTGTTGCCGCTGCTCCCTCGTCGTCGCTGCTATACTGCTGCCGCTGCTCCCTCGTCGTCGCTTCTGCCGTCGCTGTTTCTCCGTTTGGGGTGCCGTGGACCTCGGAACCTTTGGCTTGCCTGGATATGCCCTTTCGCCGTGGCCGGCACCTTATCCGTGTTAACAGACCGAGTGGCTCACCTCCCAGGCATACGCCGGGCAGGATATGCTCCTCGCTGCTTAGCGGCCGGATCAGGGCACGAAGGGCCTTCCTACCGCACAGGACACGCCCCCGGTCGCGTTCGCCACTCGCCTCCAAACACCTGCGTGCCTACGCCCCGCAGGATCTATGGTAGGCCAGAGGTTTGGGCGTCGCGTCTCCTTTGACTCCAGGTGATACGCTGTGCATACGCTCCAGCGCCTGGATCAGGATTCTCTTGACTTTCCCGGGGTGTCCCTGCTTGGTTTCACTGTTGGGCTTGAGTTCCCGGGTTGGCTAACCCTCGCGTTACAGGATCACACCTGGATCGAACGGTCAGGAGCAGACAAGGCGTACGCCAGGCTGATCCGTCGTTGCCGCCACTACACCAGGATACCTGTCGTGTCCGGGAATAACTCCACCCGACTCCTTTACCCTTGGGCCTTAGCTTTGCCGCGGATCCTTGATCCTTTTCCCCTTGCTCCTTGCGTACCGCCGCCGGACTTACCCACAGGGGGTCCTTAAGCTGTTTGTCGTAGATCCTCGCTCACTCGCCTTAATAGCCCGCACTTAGGACTGTCGGACTTACCCACGGGGGGTCCTTCAGCCTGTACTCCTAACTCTTCCAAGGAAACTTTCCAACTTGAATGGCACACTTACCCACGGGGGGTCTTTCACTCACTCTCCCAGCTTACCTAGAAGACTCGACCTCGATTTGCTCCAGGGGCCCTCCTTATATAGTGCCAGAGGCGCCCGTTAATCCTTGCAAATCTACTTCCTGCCGTTAATCCTCCGCTCATTTACTTTCTCCGTTAGCTTTCTCCAATCCCGCCGTCTTTCCATCGGCGGGCTTTCTTTATTGTCCCTCCCCCGATTGCCCTGCGTGGGCCTCCGATCCGCATTGTTTTTGTGCCGGTCATCGGACTTCGTCCAGATACCCCGCGATCCCCTCCTGGACATTCCAAATGCATTTCTGTGTTTTTGTGCATTTTGTAAACACAGCTGCGCAGTCGCCGGCCGCTTCGTTCCCCGCCGTCCCTATGACCTTTGACCGTTACGTTCCACGGTGATTCCTCCTCCTCCTTCTTTCGTGCGCGACGCCGTGCGAGTTCCTCTTGCCACCGCTGCTGCCCCCGCATGCCGTCTGTGCTCGACGCATTTCTTTCCGTTTTTCTAGACACAGCAGCGCTGGCCCATCCGACGCTGCAATGACTCTGACGTCATCCAAAGAAGGGGAGAGGTGGATAAGGGTACCCACACGCAAGGGGAAAAAAAAGGGAAAGGAAAAGAAACAAAAGGAAAAAATACAACAAACAGGAAGCTGGAACCACGAAGCTTCTGTCGTTCCCGAAGTCGTTCCCAGTGCTGACTTGCTT
>JAJJHT010004648.1:44088-93425 GCA_021223865.1 Drosophila pandora | reverse complement strand
TTTTTTTTTTTTTTTTTTTTTTTTTTTTTTTTTTTTTTTTCGTGTTTCTGTGGTTTGTGCCTGCGCCGACTCCTGCGCTTGGGCTTTCAGCTCACTCAGGTGAGCCCTCTTTTCCTTCCTTGTGCCAGCGTGCCGTAGCACAGCAATCACTGGCGACACAAAGCTCACCACCGTGTAAGGCCCGTCGTACATTGGCGCGAACTTTGCCGCGAATCCTTCGGCCGCCTTGGATAGATGGTGTTCTTTTGCCCATACTGTGTCGCCGATCTTCGGGCTCCACTCCCGCCTCCTCAGATTGTAGTGCCGTAGTGCCTCCTGCGCCGCGCGCTCCATGTTTCTCCGCACCAGCTCGAACACTTCTTGTAATTTTTCCGCATTTTCTGAGAGAGTGGCTTGTGCTTCTCCTGTCCCCAATGCCCCTTGGTCAAAAATTGCTTTCGGCATTCTTGGCTCTCTGCCTTGGGTGATGAAGCACGGAGAGTACCCCGTGGAGTCCGACACGCTCGAGTTCACCGCCAGCATCAATTCTGGCCAGTGCTCGTCACACGTCCTTTGGTCCTTTCCTGCAAACTGGGCGATCATCGTCTTCACCGTCTGGCTTGCCCTTTCCGTCGGGTTTTCCTGCGGCGTGTATGGTGCGGTGAACTGATGACGAACTCCGAGCTCCTCGAGGAATTTCTTGAAGCTCCGGCTGGTAAATTGAACACCATTGTCCGTCACCATTACCTTTGGCACCCCGTATCTAGCGATGATCCTTTCGCGGATTGCCTTCTTCAGCGTATCTGTTGTGGCTTTCTGCATTGGGACCATTTCCGTCCATTTTGAGAACCGATCGATTATTACTAATAGCATGGTGTTCCCATGCTTGGACCTCGGCTCCTCTGGGACCTGTGTTAACATTTTCCCCGCGGCCTGCAGCTGGCTCGGTTTATAGCGCAAGCATGTCTCACATTTCCTAACATAGTTCCTCACGTCCCTTTGCATCCCTGGCCAGAAGTACCTTGCTGCTACTTTCGCAATCGTTTTCCTTCCGCCTAGATGTCCCGCCGTTGGTGCGCCGTGGTTCTCTTTCAGCACCTGTTGCCTCATCGGCACACATAGTTTCCACGATGCCACTTCCTCGCTCCCGGCTCTGTGTGGAACATGACGGTAAATCCAACCGGCCTCCTCAACGTACTCCGGGTACTTTTGTGGGTTTTCCCGCATCTTCATTTTTAATGAGCCTATCCAGATGCATTCCGCATCTTCGCTTGCTGTGGCACTCCGCAGCTTTTCTACTATCGGCTGGCGGGAAAGTGCATCCGCGACTACGTTCAGCTTGCCTTTCCTGTAGCTGATTACGTAATCGTATTGCTGCAACTCGAAGACCCATCTCGCGATCCTTCCAAGTGGGCTCTCTATGTTGTTTAACCACTTCAGCGCCATGTGATCCGTTATCACGTCGAACTGGTACCCCTCCAGGTATGGCCTCATTTGACGAATTGCCCATATTATTGCTAGACACTCTTTCTCTGTTGCCAAGTAATTCTTCTCCGCGCCTATTAGCGTTCGGCTGGCGTAAGCGACCACTTGCTCGCCCTCATCCGTGTCCTGTGTCAGCACTTCGCCTACGCCGTAGTCGCTGGCGTCCGTTTGCAGCACAAACTTCTTCGTGAAGTCGGGGCATGCCAGCACCGGGTCCTCTGCTAAACGTGACTTTAACTTCTCAAACGCTTCTTGTTGTCTCGACGTCCACTCCCACTTTGTTCCCTTTCGCAGAAGATCGTTCAAAGGTTTTGCGACCCCAGCGAAATCGGGAACGAACCGTCGATACCACGACGCCATCCCTATGAACTGCCGTATTCCTTTCACGTTTGTCGGTGGTTCCAATTTCGTGATCGCTGCAACCTTTCCAGGATCCATACCAATCCCCTGACTTGTTATCCGGTGGCCCAGGTACAACAGCTCTTCCCTGAAGAAGTGGCACTTATCTGTGTTTATCCTTAAATTTGCCGCCTTCAGTCTCCGAAACACTTCCTTTAAATTCGTCATCCTGGTACGCGAATGCGTGGGGAGCCATGTCCGGGCCTATGACCTGGTCTAAGGCCCTTTGAAATGTTGCCGAGGTCGAGTGTAGTCCGAACGGCATCACCTTTCACTGGACAAGACCTTTCCCTGGCACAGTAAAGGCCGTGTATTTCCTGCTCTCTTCCTCAAGTGGGATTTGCCAATAGCCATCCTTAAGGTCGAGGCTGCTGAAAAATTTTGCCTCCCTCAGTTGCTCCAAAATGAAGTTTATTCTTGGCATAGGGTACGCATCTTTCACTGACTTTGCGTTTATTTGTCGGAAATCCACGCAAATTCTCCATTGACCCGTGTTTTTCTTCACCATGACAATGGGTGAGTTGTAGGCGCTATTTGAGGGTTCGATGCATCCCTTCTCCAGCAGTTCCTCCACCTTTTCATTGATTTCCCCCTGTATTTTGGAGTTCTTTGGGTAATATCTTTGTTTAATTGGGATGTCGTCCTTCATCGTGATTTGATGCTGGGTTATGTTTGAACAACCCTTCTGATTTGTGAACGCCGCGAGCTCTTCTTCGATGAACTTTTTGTCCCGCTCGCGCTCCCATTGCTCTTATGGTCCAGCTATGGCTATGGACAGCCTATCCTCCAGGCATCCGCTCCATCTTTCTCTCCTCGGGATCGTGACTTGGTGGCCTGCACAGTTGATTGTTGTGCCGAAATCTGCGAGGAAATCCCATCCAAGCAGATTTTCTTGTTGCCAAAGCTTACTGTTGTTAGGAGTACCATTTGAGTCTCTATGTGGCTCCCGTTGGCCAACTTTACTAGTCTCCTTGTTGCTTTCCGTTCTCCGGCAATTCCCGGGTCCTCTGCTATCTTTTCTGAAATGAAACTAGCCGTTGCCCCGGTGTCCACCATGGCCCTCACTTCTGCTCCTCCGACCTTGATGACTGCCGCCAATTGCTGATCGTCTCCTGTTAAGTCTCCAACTAGTTCTGAGAGGCAGCACCTCGCGATCTCTGCCTTCCTCTCTACGGCTGAGATCGCTGCACGTTTCCCGCTCTTTGGCAGCATTCTGTGCTTCTCACCCCTACTGCGCCGCACATCCTGCAGAACATAATTCTGGGGTTCCTGCACCCGCTGGCCCAACGGCCCATGCCTCCGCATCTGTTGCATGCCTGTGCTGGGTTTTCTACATGTCCCTGTCTAGGCGTCGCTGCCCACTGCATGTTGCCTGGCTACTTTGGTTTGCTGCCCATCGTTGATTCGGCTGCTGTTGCCTTGGGTCTGTCCATTGCTGGCTCGGCTGCAGTTTCTGTGGCATTTGGCGATGCTCCTCAGGCTGCCATCTCTGCTCCCATCCCTGTCCTGGATGGCTCTGTTGCTCCGATGGTTTATGGTGCGGTTCCTCTTTTGGCCATCTTCTGTCTACCGCGGGGGTTTGCCTATTGAAGACCTCCTCTTCCAAAGCCAGCTCCTCGAATTCTTCGGCTAGACCCATGACCTCCTCAAGTGATGCACAAGCGTATGGTCTCATAAACATTTTCATGCGTGGCATGCAGTTCTCCACAAGCCTATCAATGACCTCTTTTGTGGACTTTCCTTACGGCTTCATTAGCACCTGAAGGTCCACCATGTACTCCTTAAACGGCTCTCCTCGTTGTTGTTTCCGCTGCTTTACCTGGTCTGACAGTTTCTCGAAGTAACCTTTAGGCAAGAAAAAGGCCTCGAAGCTCCTTCTGAATTCTTTCCATGTGGGCCACTCCTCGTCGTTCATTAGGAACCATTTTTGCTTGCGTTCCATCCGCTGCGAGTCCGAGCTCTCTGCACACTTTGCACAACTCCTCTTTGCTAAGCGCGTAGATCCAATTTTTCCTCCCCATCTTGAAGCTGTGTTACTCCTAGACTCTAAAGCAATCACGTAGTTTGGGCGCCAGGTGTAACGAACTGTTTTGCTATATTTTGCTCGCAACAAACGCCGCGGCTAGCTCACAGAGGTTGAGGGTACGTTCCACCGAATTTATAGATTCGACGTGATTGTCCGAGCCCAGAAATAACACGGTATTGCTTCTTTTCAAATAAATCCCCTTTATTGTAATTAATTTACAAAGAAATAAAGAGAATCTGACCGGCTGTCTGGCTCAGCCGACCGACCGCTCGCCGTCCTGTCGATCCCCGATTCCCGCTCCGGGTTGGTGCCAATACGCACGCCCTCCCAAAGCTTGCGCCCGACAGGTCGTGCGGTCTTGGTGCCTGGCGCCGAAACGGCTCTCGGTTCCCATCGTTCGGACTCACGGACTCTGGTTGCGGGGCCTGTGTTGCTGCTTGTCCATTTACTTTCTCCGTTAGCTTTCTCCAATCCCGCCGTCTTTCCATCGGCGGGCTTTCTTTATTGTCCCTCCCCCGATTGCCCTGCTTGGGCCTCCGATCCGCATTGTTTTTATGCCGGTCATCGGACTTCGTCTAGATACCCCGCGATCCCCCCTGGACATTCCAAATGCATTTCTGTGTTTTTGTGCATTTTGTAAACACAGCTGCGCAGTCGCCGGTCGCTTCGTTCCCCGCCGTCCCCGCTGTTTCCTATGACCTTTGAGCGCGGCCGCGGATGCCCGGCCGGGACCGTTACGTTCCACGGTGATTCCTCCTCCTCCTTCTTTCGTGCGCGACGCCGTGCGAGTTCCTCTTGCCCCCGCTGCTGCCCCCGCATGCTGTCTGTGCTCGACGCATTTCTCCCTTTCCGTTTTCTTAACACAGCAGCGCTGGCTCATCCGACGCTGCAGTGCTGACTTGCTTGTTCCCCCCCCGCTGCTGCCCCTCTTGCCACCTGTCTCGGTGTGTGGGAGATCTAATCTCCTCACAATCTCCATCGGAGTCTGGCAACCCTTG
This sequence comes from Drosophila pandora, assembly GCA_021223865.1. Lineage (NCBI taxonomy): Eukaryota > Metazoa > Arthropoda > Insecta > Diptera > Drosophilidae > Drosophila > Drosophila pandora. Next base: position 88,538 of record JAJJHT010004648.1, on the reverse strand, counting down.
ATGATCCGATAACAAAAGTTCAGAAGACGATTGTCTGTTTGAATTTTATATCCGTATGGCAGATCCAACAAATTTGGCGGTAAATACGTTGTTTGAAAAAATGTGAATTGATCGGTCATAGCCAGTTAGCAGATGAGTTTTCAAATGTAAGCAAAGAAGCACATGAAACATGTTTACATGAAAGAAGTTTGACAACAAGTTTGTTGTTAACTACTGTATAATTTTTTAGGTTTTTTTTTTAAACTGAAGATTTAAAGCAGCGGAATATTTCCACGGCATACATAAGTCAATAAATATAATAAATGTATTGTAACCATATCATCCCACTCTTGAGGTTTTAATAGAAAACAATAACGTAATTGGCCTTAAGCCTACACTTAAATCTCATAAAGTTCGTTTCTTTCGTAAGGCTGACTTTATGAAATTAAATAAGTTAATTTTGGAATTTGATTGGTCCAATCTACTGGCATGTGAAGATGTAAACATTGCCTTAATTAAATTTTATTATACTTTGAATAAATTTTTCGACGTTTGCGTGCCATGGAAATATCCGTCCGTTTCAATTAATCCGCCTTGGTATACAAGGCACCTAGGAAATTTAAAGATCGTTATGAATAGACTTTTAAATAAGCATAAAATATCTGGCTGTACAGTTAGTTATTCAAGATACTTAGTAGCTCGGTCCAATTTCACCGTGCATAACGCTGAATGTTATAGGAGTTATATACGCCGCTGCCGGATTCAGTTTACTCAGGATCCGAAGCAGTTTTATAACTTTGTAAACACTAAGCGCAAACATGTATCTTCTCCTCCTATGCTTATGTTTGAGAACTCATATGCGAACACTGATCAGGCAATGGCCGATCTCTTTGCACAGTTTTTTCAAACAACATACTCACCTAGCACCAGTACAGGTCAGTCTTACACTTATAATATCCAATCAGCCAACCTTATATTTTGCCCTTCTTTTGATCAAAGTGGTGTGTTATTGGGTCTTCTTAAAGTCAAGCCCGTGTATTCGCCAGGCCCCGATGGAGTACCAGGCTGTGTTCTGAAGAACTGCGCCGAGGCTCTGTGCAAACCGCTCCTTAAACTCTTTAATCTTTCGCTGGAGACTTCGATCTTTCCCCTTATGTGGAAGGAATCTTACATTATTCCTCTTCATAAAAAAGGGAAAAAATCCGACGCTGCCAATTATAGGGGCATTTCTAAATTGTCAGCAATTCCGAAGCTTTTTGAAAAACTTATCACTCCACATTTGCAACACCTATGTAGTTCAATAATATCTCCATGCCAGCATGGCTTCATGAAGCGCCGCTCCACCACTACCAACTTACTGGAGCTAACATCTTTTATCACGGATGGGTTCCGGAATGGCTTACAAACAGATGTCATTTACACTGACTTCAGTAAAGCATTTGACTCTGTCGACCATTCGCTTCTTATAAGTAAACTCAGTCTTTTGGGATTCCCAACTGACCTCCTTATCTGGATTTCGAGCTACTTATCTGGAAGAACCCAACGTGTCTTCTTTAAAGATGTTACCTCGCGTCTAGTCCGCGTCACATCTGGGGTGCCTCAAGGAAGCCATCTTGGACCCTTACTTTTTACACTTTTTATTAATGACTTGCCCCTTGCCTTAACTGATTCACTCGTACTTATGTACGCTGATGACGTTAAGCTTTGTCTTCAGTATAAATTCACTAGTGCCCAATCTAGACTTCAATCCGATTTGGATAAATTTCAAAATTGGTGTTTTGCAAATAACCTAAAGCTTAATGGATCGAAATGTAAACTCATGTCCTTTTATCGAACTAGTCCTCACCAGGCTATGTACTTTCTCTATGGGAACGCTTTAGAACGATTAACTCAGGTTAACGATCTGGGAGTCCTTTTAGATTTGAAACTTAAATTTACCGACCATATATCTACCATGGTTAATAAAGCTATGGGTGTGCTTGGCTTTATTAAAAGATGGTCAAAAGAATTTAATGACCCGTACATAACAAAAACGTTATATACATCATTGGTTCGTCCGATTCTTGAGTATGGATCGTGTGTCTGGAGTCCTCAATATGGAGTACACCGAGATCACATAGAATCTGTACAAAAAAACTTCCTGATTTTCGCCCTTAGGGGACTTAATTGGGATGCAAATCTTCACCTTCCCACTTATCATAGTAGACTTTTATTAATCAACTTACCATCATTAACAAATCGTAGAACGATGCTGGGTGTTATGTTTCTATATAATCTTATATATGGTAATGTAGACAGTCAGCATTTACTAACACGCTTAAATTTTAACGTTCCTAGTAGAAGGACTAGAAACTTCCGTCCTCTACTCCTTAGCCATTGTAATTCGACATATGCCCAACACGATCCGTTCAGGGTATTATGTTCGGACTACAATGGTCTCTACCACACCTTGCCACTTTGCTCCACTAACAATCTTAAATCCTTTATACTAAACCCCTTATCTATGCAACACTCTTCCTCGTAATATCTTACCCCTACTCTTCTCCTAAACGTTCTCGGATCTATCCCCGCGATTCGAGCCGTACGTTATGCGGCAGCGTCCCTCGGTCGGTTGGACGGGAGGTGGGCTGTACGTATGCAGTGGGAACCGCGCGAAAAAAAAAAAACGTTTCTCTAAGGCGAAATTTATTTCAATGCATGCCAGATGATTGGACCAATCAAAAGTATAAATTAGTTAAAAAAGATTACAAAAGTCAGACTTGATCACTATCAAAAGTTAAATTAAAAACGGATTGAATCTCAAGGAATATGTCACTTTTTCGGCGTTCGGCTGTTTGAACGACGATGGAATAGAAGAACAGTTAATAGATACTTTTGAGCAGACAAAAAAATTAAAAATCCCTGGCAGCTTCAACTTTTCAGAAGCTAAATTGGAGTCTATAGAGATTGAGATCCCTTCTTCTCTTCGCAAAAATCAGTCGAGTCTAAAAGGAAAAGCTTGGGATCTAAAGATCTCCATTTTTATCGATACATCGATAAAAACGACAACGTGTGATGCAAATAAAGAACTACCCGAAGCAATTTTTTTAAAGCTTTAAGCTAAGCCCCTTTTGATTTTGATAGGAAAAGAGTAAAAGGGGATTTTTTTGGGGATTCGTCAGATGTTGAGAGTGTTGGCAGAATCTTATAGTCTTCAAAGGTTCAGAAGGGATGGAACGTTTTGTGAACCGTTTTGCATTCGATGTGTCTACGCCAGATTAGTTCAATGTCGAGGTGTACGTCGAGGTACATTACATAGAAAAAAGGGGGATCTGCTTCTGCTGCAGTTTAATAAAAGCGATGGACATGTTTGACTATTAATAGAAAACGGTACATGTTTACAGACAAAAAGCGCTTCCTTTTCTATCATAAGATGATCAGCGACTTGGATTTTTTGGCTCGGAGTGGGCATCTGGAGCTATTCAGAATCGCAGTTCCGTCGGCAATAGTGAACGATCCTAATAGTTTGTGTTAAGCTACCAAGCGTTTTCGAGTACCTGCATTTAATTTTCAGAATTCTAGTTTTTAATAAAATAAAAATTTTGTTTAGGCGGCGCGAGATGATAGAGACATGAAGAGCGAGCGTGAGTGGACAGGTAGAAGCGAGTGACGTCACGATATAATTATTGGCGGCCAGATTTTCCGGCGGCTGCTGGACCCGATCTCTACTCCGTTGGAAGATGAGATGAGATGAGCTCAGCGCTCATCCGTCATCTCCGGCGACCATTTTTGTTAGCCTAGCTAGGGGCCACTTCATTGTTGGCAAGTTTTCGGCTTTCATGTTCCGGAGCCGCAGAGAGGCATAAAAGTCACTGAGATGGGCAGCAGAAGGGTGAAGGCGGTAAGCAACACAGCGCCGATCAGGAGCAGGAAGAAGTATCATCCGAGAGGGCACTCGCCACTCGGCACTTCTGATTGGCATTCTTTACCACTCGGTTGTCCTAATTGTCGAAGTCCTTGGGCAGCTGGAAGCGTGATAATCCCAGAATGAAGTTGAGGGTGAAATGGTCTTTGAGTTTCTCTTCAACTTCTTTTGATCCTTCACAATCGGGTCAGTGCTATTTTCCACTTCACAGAACTGGCTAAGAAAATGATCGAGCCGCTTATCTACAGGTCCTTGAAGACTGACCAGTCGCGTCCGCTCAGCTGCCATAAAGATCTTACCATTACCATCCAGGCGTCCGCCTTCACAAACAACCAATCCGAAACAAATCTTCTGGATTGAGGGCCAATTTGCCCCACACAAAGCACCTCGTAACGTAATCTAGCTCCAATTAATAAATTAACTCACTGAGGCTGGTGAAAATAAGGATCCACTCGCTTTACATTGGCGAGAATTTTTCAAGAGCTGAAGTTCTACGCTAAATTGGGCTGAAGAACAGTGATGTTGAAGACTTCGATCACAGTTAATTGCGCCGAATAGTCCGAGCATTGGAACTGCAACCAGACTTGCACAGAAAATCCATTTATAAAGAACCCTGCGTCACCTATACCGGATACAGACACCGGAGACCTTATCTTTTGCAGATGCAGATGGTTCGCTAGTCTTTAAGTGACTAAGTGTACTTGCGTTTCCAAATTAAAATAATATCAGTGGGTAGCAGCTCCTTGGTGACCCTTGGTGTTGGAACGAGCAGCAGCGTCGCTGAATGCTGAAACCTCGAGGGAAGGATGGTGGCCTTGAATACCAGTTGGCACCAAAATGCTGCCAATGCGAACCTTTTCTTTAGCATCTCCAAAGCAACGTCATTGTTTATGCCCATCAGCTCCAACGAACGCACAGTCTCCAAGACAGACTCACGAAGGCAGGACCCCAACCATATTGAGATCACAAAAACAAAGCTGCCGAAAACGCTCGGCACTTTGATTCAAAAAGAGCTTCCTTCCAGGAGCGGCAGTCACCAAAAACTGATTGGCAAATGCTGTTCGATTTATTTATCAAATTTGATAATGATTTGGGTGATATGCAAATGTGGATATGTCAGAGGGGTTGAAAACCGAACGAAGAAGTTAGAACGCGGGGCGCTTGATGCTGCGGAGTGCCCGAGAGATACCGCGTGAGAGCAAGACAACGATAGCGCATGACGGCAGATGCAGGTAGCCGATCGATTGCAAGAGCAAGTGCGAGTGGACGGAGAGGCATAACAACGGTGCCCAAGAGGCGGTAGAAGCGAGTGACCTCACGGGTGCTTCTTTCAGTAAATTATTGTTGGCCAGATTTTTTGACGGCTGCTTGACCTGACAGTTTGCTCCAGGGAATAACCACCGTATAAGAACACGTAGAAAAGGTGCGATTTCTTGTGGATTTTCAGTTTCAATGATGAAGTCGTCTGGTTTTGCCTCGTTGCATCACTCTGAGAATACTCTATTGTAGAGATACGAATCAAGTAGATTGTGGGTTTATATAAGCAAATGCCTTTTGATTGTATGCACCATAAAGTTAGACTCACTAACTTATAATAGACTTCTATAATTTATATTTCTATTANTATATTTATATTACTATTTTTTTATAGTAATTTATATTTACTTATCTACATCTAATACATCTATTCTCTCTACACCGGCTCCATTGAACGACTCGATCTGGTTTCAACCAGCTGGCAGCATCGGCGTGAGTTGCGACCACGCGTAGATCCACTTTTAGGTCGGCTGGTGATCATCTGCGACTAGGACCAGCTCGGTGGGGTGATGAGCGGCCTGTTAACTGGTGCCCGCGGATCGACGCCTCGGCGTGGATTGAATCCTGACTGAGTGCGCCCAAGGGTCTTGAGTTCAAAACGGCCAACGAAGACGGTCTGCAGCTCCTCTGCGGTCATCATCGAGCTGGTCACCGCTCGAAGGAATAGGTAGACTTGTCACGTGCCTCCCAAAGTCCGTCCATGTGCGGAGCCCGCCACGGTATGATCGCAAATACGCATCCTTTTAAATACGCAGGTTTTCATTTAATCCACCATATTCGTGACCGTACTATTTGACTGAAGACTACTATCGCATATACTATCCAAACACGATATCACAAATGCTCATGGACCCACATGAAAATTCGAGTCGTGAAAGTATCGGACTTAGTTTTGAACAAATTTAGAGCGCTTCGTCTACAATACTGGAAACTTGGCATCATACGATATAGGAGCATTCGCTAGTCGCCCCCCGACCCGCACGGGTCTAGCTTCTAGCCGGATTTAGCTTCTTGGGCTAACAGTCAGGTTTTTTCAAATATTTTAATTTCTTCTTGATTCTTGAACGAACACTCGCAGCTGATTTAGGTGAGAGGAAAATTCTTACATCACTTTCAATAAATATGAGGTGCAGACCATTGCGATGAGTCCGACCGCATTCTTTTTTGCTTCCATGTGCAAAACCTCGGGTGACAGATCAAACCGGGAAGTCTATGGCCACTTATCTTCCAGCCACCTTTACGCCTCCACCTCTTGACACAATATCTGCCGGGTTCAGTTTTGTTGGTACATGCTGCCACGTGCTATTCTCTGACCATTCTTGAATCTCAGGAACTCTTTTTGATACGATCGTTGACAACAACGATGTATGGAAACAAATCCAATGAAGAAAACCAGCGAATATACACGCATGCTCCATAGGCTCTCATCGATGCGTCAGAAAACACATAAATTAAAATTGATGACATTGGCTCACTCAACACAAATCTTGGTATTTAGATATTTTCTAACTGCGAAAAGGCAAGATGGATTTTGTACTGGGTTCAATAAACTAAGTTGGTCAAATAGCTTTGATGTCACCAAAAGAATGTTCCTCTTCGTCGCCCGTTGACCAATGACTGAAGTATCAATTTAAAATTTAAATACGTCATGTTTAGGAACCAAGCGACTCCAAATGTTTTAGTCAGCTCTGAGTCCGAAAGTGTTATTGACGTAACGGTATTCTCGGATGCAGTAACTTTTAAGTTGAAATATCATCGACGTAAAAGTCTAACCCAATAACATTAGCAGCTCGAGGGAATGTATTTTTCGAAGATGAACCTTTTCAAAAACCTGTAACGAATCCTACAATCATCTATGGGCAGAGGCGGGTGGTAAAACATGGGAACCAGCGCACGCTGGAATATCCGGCTTCGGCTCGTCGGCAAGGGGGGTGTTAATTGCCGGTTCCCAAGGGTGCCTCTCCAGGTAGGGATCTAACTTCAAATGCGTGCTCGCGACGAAATATATACTCTCCGGAAAGAGTCCCGATTTCCTAGGATGGTGAGAGATGGGGGGGTTCCCTTCCTGCGCCTTAACTACGAGTCACCCAGGTGTCATGGGGCGACTCTCGCGTGCCCACCCTACCAATGATCGCTCGCTTTCCGCATCCTGCGAGCGACCCCTTTCCATGGGTACTCCTACTACCTAACCCCGGCTAGCTGCGGCATAATACTGAGGGTTTAAAACATTATAAAACAAGAAAGGAAAGCTAACTTCGGGCGGAGCCGAAGTTTATATACCCTTGCAGTCCGCTAGGTGGCGCCACGCATCTTATATTATTAAATATATAGCGGATGGTATATAGTCGGCCGATCCTTATGAAATTTGGCATATTGAATTATTTTGCCCAAAGAGTAATCTTTACCAAGTCCCATCTTTCTAACTTAAAAAACACCAAAGTTAAGCTAATTCCGATCGTTCTATGACAGCTATAAGATATAGTCGGCCGATCCTTATGAAATTTTGTACATAAGATATTTTGGTCAAATATAACATGTGTGGAAAGTCCCACCCCTCTATCTTAACAACGAAAACAACGAAGTTATGGCATTTCCGATCAATCAGTTATATGGCAGCTATAGGATATAGTCGACCGATCCCGGCCGTTCCGACTTATATACTACCTGCAAAGGAAAGAAGGGTGTGTGCAAAGTTTCAACTCGATAGCTCCAAAACTGAGAGACTAGTTTGCGTAGAAACCGACAGACAGACAGACAGACGGACAGACGGACAGACGGACAGACAGACAGACGGACAGACAGACAGACGGACAGACGGACATGCTTATATCGACTCAGGAGGTGATCCTGATCAAGAATATATATACTTTATAGGGTCGGAGATGTCTCCTTCACTGCGTTGCACACTTTTGACCAAAATTATAATACCCTCTGCAAGGGTATAAAAATATTTATTACTACGATAGAACATACATATAAAAAAATGGATCATGGTAACTGGGTAGGTAAAACTTAACCTAATAAAATTTAGCTAAATAAATAAAAATAAACATCAAGGCGTACATATCATCTTAGAATTGGCTTAGCAAACAGGACAAGTTAAAATTGATAGAATTAAATAAAATTATGAATCAACAACGTAAATCAAAGCGAAAGACTGGGTATTAATTATTATTTTTTTTCTTTTTAAACCCAAACAAAAAAAAAATTAAAGGAATCAAAAGCACTTAAGAAAACTTGTGACTCTTAGAGTCCGAATTTGTCGGGATTGACCAAGGATTAAAAATCAAAACAAAATTGTCACATAAAACAAATTGGCAGGTTTTACTCACTGAAAACTTCTTGAAAAGCGCTTTCGGGGGGGTCGCTGAAACAAAGTTTTCATACCATACAAACTATTCCCCACTGGGGCGGCACAAATAAATAAAACCACGAAAACAATAACACAATTTGCAGGGATAATGAATTTCTTTTGACTAGCCTTGTTTCCCGATCAAGCCATTAGGAACGTTACGTTAAAATTTTTCTTTGCTTCCTTACATTTTTTCCGGGTTTCTTCCGATTTTTTTTTTCTTTTTTTTTTGTTTTTGCTTAAATCTTATCCAATTCACTTTGGGTTTACACTGATTCTCTAATATGGCTCCTTGAAATCACTGGCAGGGACACTACGGGCCGGATCCAAAGCTGGAACCCATTCAGCCTGGATCTTTTACAGGGGGACACCTCCGAGGTTTTCCTCCCTCCCGTTCTTGAATATCGCGCTACACTGCGATTAGCGCCTCCTTTGCGCTCCTCCGTTCGCTCGAACCTAGCTTCGGTTCGAAGCGAACTTGCTGCGGTTAGCCTATTTCAGGCCGGGATTTCTTCTCCTCCTCGGTGCTCCTCCGTCCGCCTTTGGTTGGACTTCCTTAGTTGAGCCACCGGGAGTTCTTTAATAGTGGACACGGAATAGTCCACACAGACTTTTGCTCGGGCCTGCTAAAACTGGGATTCGTGATTCAGTGCTCTTCCCTGACCCTTCCAACACTCACCCCTGGGTTTTTCTCGAGCCACCACTTCCACCTCTACACTCGGTTTACTGACGCCAGTGGACAATTGGGAGCCTTTTCGCGTCCCCAAAATTAATTGTCACAACTGCCGGCGGGATCTTCGGATATTGTTGGTTTTTCTCCCGTGGTTTTGCTGCTTAGCGCCTTGCTGACCCGTCTGGCTTGTTGTAGATCTTGCTTGGGAATGATCCTACCCACACCCATAAGCAGACCGACGCCGGATTTTCGGCGGGCTGGCTCCTGGGGTCCACAAATGGCGAACTACCGGAATTCGTTTTGTTCCAGGCGCTCCCTCAATACCTACGCTAAACCTCTTCCCATAGATGGCGCCACCCTCCGCCAACTACGGCTCATAGGAGTCGCCCTACGTCATGGCAAGTGCTACAAACCTTATGGCCAGGAAGGGGGCTGGTGCAGTGCCATATGTATCGGTGAGCTTGCACAATTTCAAGGACTCTGATGGATATTTTCGTCACACTATCGCCTATCCGCCATATTAACCATTGTTTGGTGATACATATTTTCTATGTCGGCTATCAGAGCGAATTTCTTTAGCCGAAACAGAAAAACTGGTATCGCCTATCTGCTTCATGAACCATTGCTTGGTGATACATATTTTTTATGTTGGTTATCAGAGCGAATTTGTTTAGCCAAAACCGAAAAGGAGTTGAGTACAGCTCTTCCTGGATTGTAGGATCAACCATCAACAAATTATTTTGGCATTTTTGTGTGGATGTCTTACAGGAAGCACAAAAACGACTAGTAGTTTTTTAAATTGTGGTCTATTGATTCTAGTATTTCCCCTTGCCAACTCAGACTAGAGACAGATATTTTTCATCCTTATACTGTCCTTCTAAATATGGGTCTGCTAATGGTAAGTTCTCTGGTAGGGTCCCATCATATAGGGTCCCCATAGGGTCAGGGTGATAAAATTCTCAGGGAGCCTACAATTTTTGTTAAATCCATTAATTAATTATAATATAAATAATACAATTATAAATAATATATAATATAAATAATTACAATATAAATAATACCATTAATTCTTGACTTCATCCCAGTGTGTACATTTTTCTTTACTAGTAAATTTGCTTGACCAAATGCAAGCAAGTTAATGCATGATTCCCAACGAATCTATAAGCGTTGAACAAGATCTTCAATAATGAAATTCATTTGTGACCCGGAGTCAAGTAATGTTCAATATGTGCTTGCCATTTTTTGTTTTATCGACGTCTGTTGATTTACTCTTACGATCGACAGCTGGTCTGTTGTTGGCAGAGGAGCTTCAATTACGTGGCATGCTGAACACAACTTTTTTTCTGTTTTGGTTTTAAGATTTTTTTGAAATCGCATGACATTGGCTTATAATCAAGTGACTCCACCCAGTTTTGCCTGGTCACTGTATCTACTCTACTCAAAACTTAATACATATATAATCATAGAGTTGCAATTTTAGTGTCATCTCCAATGGATAATAATGATCCATAAATCGATGACACAGTGTCGATGAGACCCCTCAACGACGACGCAGACGGCTGGGAAAATTCGGAAGGCTGAACAATTGACTTATTTGGTTCGCAAAGATGAGACATTCGTTATCATAGACTCTTTTTAGACTAGCGATAGCTTTGCCATAAAGGCTAAGAGAGGCAAGACATTAAATGATTACATTTCTCAATAACAGGAATGTTCACATCTTTGTGTACCAAGTACTCGAAAAGATTTATACAATTTTTGAACTCCGAATAATTTTCACTGAGTTTTGGAATATTCCACTGAAATGCCAAACTGGGAAGTCTAGCTCGAGTTGGGGATGCCGAAATTGCAGTAGCTGTGCGGGAGTCTACAGATGTTTTGAAGGCATTTCATAAGGACATAATCCTTGTTCGTTATTGCCACTTTTACCTGTTCGGCTCCAAATTAATCTTCTCTATCTAATTGCTCGATCTGGTCTTGCAACTCATTTGCCTAAAAAATTGTCTCACTTAAAATCTGAAGCCTTCATTATAGCATGGTCTTTACTAAAGAAAGGGACTTAGCTTCAAAACTTCCAACCAGAAAATCTTTTCTCTTTAGCATTTAAACTTCTTCTCGAATCATTAGGAGTCGTGGAATTAACTTTCTTTTTATTACCATCCATTTTATAAAAATTTTATTTTTTTTTCAACAAGGAATCGAAAGCGATGCAAAGTGTAACAATATATTTACATTATTACTAAAATTAAAAAAAATTTTATTTAAAATAATTAATTAAATGAAATAAATATTATTTTTATAATAAAATATGTATTTTATAGTATTCGGCGAATAAAATTTTTTAATTTTAAAAACAAAATTGAAATATAATTAATTTTGAAAGTCGAGGCACTGAGTATCGAATTATGTAGGCCATGTGATTGCGTTGACCATCATTGTTTTTAGTACATCTCATTTTTTAAATGCATGTGAACCAACCAAAATAAAAAAATAATATCTAGCAGTTACCATATCTTTGTAATACTCATCCAAAGTTGAAATCTCCGATTTTCTACATTTATAATTATGTTCTTATGATTTGTCCTCAAAAATTTTCTTTTTTTTCTTATTCAAATTAGTAGATCATACTATGTTTTAATTTTGAATTTAAGGGAAAACTTGAAATAATTTTATTGAATTTATTATAGTCAGTTAAAAAATATTTTCGTAAATTAAATTGGAGTTTTTAATCTCATATTTTCAAAAAGTCATTGTAGAGTAGTAGCTTGTAGTCCAGGCACAGAGGCGATCGTGAGTTTATGATCCTCCAGGAGGCTGCTGGCTTTCAGTTATAGGTGCACTTTCTTGCATTCGATGTGCTTACCCCAGGTTAGTTGTCTATCAAGGTGGACGCCAAGGTACGTTACTTCGTTAGCTTGAGGGATCTGCATACCGTTTATTGAAAGCAGAGGGCATGTTTGTCTATTAAGAGTAAACATTACATGTTTACACTTTTGTTCGTTTATTTTAATGCGCCAGTCGAACAACCACCTTTCCACTACTATTAGATGATTAGCCAGTTGGTTTGTTGCTTGTGTTGGGCATCTGGAGCGACGAAGGATAGCGATATCGTCGGCTAACATTGACGTTGTTAGTTGTGCGTTCATAGGAATATCCGCAGCTTACGCCCGAAGTAGCTGCGTTGCATCTCACTGAGAACACCCTATTGTAGATGTATGATTCCAGTAGCTTGTGGGTGTATGTTGGCAAATATGTTTTATAAACGTTTCATTAAGCCAAACTCGGTTGAAAGCTTGAGATACGTCGAGAAAAATAGCGCTACAGTATTCTAGCTGTTCGGAGGCTATTTCGGATATTAATCTGTTCACTTGTTCGACAGTTCCGTGGTTTCTTCGGAAGCCAAATTGGTGTGCCGGGATCATATTGCAAGCTTCCAGATGTGGTATTATTCGAGTTTCCAAGATTAATGATACCATTAAATGGTTTGCTGACGACCTATATCGCGCATTTTGGGAGTTCGATCAGCATCTTTGGCGTCAGTAGGTCACCACTGGGAGTCTTTTTTAATTTTCGGCCGGAATGAAGGTGCAGTTGGCTGAGGGTAGCCTCTGGCTGAATGACTGGCAGGAGCAATGAATTTAAGGCAGGATTTGGCTGGTCGTTACGATTGATGTGCAAAGATTTGGGTGGGCCCCCTATAGGGGATACTTTGTGCTTGTTGGTAAAAGATTCTGGATGTACCTCAGCTGTGAATTTTCTACCTGTTGGTGACGAGCCTGGTCGAGTGATCGGGTTGCTTCCATAAGGCGTTTCTTTGAAGCTGGGTGAGCTGCTGTTTTGCCAATGACGGCGCGACCGCCTCTTTTCTCGAACGAGGTGTTCGATTTGCTGATTGAATTTGTATTATTTGTTTCGGTCTACTTCCGTCCCTTAAGGAGTAGAGATTTTGGCTGCCACAACGACTTCTTCTTCCAGGGCGCTCGTAGTGTAGGCTATGTCCGATTCCATGTTAAACTCCGGGGCGAGTTCTATGTGGGCACTCACGCACTTTTTGTATTTAAGCCAGTTCGTTTTTGGCGATGTCAGGCTGTGAAGAAGCGTTAAAAGCACAGGCGAGTGGTCTGATGATAAGTCCGAGACTGCTTTGGCACTTTTTAGATTGCGAGGTAAGGTTTTTGGCCGCAAATTCAATAAGGTCTAGGAGCTTGCATGGGTCGGTTTGCCAGTATGTGATCCCCAGTGCGTATGTTTGGCGTTGTAGTCTCCTGCGGCTATAATCCCCATGTGAATTGTAAAAGTCCACAAATTGTTTTTCCGAGATTGAGAAACTAGAAGGGCAGTAAAAGGCAGCGATTGAAAGGCTTCCGTTTCTTGACTGAATTTGTATCGATGTGGCCTGCAAGAAGTTTGTTGCAAACCTTTTGTGAAACCTTTTGTGATTTAAACGTTCTCTGATTAAAACTCCAGTTCCGCCGTGGGCTTTCCCATCTGGATGATCTGTGCGGTAGATTATATAGCCGCTTATTTGAAAGTTTTACTTGCTTGATGATGCGTTTCCACCAGTAGCATAACGTCAATATGGGTTTCGATCAAGAATCGTGACAATTCTAGTTTACGCCGTGAGATACCATTGGCGTTCCACATTGATATTCGTAGAGTCTGCATAGATTATTTAGACTGTTGTGCTACGAGCAGCTGTATTACCATGTTCTGGTTTTGAACAAGTGTTTGTATGGTCTTTTTCATGAATGACATAAGCTCCATCATACTTTGTTGGAGGGTAAGCATCATAGTTTCCGTTTTGCTATGTGGATGTTCTGGGGCCTGTTAAGCGCTTGTGAGGCTGAATTGGATTTTCCATTCCAGATCATAGAGCATCGGCATAGGAGAAGCCGTTGGTGGTTTTTAGGGGACCGAATGAGGACCTTGCAGCTTTGGCGAAGAAGACGTCTGGCGTAGCTTTTGATGCAATGTACACATTCTGTGGGTTTTGGTTGCGCGTTGCTCTCGCTTAACGCATGCGACTTTTCAACTCCTTGTACACCATACATCCTCTATAGTTTTCCGTATGGTTGCCTCCGCCGTTTTCACATTTCTTCATGGTACTGTCTTATAGTGCAGTGAGTGGAGTTGTGGACGTCCCCGCAGACTACACAGACAGCCCGAAGTGTGCAGTACGACATAGTATGTCAATACTCTTGCTCAACCTTGGAGAGGGGTTGTGGCTTTTTATCTTTATTTAGAACGTTGATAACGTTCTTGTCGGCGAAGCCCTTTTCTTTAAGGGCGGTTTTTTATTATTGCGGCGGTAACATTGGGTTCGATTCCCTTTACTACCACTTGTATGCTCTGATACGTGTAATAGTTTTTCTGAGCAGGTATTTGCGTTGACTGCGTCTCATCAGTGCCCCTGCTATCCACCGCTCCCCCTGGTCGCTATTTCCACTTCGCATTTGGCAATTGTATTCGATGGAATTTCTAAAGCTGCTGTTCTTAATCTCTCATCTGGCCCGGGATTTGGTTTATTGTCACCGCTGCCGATTAAGTCAGCGCTCCGGTCTAACTCCATTCTGGACTCTAACCTGCACCCTATATATATATATTTATTATACTGCCACCAGTTGCTTTGTTTTTTAATTAATCATTTTTAATGCAGAACACCCGAGGTCGCAAAAATGTTTAAAGACATTTTTTTATCTCACGATTTATAAAAAGAGTTGGCGGATGTAAGACAAACGCTTGCGCATGACGGCAAATGCCGGTGGCCGATCGAATGCACGAGAGCGGGCGACGAGAATAGAGCGGGCGACGCGAACATAAATAGGTATAAATGAAAGTGATGTCACGAATTCAATAAATTATTGCCGGCCAAACTTCTTTCCGGCGGCTGCTTGACCCGACAATTAAATATAAAAAAAACGACGAAAGATTGCGCGCACTCGGTTTTACGTTATAATTCGCTATTTTTCTCGTATTTAAAGTTGAGCCTAGCTTATGCCTTAAGTATTGAGAGGAAGCTCCCGCTCGGCCCTATGCTAACTTATCTCTACTGTAACGATATCGTTATACTTTAACGATAACAACTCCACTATTAAATTCAACTAAATCTAAATTTTTATTTACTTATCTATGTATATCTAATCTATCTATTTAAAAAATCTACATCTATTCTCTCTAAAAACTTGACATCGGCACTCAAAGGCTTTAATGACCTCGAGTTTGGCCGATCGTTCACTTTCAAGTACATTTTCTCATAGAGGGGGTCCCATAAATAGGATCATAAGGCTTATCTAAAGATCCAAAAGTAAGAACAAAAAACTCAAAAACATCTTCTCTGTTGCTAACAGGGACGCTTAATTTTAAGGGGAATAGTTTACATGAAGACAAAACTCACATACAAAGATCCCAACAATAACAATAGTGCCTAACTGATATGTGACCAAGCCTGAAGATTGGCAGCTAAAAGCCGTCATCTCTTAAAGGAGAAGAAGGATGCTTGGAGTTCAGTAGCAGCAGTTACGAAATGACCACATCTGAAGTATTTCAGCTAGGCAGTCGCAGTGCCTGGGAGTCAGCAAGACTGGCGAAAAACGGCTGACTGCTTTCGAGCAGTCTCCCGAACGGAACTGAATGAGAAGCAAGGATGAAAAAAGAAGAGCTAATGGCAACGATTAATAGCGGTAGGTTTTCAGTGTTTTTCAGGTTTAGCAATAAAATTAGATACATAGAATGAACCCGGCAGAGGCAGAGAAAGGGGCAGCGACACCCGTGAAGGTGCCCGTTTGTACTAGACTTACAGGGAAGATTCACCCTGTGGGATCAGTCTCTGAAGAAGAGTCGGTGGGGAGCACATCGGAGTTGAGTTCCATTCTGTCCCAATCAATTGGCGCTATACAGGCGACGTTGCTGGAACAGCTGTCAGCACAGGTGGACATACTGTTCCACCAGAGAGCACTGAGAGGGAAGAAGAAGCGAGGCTAGAAGGCTTCAAGCAGCCCAGTGAATTTTACGATAATAAAGGGGTGACCCAAGATCAGGGCGACAGCTTCAGAAAAGTCATGAGGCAGCAAACAGATCAAAGTTTAGGGTATAGACCAGAAAGAGTGGGTTAGATTCTAAATAGATTCTTATTTTACGAGGCGGTTGATGGTCGAACTGAGTATCCCATTGAGCGAAATTACGTTTGTGGAAATGGTAAGGAGGAATCTCAGATTGCGGATCCGAGTACCTTCCGAATACCTTCTATAGGCGACTTACAGGAGGTTTGCCGGCACCGTGAACGGTTCTTAGAGGAGGTGCGACGAGATAGCAGTACTCCCAAGATGGTAGAAGAAGGCATATGAAAATACCCAGAGACGGGAAGACAAAAGTTCGCACAGGGACTATGCATCCAGAAAAACAGTAGCGGAAGTAGGCAGTAACCTGGAATAGGAAGAGTCCCAAGAATTTTCGGGCGATGAATAAGGCAAAGTGGAGGCAGTGTCTCTCATTTGCTGGAATTGCAGAACAGGTACGACAACTGCGCAGGCAAGCAAAAAGTCTTCTGTAAACCAAATGTTTTTAAGCCAGGAAAAACAATGATTTCAAAGAAGATTATAGTAAGGCTAATTTAGAATGTAATAATAGGTCTAGGAACACTAACAGGTTAAGGCAGTTCGGCGTTCGGCATATTGGTGTATTGGAAGCTGATAGAAGTAATAAGGTACAACACCTCAGACAAACGTCCTTTTGCTGAGGTCAGATTACTAGGAGAGGAAGTCCTTGGTTTACTGGATACAGGTGCAGCAGCTAGTTGTATCGGAGAGAGTTTTGCGGAAAGAGAAGAAGCGGGGCTGATTTTAGGGGGGCAAATTTAGTTATTAGTAACTTTCAAAAATTCGATTTTTGTGTTTAAATTTTTTCAAAGCCTACGTTCCTAGAAATATGTCTGTAAAATTTTAAGTTGGTATTTCAAAAACTGAATGAGATATACAGCCTTGAAGGGCGGTGCGCAGATCGTGTTTGCCACTCGGCCGCCCATGGGACGTGGCCGCGAGGGAGTGTCAACCAGTTTTGAG
This sequence comes from Drosophila pandora, assembly GCA_021223865.1. Taxonomy (NCBI): domain Eukaryota; kingdom Metazoa; phylum Arthropoda; class Insecta; order Diptera; family Drosophilidae; genus Drosophila; species Drosophila pandora. Next base: position 71,256 of record JAJJHT010004648.1, on the reverse strand, counting down.
CTCAACAAAGAGCTAGTCCCGAGGGGCCGAGGTGTCTGGTTAACTGGTGGCCTGGTGGTGTCGCATGACGAAATTGTGGACAGTGTCTTTATTTGACTTAGTGAGTTATTTGACTTTCGAAATTGTGTCCATTGGCAAAGTAAATTGTATTGCTGACCAAGGGGTTGGGGGGGAGAGATTTGCAAGGATTAACGGGTTTCTCAGGCGCTATAAAAGGAGGGCCCCTGGAGACAATCGCTAAAAGACCACCCGTGGGTAAGTCGAACATTCAAGCAAGACAGTTTCCTTGGAAGAATTAGGAGTATAGGCTGAAGGACCCCCCGTGGGTAAGTCCGACAGTCTCAAGTGCGGGATTTAGAGCGAGAGCGCAAGGATCTGCGATCCGTGGCTGAAGGACCCCCTGTGGGTAAGTCCGGCGGCTGTACGCAAGTCATCGAACGTGTAGAAATCAAGGAGCAAGAGGGAAAAGGATCAAGGATCCGCGGCGGAAATGAAGCGCAAGGGTAAATCGAGTCGGGTTGGTTTATTCCCGGATACGACAGGTATCCTGGTGTCATAGCGATAGCGACGGATCGGCCTGGCATACGCCTTGTCGATTCCTGACTGTTAAGACCAGGTGTGATCCTGTTAAGCGAGGGGAATCCAGCTCGGGAACTCAAGCCCAACAGTGAAACCAAAAAGGGACACCCCGGTCAAGTCACCTGGAGTTAATGGAGACGCGACGCCAAAACCTCTGGTCTGCCATAGATCCTGCGGAGCGTACACACGCAGGTCTTTGGAGGCGAGTGGCGACGCCTGTGGGGTAGGTAGGCCCTTCGTGCCCTGATCCGGCCGCCAGGCACCAAGAAGCGTATGCTGCACGGCGTATGCCTGGGAGGTGAGTCTATTGGTCTGCTAACACGGATTAGGTGCCGGGCACGGCGAAAGGGCATTCCAAGTGAGCCAAGGATACCGAAGGTCCACGGCGCCCGCAAAGGAGAAGCAGCGACAACCCGCAACAGGATCAGCGACAGGAGCAGCAACAGGATCAGCGACACGAGCAGCGACAGGATCGGCGACAGAAGCAGCAACAGAAGCAGCGACAAAATCAGCATCAGGAGCAGCGGCAACAACAGGAGCAGCAATAGGAGCCGCGCCAACGACAGGAGCAGCGGTAACGACAGGAGAGCAGCGACGACAACAGCGACAGCACAGGCCCCGCAACTGGAGCACGTGAGTCCAAATGGAGGGAGCCGTGAATCTTAGGATTAATGAGCAATTGTCCGATATGCCCTCCGTGGCATCGCTTCAAGTGATCCCATACCCAATAATTCAAACCCCTGTAACAGTCACCAACCAAAGAAGTCAACCGTCCGGACCCCGGTACGAACTGATGCCGCAGTATTAGTTACGGCGGCACGAAAACCCTTGCAGGTGAGCAAACCATCGAAACACATTTTTGTTTCCCGGCTTGCCCCTGATACTTCGGAGATTGATATCTCGGCTTACATAAAAGCCAAAACAAAAGTCGACATAAAGGTGGTGGATATAACAAAATGCAAATATTCATACACCAGACACACGTCATCTTTCAAAATACGTGTGCCCTTGCAGATTTTTAAGACGATTTGTTCCGCCAGCTTTTGGCCAAAGAACATTTTCGTCGAAGAACATCAGCCAAGTACGGTGAAAAAAAGATAAACAAACTTGTCGGTGTAAAACTCCCACAGGTTACGGCCACTGATCAACCTTCCACCTCATCTTCCTTAGCTTCAAAAAACTAAATTCTAACTTACCTATCAGAATACAAGAGGGTTACGTAGTAAACTTCCCAAACTGTATTCTGATAGTTCTTTCTTTGCCTCTCACATTAGACTCTTTCCAGAAACTTGGTTAAAGCCGGAGATCTTAAGCTCCGAAGTTTTTCCTAGTAGGTACACCACATTTAGATGTGATAGAACTCTGCGAAGGGGAGGAGGAGTTTTAATCTTTGTAGACTCCAAATTCTCTTCTGAAGAGGTAAAATCACAAGAGTTTGGTGACATTGAATTTCTTTGCATAAAAATCACTTAATCTTTGTATGTTCCCTGTTTGTACATACCACCTTCGTCCGAACCGCCAACATACTGAACATCTGCCCGCTATTCGTTTGGGTTTCGATCGTCTGTCTGATAGGAACCAGCTGATAGCTCTGGATGACTTTAATATCCCAGAACTTATATGGTCAAATGTTGAAAATTCACTGTCTTTACAGCTTAACTCCCACCACGACTTCCCTGTGGGCATGTTTGACATGTCATTCGGGCAAATTAACCACGTTAGAAATTCTTTGGGTCGGCTGCTGGACTTATGTTTTCTTTCTGATCCTGATGGAATTACTCTTTCAAGAACTTGGCCCTTTCTAACCCTGAGGATCCATATCACTCCATTCTTGAGGTTTCAATCGAAAACAATGTCTTAATTGACCTTAAGTCTACACTTAAATCTCAGAAAGTTCGTTTCCATCGTAAGACTGACTTTATGCAATTAAATAAGTTAATTTCGGAATTTGATTGGTCTGATTTACTGGCATGCGAAGATATAAACATCGCATTACAAAAATTGTATTACACTTTTAACATATTTTAAAAACTCTATAATCTATCGCTGAAAACTTCGATCTTTCCCCTTACGTGGAAGGAATACTTCATTATTCCGCTGCATAAAAAAGGGAAAAAATCCGACGCAAAAAATACCGCAAAGTCTTTTCCCATCTCGTGGAGTTTTTTGCCACTGCATTCAATTGAAATCATCGATTTTGGAACCAAAATTACCACCACCGATTCCTCCAGCAGGAAGAAGTATTTAAAAAAGAAAGCTGCAACAGTGTATTAAGAATACGAAAGGTTTCTTGGGGTGTTGGAATTGGAAAGGAAACTTGTGGTGTCTGCAGTTTTGTAGGAGGATTCTAGTGGAGGCCTTAAAGAACAAACTGCGCGCAAAACTCGCAGCCCTTCATGATACGCTGGAGAATCAAAATTATAAGAAAATTGTAATTAAACTCCACTAGTTTGGCTGTTCTCGTCGCTTGATGGAAAAAAGGTGCCAGTGCATAATCGGTCTTTTTTTCTAATTCCGTCTCGTTGCTGTCACCTTTTTCCATTCCGACATTCAGTGGCGAATATGCAGAATGGGCTGAATTCATATAATTATTTACGACTACAGTTAAGTTTTGGATTTACAGAATGATCTAAATTTCTTATCATTTTTCACAACTACCATCGACAGTCACCCAAATCTTTCTAACATTGAGAAACTACGCTGTCTTATGTCTTGTTTACGGGACTCTGTTTAGATTCATGGGCCGAATATGCAGAATGTTTTGACTTCTTATCATTGTTCACAACTACCACCGGTAGTCACCGTCAGCTTGCGAGGATAAAGAAACTACACCGGCTCATGGCACGGAGAGGTAACAAGGACCATACGTGTCATTTCCCCCTATGACAGACAAGCTTGGGGTGACTTTGGAGGTGGGGTGGAGTGGACAAATTTCAAATTTTCCTATTCATAAAGAAGTAAAAGTTGGCATATTTAGCACTTCCAAGGTTAGTAACCAAGGTTAGGAATCTAAGTTAGTAACAAGGTTGGGGGAAAAACTGACCCTCAATGGCAGTGTAAGTTATTTAAGTGTTGTCTGATCTGAGCGCCTGTCCTATTGAGCGGGACTATTGAGAAAAACTTTAGCCTACATCCCAAAAAAAATATTTTTATGATGCGAGCCTCTGCGAGCATGATGGAAACCCACGACTTATACAGGAAAGTGGTTGCTTTAATTGATGCCGGTGATATCGATGACTTGGTATTCTTCTACTCTCTTCTGCGGCATATCACTCTTAGATTGTTAAATGCGTTTCGAAATGAACCAAAATTTCTATTGATACCGTTTATTATTATACCCATAAAAGCATAATATCAAACATTGAAATTGCTTTGACTTTAAGCTTGGTCTAAATTTTCTTTATTAATTCTACGAATTTAAAAAATTATCTCCCACTTACCGAGAAGCCAGAATAGTGTTTGCCTGTGTATCCATTATAACATGACAAAAGTAGTATGAACGAAATATTCTATGTTGAAATATAACAAATGAAAATATAACAGCATGCCATACAAGGGTATTACTAAATATCATATTGTTTGGCCCATAATAACATTCATGACAGTTTTTTAGCTCATTGTTTTCAGTCATTTGCGTAACATCACGTTTTTCTTGATGCATGATACTAAAAATTGCATCCAAAACTGGCTGCTTCTTCACTATAATTGAGTCCTCCAAAACAACTATCGCAGCCTTGATTATAATATTTAAAATATTAAACGCAATTAAACAATTCCAACGACATATTATATAATGAATATTTTGTAAGTAGACTTCAGAGCCTTGAAGCAAAAAAACTAAAGCAAATATAATGTAGCCCAAAGAAAGAATGTCCATGCTGCAAACCCCCCCCATGAAAACAATACCCAGGGTTATCCAAAAAAAACTGCAAAATATTGCAGTTTTAAAAATATCAGCATAATTACGAACATACGAGCAAAAATCATGCGTAGGATTTTCAAAATAAACATGTCCAAGCTTTGCAATATTATATACAACGTTGATGTTGTCCCCTCCAGGATAATTTGTATCGCCAATATGACGAGTCTCCGCCTTAAACGATTTTCTTTGCCGTGAAATAAGTAAAAGAATTATAAAATCCAGCATAAGTTTTGATTTATAAAAAAATTTGGTAGAATCATTCAGCATAATCCAAATAGATTGATTACCATATATGTATGATAATTCTTTTGTTGAAGCTATAGTTTAACATTTTTTTCTAATATTTTTGTTTACTATTTTATTTTTTCATACTTACCAACGCATAGATTAGGTGGAAAATTCAAAAGATAAAGGTATTGCACAAAAATAGATAAAACGAAGTAAAGTTGAAAGATTTCCCATATTCGTGCGCATTGCACTCTATTAAGGCACAATAGTAAAATGAGCCAAATTACATAAGTCAAAGCCAGAAGATCGCGCCTATGAGCGATCGTCGAAACAAGCCCTATTAGTGTTATTTCAAGACCAAATTTGTAAAAGCCATAATTAAGCAAGTATTTAAGTAGGCCTGGGAAATCACGTTCAGCATCCAATCTTGTAATATAAGGAAACAATACTTTTCGATCCTTTTTTTCATACGTTGAGTAATGTATCAAATAGTCCCTCAATTTAACGACAGCATGTAATGATGTCACAATCATATAAACTATATAAGGCGAAATGTAGCGTAAATGGATTCCAAAATTTTGCCTAGTTTTCTTTAAGCCCATCCATTCCGCAAAATTTACGGTATTATTTTTCTGTAAAAGTAAAATATATCATAATTATAGGACATAATAAAATTACTTTATTACACATTTGTAGTTGTATATACGTTCATCCAAATATTTGATTTGATAAATCATTTTCATTAATACTAAGACAGAAACCCAAAATGTAACTGTTCTAAAAACAATCCGTCTTAGAAATCGATTCACACATACGCTCATAAGTGATAACAGTATTAAAAATATATTAAAAAAGCAAACTTCCGATATGGCACAGAAAAATGAAGCCATTATAACACCTTTAATCATATGCATTTCTAAAAATCCCCAAGCAATTATTTTTCCTGGTCTGAATAATTTGCGACCTCTTGAACGAATTTTTCGATACCCAGCAGAAAAAAAAACTTTCCACGATTGCTTATGTGTGTCAAACGAGCTATGTTGAGGGACATTTCCTAAAGTAAAAGCAATCTGTGAATCTTGATTTTTGAACTCCGAGGGTTTTGGTCGTCGTACAGAATCCATGAAACGACGATGAAAGTAATGAAGTTGGACCACAGTAAATATTACTGTCAAAGTGGGTATTAAAAGATGGAAAAACAGATCCTTTGTTTTAAACCGCCGCAAACCAATATCTGTTTGTCTAAATCGAGGAAATCGAAAACATATAAAACAATTATTAGTGTCCAAAGGAATGTGATTCGTAATGTGCATATTTGGTACATTGCAATGAAATAAAACATATAAAGGAAAACGCAATATCCAAGCTTAATATGAATTACAATTATTATATAATCTTTAAATACAAAACAAAAAGTAAAGCTGCTATTGCGCTAAAATCAAAATATAAGTATACCACTTGTGGAGTCAGGCAGTAGCCACTACATCTACTGGTTAATAAAGCATATGTGTATTTTTATACCCTTGCAGAGGGTATTATAATTTTGGTCAAAAGTGTGCAACGCAGTGAAGGAGACATCTCCGACCCTATAAAGTATATATATTCTTGATCAGGATCACCTCCTGAGTCGATATAAGCATGTCCGTCTGTCGGTTTCTACGCAAACTAGTCTCTCAGTTTTAAAGCTATCGAGTTGAAACTTTGCACACATCCTTCTTTTCCTTGCAGGTGGTACATAAGTCGGAACGGCCGGGATCGGCCGACTATATCCTATAGCTGCCATATAACTGATTGATCGGAAATGCCATAACTTTTGTGTTTTTTAAGTTAGAGGGTTGGGACTTTACACTCATGTTATGTTTGACCAAAATATCTTATGTACAAAATTTCATTAGGATCGGCCGACTATATCCTATAGCTGTCATACAACGATCGAAATTGGCATAACTTTGGTGTTTTTTAAGTTAGAAAGATGGGTACAGATTCTATGTTAGGAAAAACAATCTGATCTGCCAATTTTCATAAGGATCGGCCGACTATATACGATCCGCTATATATCGAATAATTTTAAATGCGTGGCGCCACCTAGCGGACTGCGACTGAACTGCAAGGGTATATCAACTTCGGCTCCGCCCGAAGTTAGCTTTCCTTTCTTGTTATTATTTATTTTCGCTTTTTTAATCCCAAGCAAAATCTTTCTCGTCCGCTTTGCTTCAACACACCTAGATTTCCTAAAGCATTTTAAAGTAGCGAGCATTCTCTCCGCCTAATGTCTAGGGCGGGCTCTCACTTTCGTTTCTAACCTGTACTCGCACTTGAAATTGGTATCTCTTGAATTATCTTAATTTCATATGCAGAATTAAAATGATTATAATGTCTTAGTTATTTATTTGCGCTTATTATTCGAAGTGGATAATACATTGTCATTGAAAAATCTCAACATTGGTGAAATGGATTAATGAAAATAAATAAAACCCGCGGAAATATGTGTGGTTTATTTTGAAAATATTAGGAACGGATATTTTTGAATAAATAGTTACACAGCATAAAGTGTGAGAGAAATAATGAGAGAAACTTTTTTTTTTAATAAAATTTAACTATTATATACTATGATGTGAATTAGACTTCTGCATGAATGCACTCATTTGTGGCAGAACAGATCTGTACAGTAGTGTAGTGTATTCAAAAACACTGCACTCATTCTTTACTGTACAGTATACTCTATAGGTCACAATAAGAAAGAACAACATTTTCAGTGTACTCACTTCGATTGTGAACAGTATTTGATTGTACTTTTCGATAGTGATTACTACATTTGTTTTTTTTTTTTAACACTGTACATCATGTATGTCAACTGTGTACAACTGTACAGGTGAGTGCAGTAATTTGTAATAAGTGGACAAACATGGATTCTAAGGAGAATCCTGATCCGGTTCTGCAGTGGTGGTCAATAAATAAGGAGCGTTTTCCTCTGCTTTATCAAATTAGCTAAAAGGCATTTTCTGTTGCCAAAAATTTAATTTGCGAAAAACGGTCCAAAATTGCCACCACTGAAGACATGGTAAACAAAATAATGTTCCTTCATTCTAATATTGATAACTTAAATGTATATAATTTAATAACATAAAAACATTATTATAATTAGTTTAAATTTAAATATAAATAAGTTATAAATTTTTTATTTTATAATAAATACATTTAAAATGAAAAAACAAATCAATTTTTTTAATTGGAAATACATACACATGAGAACTATACATATATGTGTGTGATGTGACTGGTATCAGTCATGAAGTTTCACTCACTGTACAGTAAGTCAACTGCACACTAAAACATTGTACAGTGCGTTGACTACTGCACACCAATTTTACTGTACTCATTAACAGCTGTACAACTATGGAATGAGTAAGACTACTGTCAATCAAAACAGACAATACTACTCTATTCACTCACACCCAAATATACTGTGTACAAAAAATAGTGTACCCACATTTAGAATAAGTGATTCATTTGTCGTTTTGGATGCATTCATGCAGAAGTCTAATGTGAATATATAAATATGCATACTAGGGCGGTTCGATTTGTAGGGGGTCAAAAAAATCGCTTAAGCACATATGATTTTTGGATTCTAGGGATCAAAATTAGAAACTTTGCTCAAGAGACCATACCTCTAAAATGAATTCTGATGTCCCTCGTTTTAAAGGGTAGGAAAAATCCTGTTTTGACCCATTTCGAGTGCCCCAATCGAGTCCAAATGTATGAACGACCCACTAACTTTGGAGGGTCGACCCACCCATACAAGTGGTACCCCCCTGGGGCCGCCAAGAGACGAAAAGGAGGAGAGGCGGTGGGCGGAGCAACAGGTTTTGAGTTACTTTTTCATAGCATACTTTTAGGAAGTATGAATTTGCTGTGATTTTGTGATATTTTTGTAAGGGAGAATCCCTCCTGTGGGATCCAAGGGGGGTACCACAAGCATGGGTGGGTCGACCCTCCAAAGTTAGTGGGTCGTTCATAAATGGGTCAAAACAGGATTTTTCCTACACGTTAAAACGAGGGACATCAGAATTCATTTTAGAGGTATGGTCTCTTGAGCAAAGTTTCTTATTTTGAACCCTAGAACCCAAAAATCATATGTGCCTAAGCGATTTTTCAATCGACCCACCCTAATGCATACATATATAAATAAGCAATAAGATCTTCAGTTCTTATCCGGTCCGTTATCTATTGCATACATACTCTTACATATGTACGTTCTACTAGGAAGTGCATAAACTTGCATTACTCTTAGACCTCATTCCTACTTGGGAATCTATGGCGGAATTTCTGAAATAGTGATTCAGAAATTTACAGGCAGTGGATTTAGCGTTGAACGCATACGCGCCTGGCACTCAGGTGAAAAGATGTAAAGTTGAAAATACCAATAGAAACTCCCTCCATCTCTAATTTACCTACCTCTGCTTGTCCTCCGCATGCCCCTGATTTCTGCCGTTGCCCCTTTATTGCCGCCTTGGTGATGCTCGGCGACTAGGTCTTTCTCGAAAATGTCTTCGAAATAGCCATCACCTGTGTTATTGTATCCAAGCTAATTGCCGCAACATTGGGAGAAAATATGACAGCCTGTTATATTTTTTCACGGTTGTTGTTTTGCGCACATTAGCCTCTTCGCCGTCTACGTCCAAAGCATTATTTCCCCAAGGGCGATACAGTCCTGCTGGCCACAGCGAACATTCTTCTTTGGAGTCGAGCTGGTGCCATCGATCCGAGCCGAGCTCTTTTGAATTCTGTATCGCAGGTTGCAGCTTCCGAAATACAAATCGTTTATGGGAGTGGAATTGGCGATACCTGCTTTGCGACAGATGGATTCAATTTTGATAAACTTCTGCGATCTCACTGCATTGATATTTTACTTACTAAAGCTGTCTTTGCCGCCAATGTCACGAACCTCCAGCAAAGCTTCAGTATGGATGTTTGCAACTGGATCCAGAGTTTTTCCAACACCAGCGCATAACTTTGTTTATCGGAGCAAGCTGCTGTGTCTTGGGCAAAATCAGACTCAGTTCTGGAAAAAAGAGGAATTCTTAGAGCCAATTGTGAAGAGGACGATAGCGGAGCTCGATTGCAAGGCGCATGTCCGATTTCTTTTAAGCATTTCTTCTTACGCTTTATGGTCCTGTTATTACGAAGGCAAAATTTTTCTCTAGAAGCTATGCCGTGCGAAATTGTCCCGGGATGAAAGTCATCTTCATGTGGACATAACAGCGGTTTCCTAGTAAGCGTTCTATATAAAGATGAATTTAACCGCGAAACATCCGTCTTGGTGAAGCGTTTTTCTGCGACCAAATAACCAAAAATGTCTAATAAGATTTGAGCGTAAGAAAAATATGCTTTCTGGGGCCTATCGCAAGAAATTTTTGGGTCCATTTTCGATGTAAAAAATTAGTAGTTTTTATGTTGTATATGTAGTGAATTAATCTAGGTTCTTAAGTTTTAATGAGACTTTATCTATGAGACTTTAGACGGCCAGATCCGAATTGATTCGGAAAGATCCAATATTTCAATTCTTAAGTCTAAAAAAGGCTTTGGCTTCGCGGGCTATACATGCTATATATGATTCTATATGGAAGGAAGTCTTTCACTATGCTGACTTATTATATTTCGTTTGCACTTACAAGAGCTAACCACTTAAGTTTAATCTTATGACGGTTTTTATACCCTTGCAGAGGGTATTATAATTTTGGTCAAAAGTGTGCAACGCAGTGAAGGAGACATCTCCGACCCTATAAAGTATATATATTCTTGATCAGGATCACCACCTGAGTCGATATAAGCCTGTCCGTCTGTCCGTCTGTCTGTCTGTCCGTCTGTCCGTCTGTCTGTCGGTTTCTACGCAAACTAGTCTCTCAGTTTTAGAGGGATCAGAGGGATCAATCCTCCCCCTTGGGTCTGAGAATTATAAGATGATATAATCCCAAAATTGACAAAGAAACACATTTTTACGCGATGACTGTGCAGTACAGCATTATTATTATTATTATCGCAGATTGCGGATTATTATCGCAGTGTAAAATAAAACTTACAAAAAAACAGGATATTATTCTGAGTCATATCCCCCCCCCATATCAAAAAGCTATCTACGCCACTGGTGTATGCGCATGCTACATCTCACTTCTTTTTAAAGCTTAGGTTATAAAATTTCGTTGTTTTGTCTGTAAATATATGTAGTTTTAATGTGGTGTAGTATGCATGGGTCATTATAGGAAGCATCCACTGTAGCAATACAATATTGTGCTACAGTGTTGTTATATAATCATAATGCCGCGGCCAAATAGCCAGCTATATACATATGCCTTAAAGCCTCACTCCTGGGAAGTGCATTGGTCAGCAAATTCCCATGAGTTGACAACGCATACAAATGAGCCATGCATACTAACACCCTTACGCTCGGGCCGCAACCAGCCTTATATACGAGCATAGAAATATATATATATACTAGCTGTCCCGGCAGACTTCGTACTGCCAGCTGTTATTTTTTTTTTGTTGCGTTCAGAATCTTCTTTTGTGACAAAACTTAAAAGTTTTCAAACTTAAAAAAATTATCTGATACAGTAAGAACTGAAGATAGCTAAAATTAAGTTTCGCAGAGCTATCATTTTAATCATTTTCAATCCCAAAAATTAAAGAGTACCCTCTTATTTTATTCAACTTCATTTATTGAATAAAACCATAAAGTTTTATAATTATTTTCGATACATCATGTTTCTTACTTATAAAGAGTTTTCCTGAAATACTGGCTATTTATAAAATTTAAATTTTTATATTCACAGACACACTGTTAAAATACAGTGTGTTAATTAATTAAAAGCTTTATCATAAACTATATTTTTTGTTTTATTTTGTGGTGCGTAAATAAAAAAAGAAGACGGTTTTCCGACGCCCGAACACGCGACGTCTAATTGTCCATGCGCGAAATAGGGAAACTCCAAGTTGATTCCACAAACTTCTAACGATTGTCCTTCCGATTTATTTATAGTCATCGCAAAATCCAGACGTACTGGAAATTGTAAGCGTTTAAAATCGAATGGTGTGTCCGTTGGAATCATTGGTATCCGCGGGATCAAGACATCCTCTCCTTTGTATTTTCCTTTTATGATTGTTGTCTCAATGACGTTATTCATCAGTCTTTTCACAGCCAGTCTTCCAGTATTATGGCTATCAGATGGCATCCGATCCAATGCTATTTTGATCATGTTTACTAAATTGTTATTCTGATGAAGAAACATTTGTAATTGTTGAACAATGGTTCTCTTTACTGTTGGTTTGTGAGCACAACGAATATTAATTTCCGCATCTGAATTGCCCATAAAATAAATTTGTAAAAATTGATGATCTGCATCAGGTAGTGGTATCAGAGTTCCCAGTAAGTGATAAAATTGTCCTTGTATCTGTGATTTTTCAAAATTTGGCCATTAATTATTTCCTATATATATATTTGAATACAAACTTGAATATTTTTATATAATACCTTAAAAGTGGGCATGAAATTGGCTTGTATAATATGTGTAGCACCAAATGATGGCATCTGAACACAGTTATATTTCTGAATGTTGGTCAAGAAGTGCTTCGAATCATTTCCAATCCCAGAAACTAAGGAGCGTAAAGGATCTGGTGGTGGGACCAATTGTGGCAATTTTACTTTGCCTTCAGCGCAACATAATCCAGTAGATTTACCAGTGTACTTTAACGCCTTACAATATTTACAAATTGTTTTCATATCCCCAATTTTTACTGATTTGTCGGCACAATAATCAATTGCCGGATCATAGTGGAATGCAGCTCGTTCAAGAATCACAGGAGCACTGCGTCTGCGGATTCGCTTAGTTTCATTATGTCTAGCTTGCTGTTGATGTGTTTAATGTGCACGAACTCGTTGCATTCTAAGCCTATCTCCTACATTGCCACTCACTAAAGAACGCAATTCTGACATAGCAATACGACTATATTCTTGATCTGTGCGGTTAGCACTTGAGGTAGCTCTTCGCACATTTAATTGACTACGACGACCTAAGTCAGGCCGTCTTCTCCTCGGCATCGTAAATTGTAATTAATCAAAGTGAGAAAATTTCCCGCAAAATTTGAGAAGTGAGAAAATTTCAAATTAACATTTTTTCCAATTTTTTTCACAATTTTTCAGTAAACACAATATCGGTTTGTCACATAAAATTAACTGAGCAGAGAACAATGAGTAGCTGTCAAACAATGTATCACGTGTCGGCGCCTACTATTATTGTAGAAAAAAGAGAAATTAAAAATTTTGTCTAAAAAATAAAAATAAAAATTTAGGGGTGGACTACCCCTAAAATTTAGGGGGATGAAAAATAGATGTTGGCCGATTCTCATAGATACCGGATAAGCACAAAAAATTTCATCAAAATCGGTCAAGCCGTTTCGGAGGAGTATGGCAACGAAAACTGTGACACGAGAATTTTATATATTAGATGAATATAGCAGCGCAGCCGCGAGCAACAGAATATCAAAACACTCTGGATTTGACTTTTAAAGAATAAAGTCTACATTAAAAAAACACTAAGAAAACACAATAAAGATTATAAATTAAATAAAACTACATGGCTTAAATCAAACAACAGTGTGTATGGAGACTTATATGCTTCAAATAAGTATAACCACGTTGTTTAAAAACTATTAATATTTATTAAAGATAACTGCATTAATAGGGTGGATACAAAGATTTTGGTTTAATGTATTGGTTGTGTATATTAAGATGATTCCTTGAAGAGTGAAGCTTCTTGTGACGAGTAGTCTTTCAGTATGCCCAAAGGGTTTTTAGATACCATGGCGAAGAAGTATTTATTCGTTGCTATTTTAAATTGTGTCGGTTGACTCGCCACAGTACTCCCCCCTAGACTTCACGGAACAAAGCGAGCAGGTAGTCTAATTGTACACCGGAGTCTTGGTGGGGAGGTTGTTTCCGTGACTCTCCAGCCGGTAGGTCCGGTCCTTTATTTGGTGGTTCCAGCGTTGAGCTTTTGTCTATCGGATGTTGCATTATTACGAAGGCAAGCTTGAGGCGGTCCACTGATACTTTGACTGCACGTCCAGCGACGGATAGGGTCAAGTGTTTGTCGTTCCTTTCGATGACTTCAAATGGACCGTCGTATGGAGGTTGAAGTGAAGTGCGTACGGCATCATTTCGTTGGAATACATGTGAGGTGGCTTCCAATTCCTTAAATATAAATGGTTTGGAGGTGTCATGTTGAACTGTTTGTGCTGGACGGATCTCTTGCATGATTTTTTTCAATTTTTTGGCATATTCCGTTTGGGATAGTATTTTGTTTGATTGGTGGAAAAACTCTCCCGGCAACCTGAGCGTAGTTCTGTATACTAGCTGTGCGGATGTTGCTTGAATGTCTGGTTTGTATGCTGTGCGAAGTCCCAATTCGCCTGGTTTTTGCTCATGATGGCAGCATTTAATGTTGGATGTTGTGGATGATATGCGGTTGTACGTAGGTGATTGATTCCCAGTAGCCTTGATAATTATGACAATGAATAGCCTCGATTCGTTGTGATTCGAGCCGGTATGCCAAATCTGGAGATCCAGGATCGAATGAAGGCGGATGCTACTGTATCGGTTTGCATGTCTTCAATAGCGATGGCTTCTGGCCACCTCGTGTACCGATCTATAATAGAGAAGCAGTATCTGTACGGGCCAGATTGTGGTAGTGGTCCAATAAGATCCAGATTGATGTGCTCGAATCTTTGGTTGGGTAGTGTGAAGTGTTGAAGAGGTGAACGAACGTGACAGGTGATTTTTGATCTTTGGCAAGGAATGCAGTATTTTACGAACTCGGAGATTTCTTTGTGCATGGAGGCCAAACGAATCGTTGTATTCGTCCACAGTGTGCAATGTTGTGTAGCTTCTCAATGATTTTGTTTCTAAGTGGCTGTGGTATGAAAGGCCGTACGCTAAAAGTAGATACATCGCAAATTAGTGAGTGATGTGTATGAGAAATATATACTGATTTTAACTGAAGCGAGCTGGTGTTTGAATTGAGTAGTTTTTGGAGTTCTGGGCAGCGTAATTGCGCATTGCTTATTTCATTAAAATTAATGCAATTGTCTCGGATGGCTTCGATGCGGGAAAGCGTATCTGCGGTTGTATTTTCGTCTCCTTCTACGTGTGTTATAGATGTCGCGGGGATGCTTTTTTGGGTTTTTGATCGAAGGTCTATACTAAGGGTTTGTGGTCTGTACGGATGTGAAAAACCCTGCCTTCCAGCATGTGGCGGAAATGTTTTATTCCGAGGTAAATTGCTAGGAGTTCCCGATCGTATGTGACGCTTAATGCAGAAGAATCAAATTGGGTGGTTCCGAGTTGATGACTTGATGCAGAACCGCTCCCACTGCTATGTTGCTCGCGTCTGTGCTTAGCGAAAGGTTTGCGTTTGGTGCAGGATGTGCCAATAGTGCAGCTTGTGCTAAAGAATTTTTGCAACTTTTGAATTTGTCAAGTGTTTCTGTTGTCCAGTTGATTGGGGTCGAATCGTTTTTCTTATTACCTGGTATAAGCTGCACCAGTGGAGCTTGATGTTGAATAGCATTAGGGAGGAATTGTCTATAAAAGTTGATGATTGCGAGGAATCTTCGTAATTCTTTGGCCACCTTGGGTAATGGGAAATTTGTGATGGCTTTTACCTTGGTTTGTAGAGGTTTAATACCCTGGTGGTTAATTTTATGTCCTAAGAACTCAATTGATTCTTTTCCGAAACTACATTTGCTGGGGTTTAACGTGAAATTGTACTCGTGCAGTTTCTCGAAAACTTGGCGCAGATGGATATGATGTTGTTGTATGTTGGCCGATGCGACTGCTATATCGTCGACGTAAGCAAAGACAAATTCTAAATCTCTGAATGCTTTATGCATATAGCGTTGAAATGTTTGAGCTGCGTTACACAGTTCAAATGTCATGTGTGTGAATTCAAACAGACCAAATGGAGTTGTTATGGCCGTTTTGGGGATGTCTTTAGGTTTTATAGGGATTTGATTGTATGCGCGGTTGAGATCGATCTTGGAGAAAATAGTTTTTCCATAGAGCAAGTGTGTGCAATCTTGTATGTGTGGTAGCGGATGCCGGTCCGGTATGGTTTGCGCATTTAGGGCGCGGTAGTCACCGCATGGTCTCCATTCACCAGTAGGTTTTCGTACCGTGTGTAAAGGTGAAGCATATGGGTTTTTAGAAGGTCTGCATACTCCCATATCCATTAAATATGGGAAATCGTTCTTTGCTGCTCGGAGTTTCTCTGGGGTCTGTCTTCGTGGTCGCGCGAAGGGTGGTGCTCCTTTGGTGTCGATGACGTGGGTGACGCTAGTCGTTGACGATGGACGATGTGTGATTGTGTTAATATGTGTGATGTCTTTAAATTCCTCTAACAGTTGAATGCGTTGGATGTGTTGAATGTTTTAATAATTGATCAATTTTGATGTGTGTTGATACCACAGCATGTCAAGCGTATTTTGGCATCAACTAACTTAGCCTCCTTGATGTTGACAAGGAGGTTGTAGTGGTGTAGAAAATCGGATCCAATGATTGGAGTATTTGTGTCAGCAATAACAAAGTTCCAAGTGTAAGGACGACGTAGTCCTAGGTCCAGCGTCAAGCTCATGGTGCCGTACATTTTTATTTCTGTGCCGTTCGCTGCAAAGAGTTAATGACAATTGGCATTTTGTATATTCTTGTGAATAGTGCTGGATGGAATGATCGAAACGTCGGCCCACTCACCTGAACGACTAAATATTCTACCAGATTGGGCGTCTGGTACGAAAAGTCGGTTGCCGGTTGACTCTCCACATGTGTATGAAATTTAATAAATTTTATATCCATTTAAATTGTATATAATAAATGTAACTATTAAACTAAAAAAAAAATTAGCTAAGGCTGATTTTTGTTTTTTCACAAACGATGTTATAGCTCTTGGTGGAAACTTTTTTTTTGTTATATATTCACAAAACAATGTATTCGCACGCGAGACACACATAATTTACTTTTTCCGAAACCACATCAAACCTGATTGGAGCGAAACCTGATGGTAGATTTTTTTACGAACTTTCACTGATAAAAATTTTTTTTTTCATTGTCGCACAATGATAAAAACTGATAATATGATAAGAAATGCACTGCAATGGCATTCTTTCTTTTACATTTTAGTTTTACTCTTTGAAAACAAATCGACATTAATAATAGTGAATATCAATGCAATTTACTGTTCTTTAAAAAATGAGTCAAAAAAAGAAAGGAAGTCGAAGCACAGCCGAAGTTGATTTATAGCTTTTTATATAATAAGATATGTATCGGATGTGGAGTAGTTGGGAATCAATTTTTAAAAAACAGGGTTCAGTAGCACGACAGCTCCAAATCAACCAAAAATGGGAAAGAGGAGCACAAAGACCTATTCAGAACAGGCAGCAAGATCAGGGATGGACACAAAGACAAAAGGGACAGAAACCGCTGCAAAGATCGCCGGAGCAACAGAGCACCCCAGGACAAGGATATATTTTGAGATGGCAGGCCGAAACACAGCATAGGTTGGTTCAGCAACAGCAGAATCTGCAGTGGAAAGCAAGAACCAGTAAACAACCCAGTTCAGGCATGCCACAGGTACGGAGGCATGGGCCATTAGGCAAGAGGGCGCAGGAACCCCTGGATGCTGTTCTACGGGATGTGCAGCATGACAGGGTGCGGGAAATACTCTGCGGTCTCAGGCATAGAGAAAAGAGCACCGATTGCAAGGTGCTGCCTCTGAAAACTAATAGGAGGATTGCCAGATGATGATCAGCAGTTGTATCAGCAGAGATCGAAGGAGCAGAAATGAAGGTCATGTTAGATACAGGGGTACAGAGGCATCTCAAAATTGTCAGCGATTTCAAAGTTATTCGAAAAATGAATAACTCTCCATTTGCAACACCTATGCTCATCAATAATTTCTCCATGTCAGCATGGTTTCATTAAGCGTCGGTCAACCACCACTAATTTATTGGAGTTGACATCCTTCGTTTTAGATGGCTTCCAAAAGGGACTTCAAACTGATGTTATTTACACAGACTTTAGTAAACTCACTCTTGTTGAGTAAACTAAATCTTTTGGGATTCTCAACCGACCTCATTACGTGGATCTCCAGCTATTTAAATGGAAGAACACAGAGAGTCTTATTTAAAAATCAATACTCCCGCTTAGTCCGTGCCACATCTGGAGTCCCTCAAGGAAGCCATCTTGGCCCATTACTATTCACTCTTTTCATAAAAGACTTGCCCCCATCGTTAACGAACGCGCTGGTACTAATGTACGCAGACGATATTAAGCTTTGTCTGCAATATAAGTTCCCGTCTGCTCAAAACAGACTCCAGTCCGATCTCGATAATTTTCGAAAATGGTGTTTAGCTAATGACTTAATACTTAATGGATCAAAATGCAAACTTATGTCTTTTTATCGTACTAGTCCCAACCAGACTTCGTACTATCTCTCTGGGACTGCCTTAGAAAAATTAACTCAGGTTAATGATCTTGGTGTACTTTTAGGCATAAAACTTAAATTTTCAGACCATATTTCTTCAATGGTTAATAAGGCTAAAGATGTTGTCGGTTTTATTAAAAGATGGGCTATAGAATTTAACGACCCTTATATTACTAAAAGCTTATTTATATCCTTGGTCCGTCTGATACTGGAGTACGGTTCATGTGTCTGGTGTCCCCAATATGGTGTTCATCAAGACCGCATAGAATCCGTACAAAAGAACTTCTTATTATTTGCTCTTAGAGGACTTAACTGGGACGCAAATCTTCACATACCTTCGTATAATAGTAGACTCCTACTAATAAACTTACCCTCCTTAACAAATCGTAGAACAATGCTGGGTGTCGTTTTCCTACACAACCTTATTAAATTAAAGTAATAACCAGAAAGTGAAATGACCCTTTCAGTTAAGTTGCATTTTATATCATTAGATATATATCGGTTCGGATGAAGTGGCTATTCTTTATGAGAATTTCGTCAATTTTCTACAAAAAAAAAAGTTTGAAAAAGCCCCAAGCATATTTAAAATTATAAAGGTTATATCATTTCCTGTCATCAAAAACAGCAAAGTTACGGCATTTCCGATCGTTCAGTTGTATGGCAGCTATAGGATATAGTCGACCGATTCAAATTATAATATGTACCATTTTGAAGGGTATAACAAATAAAGCAAAAATACAATTTTACAAACATTCAAAATTTACTCACATTTTTTTTTGCACTTTTAAATATATTGACCAGTATTTGTCAAAATTATCAAATTGATAGGTATAAATAACTGTCAATATCGTCATGGCGTAAAATATAAGAAAAATCCAATATCCATACAAAAATTTTATCCAAAGTTGAAGGGACATCTGAAAAACCATCAAGAAAAGCAGAAAAAGTGACATATAGCAAATTCTAAATCCTGTCATAGCATTGTCAATCATAGCACATAAAAATATCAAAAATATTAAAAGCCACATCCATATTCTTGTAATGAAATTAGATGTACTTTTAAATATATAAATAATGAGTTGTGGAGCCTGGGATTTTTCAAACAATAGATGTCCAGAACGTGAATGATGGGGTCCAAAAATTTGATGAAGCAAATTATCTTGTGTTCTATCTTCAACTTTTTCTTTAAAATATTGCCGTGAAGTTATCCAAAACACTAAAAGGAATCCAGTTTTTACTGTCAACGGGATCCAAGGGGGAGTACCCTTATTTTGCGGATGAACAAACCCAACTTGCTCCAGATTAAAAGTAAAACTCTAAAAAAAACAAATGAAAAATTTATTTACAAATTTTAAGTTTAATTTATTTAAATTTAAAAANTAATACTAATTTTAAAATATTTCATCTTTTAATAATATTTTAACAAATGGTAACTAGTGGATAATATTTTATATTTCAATATTGAATATATTTTACAAACGGCTCGAATCGCGGGGATAGATCCGAGAGTAAAGGATAGAAACCAGGAAGAGAGTTACTCATATAAGACGTTAAGAATAAGAGACTCAAGGTTATAAGTTGGACAAAGCGAAAAGATGTGGAAGAGGCCTTTGTAGTACAAAATTAATACCCTAAATGGATCGTGTTGGGCAAATGTCGAACTAAAATGCGTTAGGATAAAGTTTCTTAACTCTCTACTAGGAATGTTAAATTTGAAGTGTGTTAGTGTGTGTTAGATGGCTATTCAAATTACCATTAATAGGATTATGTAAAAACACGACATCCTGCATCGTTTCCTGCGACCGAAGCTAATGAGTAAATCTACTATTATAGGAGGGAAGGTAAGGATTATTTCCGAATTTTTGGAACAGGTTTGAGGTGATCTTTCAGTACTCCGTATTGAGTGGAGATTATCTGTAGCAGGAGCAGCGGCTCCTTAAAAAGGAAAATTGAGCTTACCGCTGGATTATATCCATCAAACCGGGTAAGTGCGCGTGTGGCTAACCACTTTTAGAAAGGACTGCTGCTCGGGACTTTTCCTGCTTGTAACGAAATGTGAGATGGCATCTCTGGAGATATCGGATGAGAGGAGGGGGTTGCACGCGGTGTCCGGCCAGATCTCGTCGGCTAATGGGCGGGTTCTGAAACACCTTCTTCTCTCCCCTCGATGCTGCCTCCGGGAATCATAAATTATTTCGATAATGTTGCGTGCGCGACCTCACGTACCGCGTAGGTCAAACTCAGGCTCCTGTGAACGGTGCGTATCAGGATCCTTCGGGGATCCTCAAGAATGTACATGGCCTAGGCTAGCGGCAGGGTGGTGGCAAATCAAACGCGGCGTACTATGTTTCTCACTCCATTATAAACTTCATATTTATTCCTAAAAGAAAGACCTTAAACCTCTAAATAACAACCTTATTCTAGCTTCCTAAATGCCCTATTACTTCAACATATATTCCTCCTTAATACGCTTAACAATAACTTAACTTAAAAATCCGCGAACTTGACGTGTATTCCATTCGATAGGATTGGCGGACGCGCGCTCTACTTTATTTTATAAGATTTTAATTGCTAGAAGTACTATACTATAAATTCCGCGTATAGAAGTGGGCCTTGTTCGATTTTTACTTTCCTTCTTTTTCTGTTCAGTACATCAAGGTGGTTGACTGTCTAACTGGTGAAGCCTCCTGGGACGGATTTCGGAAAATGGGGGAAAATATTGATCGGCGAATTCCGCATCACTTCAGCTGGCTTGGCATAGATTGAAGATTACTCACTTTTTGTATTCGCGACGAGTCGTTGAAGCGCTTCCACTACTCGAGGCTGGAAGAGAAAATATGCAATTCGGGAGGACTCCTGCCTAACCCGTTAACAATGCCAACAACAATACATTCAGCCAGCAGCAGTGCTCTAACTAGAAATCTCCGGCCACTACTTCTTCTTCTCCGCTTTCGGCACCGTTAGGCCATCAGCCGGACGAGTCTCTCCGCTCCCTCGATCAACAGAGCGCTTCTTGAAAGCGTCGCAAGCGCCCTGTCCCTGCTTCCTATTCTATGGCCAACGGCTAGTCCCCGGCGGCTCCTGTGAGGTTAGGGCCGAACCCTATCCGAATCTCCGGCGGAGCGCCCCTTAAAGCGTCGCGAACGCTCCAGCTGCTTCAGCTCAGGTCGGGCTCACTGTGTTTCCCGCTCCACACTTGGTTTCGATGACCCTCCTCAGCCCCGCCTCGCGGGCGGCCTGACGGCGAGATTTGCGCCACAACTGTGACCCGCTCTGCTTCTTCTGGCCTAACTTTGCTCGCACCACGCCTCGCTGCCACTAGGGGTCTAGCTTGTACGCTGGTACCCTTGACCTAACGAAACGAAAACACCTACGTCAGGCTCGCACAACCATGACCTAGCCTTAAGACTGACCTCGCTTCTGCGACCCGCGACCTGCCTTGACTGAGCTGCACGTACACCGCCAAATGGCCGCTTGTGGCCTTCTTTTTCTATGACTGCTGGTCCTGCGCCAGCTCTTTCAGCACGATAATCCCTCAACGGGTAAAACTTCGCTGCAGCTCTTCGTGAATTTCTGGATGCTTCTCCTTGCTCGCCTGAACTTTCTTGTTCCGTGGTTAAATCATTAAAAGAACAATGCTCCCACGCGGTTTCCTAACCTCCGCCGTAAGCTCGTTACCAGATCGGTAAATCCCTCCACGAAACGCTGAATAGGGTCCTACTATGCGATAGGGCTGCCCCATAGGCTGATTCACCGCACCCCCCCGGGTTGCCACCCCGGTCGAACTATCGCCGACGTTACATGCTTGACTCGCTGCAACCCCAGGTCAACGAGCACACCTATTTGAGGCTCACGCTCGAAAGCCGCCTGACTTTTAAGTCCGGGTTGAATAGGGTGCAGAAGATTGTTGTATGTAAGGAGCAACCAAAATTGATATGCCATTATTTAATATTATTTTTTAACCCCATTAACCCTAGAGTATTATTATTTTGGCCAAAAGTAAGCAACGCAGTAAAGGAGCCTCCGAGGGGGGGGACAAGAAAGTCAGCACTGCAGCGTCGGATGGGCTGATTCACCGCACCCCCCCGGGTTGCCACCCCGGTCGAACTATCGCCGACGTTACATGCTTGACTCGCTGCAACCCCAGGTCAACGAGCACACCTATTTGGGACTCACGCTCGAAAGCCGCCTGACTTTTAAGTCCGGGTTGAATAGGGTGCAGAAGATTGTTGTATGTAAGGAGCAACCAAAATTGATTTGCCATTATTTAATATTATTTTTTAACCCTATTAACCCTAGAGTATTATTATTTTGGCCAAAAGTAAGCAACGCAGTAAAGGAGCCTCCGAGGGGGGGGACAAGAAAGTCAGCACTGCAGCGTCGGATGGGCCAGCGCTGCAGTGTTTAGAAACATGGAAGAAGAGAAAGGCATCAAGGGCAGACGGCATGCGGGGGCAGCAGCGGGGGCGGGGGAGCCGGCACGGCGGCGCGCACGGAAGAAGGCGAAAGAGGAATCACCGTGGAACGTAACGGTCCCGGCCGGGCCTCCGCGGCCGCGCTCGAAGGTCATAGGAAACAGCGCGGACGGCGGGGAACGAAGCGGCCGGCGACTGCGCAGCTGTGTTTAGAAAATGCACAAAACACAGAAATGCATTTGGAATGTCCAGGGGGGGGATCGCGGGGTATCTGGACGAAGTCCGATGACCGGCACAAAAACAATGCGGATCGGAGGCCCACGCAGGGCAATCGCCGCCGATAGAAAGACGGCGGGATTGGAGAAAGCTAACGGAGAAAGTAAATGAGCGGAGGATTAACGGCAGGAAGTAGATTTGCAAGGACTAACGGGCGCATATGGCACTATATAAGGAGGGCCCCTGGAGCAAATCGGGACCGAGTCTTTCAGGGAAGCTGGAAGAGTTGAGTGAAAGACCCCCCGTGGGTAAGTCTGACATTCAAGTAGGAAAGTTTCCTTAGAGGAATTAGGAGTACAGACTGAAGGACCCCCCGTGGGTAAGTCCGACAGTCTTCAGTGCGGGCTTTTAAGCGAGTGAGCAAGGACATTCGATTATTAGCTTAAGGACCCCCTGTGGGTAAGTCCGGCGGCGGTACGCGAGACAAGCAAGGAGCAAGGGGAAAGGATCAAGGATCCGCGGCAAACTTAGGCCCAAGGGTAAACGAGTCGGGTGGAGTTATTCCCGGACACAACAGGTATCCTGGTGTAGTAGCGGCAACGACGGATCAGCCTGGCGTACGCCTTGCCTGCTCCTGACCGTTCGATCCAGGTGTGATCCTGTAACGCGAGGGATAGTCAGCTCGGGAACTCAAGCCCAACAGTAAAACCACGCAGGGACACCCCGGGAAAGTCAAGACGGAAGAGCCAGAAATGAAGAGCATGAGGAGCATGGAGCCACAAGTGCGGAAGCCTGTTCCGGTACAGGTGGACTATGCGAAAGTGGCGAGACAAGTCCGGGAGTGGTCGTTCCGATTCGACGGAACAGGGGATCCTCTCGAGTTCGTGGACCGAGTAGCATGGTCCGCCAAAACATACGGGATGGATATAAACACAATCCCGCGAGCGATGCCCGAACTACTCCAGGACAGAGCGCAAAAATGGTTCCTAATGAACGACGAGGAGTGGCCCACATGGAAGGAATTCAGAAGGAGCTTCGAAGCCTTTTTCCTGCCTAAAGGTTACTTCGAGAAACTGTCAGACCAGGTAAAGCAGCGGAAACAACAACGAGGAGAGCCGTTTAAGGAGTACATGGTGGACCTTCAGGCGCTAATGAAGCCGTAAGGAAAGTCCACAAAAGAGGTCATTGATAGGCTGGCGGAAAACTGCATGCCGCGCATGAAAATGTTCATGAGACCATACGCATGTGCATCACTCGAGAGGTCATGGGTCTAGCCGAGGAATTCAAGGAGCTGGCTTTGGAAGAGGAGGTCTTAAATAGACAAAACTCAGCGGTAGACAGAAGATGGCCAAAAAAAGAACCGCACCATAAACCACCGGAGCAACAGAGCCATCCAGGACAGGGGTGGGGGCAGAGATGGCAGCCTGAGGAGCATTGCCAAATGCCACAGCAACAGCAGCCGAGCCAGCAATGGACAGGCCCAAGGCAACAGCAGCTGAATCAACGATGGGCAGCAAACCAAAGTAGCCAGGCAAACATGCAGTGGGCAGCGACGCCTAGACAGGGACATGTAGAAAACCCAGCACAGGCATGCAACAGATGCGGAGGCATGGGCCATTGGGCCAGCGGGTGCAGGAACCCCAGAATTTTGTTCTGCAGGATGTGCGGCGCAGTAGGGGTGAGAGCACAGAATGCTGCCAAAGAGCGGGAAACGTGCAGCGATCTCAGCCGTAGAGAGGAAGGCAGAGATCGCGAGGTGCTGCCTCTCAGAACTAGTTGGAGACTTAACAGGAGACGATCAGCAATTGGCGGCAGTCATCAAGTTCGGAGGAGCAGAAGTGAGGGCCATAGTGGACACCAGGGCAACGGCTAGCTTCATCTCAGAAGAGCTAGCAAAGAACCCGGGAATCGCCGGAGAACGGAAAGCAACAAGGAGGCTAGTAAAGTTGGCCAACGGGAGCCACATAGAGACTCAAATGGTACTCCTAACAACAGTAAGCTTTGGCAACAAGAAAATCTGCTTGGATGGGATTTCCTCGCAGATTTCGGCACAAAAACCAACTGCGCAGGCCACCAAGTCACGATCCCGAGGAGAGAAAGATGGAGCGGATGCCTGAAGGATAGGCTGTCCATAGCCATAGCTGGACCATCGGAGCAATGGGAGCGAGCGGGACAAAAAGTTCATCGAAGAAGAGCTGGCGGCGTTCACAAATCAGAAGGGTTGTTCAAACATAACCCAGCATAAAATCACGATGAAGGACGACATCCCAATTAAACAAAGATATTACCCAAAGAACTCCAAAATACAGGGGGAAATCAATGAAAAGGTGGAGGAACTGCTGGAGAAGGGATGCATCGAACCCTCAAATAGCGCCTACAACTCACCCATTGTCATGGTGAAGAAAAAGACGGGTCAATGGAGAATGTGCGTGGATTTCCGACAAATAAACGCAAAGTCAGTGCAAGATGCGTACCCGATGCCAAGAATAAACTTCATTTTGGAGCAACTGAGGGAATTTAAAATCGCGTTTAGCAGAGGATCCAGTGCTGGCGTGCCCCGACTTCACGAAGAAGTTTGTGCTACAAACAGATGCCAGCGACTACGGCGTAGGTGCAGTGCTGACGCAGGACACGAAAGAGGGCGAGCGAGTGGTCGCTTACGCCAGCCGAACGCTAATAGGCGAGGAGAAGAATTACTCGGCAACGGAGAAAGAATGCCTGGCAATTATATGGGCCATTCGGCAGATGAGACCATACCTGGAGGGGTACCAGTTCGACGTGATCACGGATCACATGGCGCTGAAGTGGTTGAACAACATAGAGAGCCCACTCGGAAGGATCGCGAGATGGGTCTTCGAATTGCAACAGTACGATTACGTTATCAGCTACAGAAAAGGCAAGCTGAACGTAGTCGCGGATGCACTTTCCCGCCAGCCGATTGTGGAGAAGCTGAGGAGTGCCACAGCAACCGAAGACGTGGAATGCATTTGGATAGGCTGGCTGAAGAAGAAACTAAAAGAAAACCCACAGAAGTATCCGGAATACGTCGAGGAGGCAGGCCTGATTTACCGACATGTTCCACACAGAGCCGGGAGCGAGGAAGTGGCATGGTGGAAATTATGTGTGCCGATGGACATGAGGCAACAGGTGCTGAAGGAGAACCACGACGCACCAACAGCGGGACATCTAGGCAGAAGGAAAACGATTGCGAAAGTAGCAGCAAGGTACTTCTGGCCAGGGATGCAGAGGGACGTGAGGAACTATGTTAGGAAATGCGAGACATGCATGCAGTATAAACCGAGCCAGATGCAGGCCGCAGGGAAAATGTTAACACAGGTCCCAGAGGAGCCGTGGGCGACGGTATGTGCGGACTTCGTGGGACCGTTGCCGAGGTCCAAGCATGGGAACCATGCTACTCGTGATGATCGATCGGTTCTCAAAATGGACAGAAATGGTCCCAATGCGGAAAGCCACAGCGACTCTGTGCTGCAGAATGCAATTCGTGAAAGGATCATCGCTAGATACGAGGCGCCAAAGGTGATGGTGACGGACAATGGTGTTTAATTCACCAGTAGGAGCTTCAAGAAATTCCTCGAGGAGCTCGGAGTTCGTCATCAGTTCACCGCACCATACACGCCGCAGGAAAACCCGACGGAAAGGGCGAATAGGACGGTGAAGACGATGATCGCCCAGTTTGCAGGAAAGGACCAAAGGACGTTGGACGAGCACTGGCCAGAATTGATGCTGGCGGTGAACTCGAGCGTGTCGGACTCCACGGGGTACTCTCCATGCTTCATCACCCAAGGCAGAGTGCCAAGAATGCCGAAAGCAATATTCGACCAAGGGGCATTGGGGACAGGAGAAGCGCAAGCCACTCCCGCAGAAAATGCAGACAAATTAAACGAAGTGTTCGAGCTGGTGCGGAGAAACATGGAGCGCGCGGTGCAGGAGCAAGCTCGGCACTACAATCTGAGGAGGCGGGAGTGGAGCCCGAAGATCGGCGACACAGTGTGGACAAAAGAGCACCATTTGTCCAAGGCGGCCGAAGGATTCGCGGCAAAGTTAGCGCCAAAGTACGACGGGCCGTACACGGTGGTGAACCTTGTGTCGCCAGTGATTGCTGTGCTACGGCACGCTGGCACAAGGAAGGAAAAGAGGGCCCACCTGAGTAAGCTGAAAGCCCAAGCGCAGAAGTCGGCGCAGGCATAAACAACAAAAAAAAAAAATAATAAAAAAATATATAGATGTTAAAAATATATAAAATAAGAAAAAATATTATAAA
>JAJJHT010004648.1:0-44048 GCA_021223865.1 Drosophila pandora | reverse complement strand
AATAACACCATATAAAATAAGAAAAAATATTATCATCCGGGGAGGTGGATAATGGTATCCACACGCAAGGGAGAAAAAAAAAACAAAAGGAAAAAAAACAACAAACAGGAAGCTAGAACCAAGAAGACAGGTAGCACGAGGGGTAGCAGCGGGAGGGGGACAAGCAAGTCAGCACTGCAGCGTCGGATGGGCCAGCGCTGCAGTGTTTAGAAATACGGAAGAAGAGAAAGGCATCAAGGGCAGACGGCGGGGGAGCCGGCACGGCGGCGCGCACGGAAGAAGGCGAAAGAGGAATCACCGTGGAACGTAACGGTCCCGGCCGGGCCTCCGCGGCCGCGCTCGAAGGTCATAGGAAACAGCGCGGACGGCGGGGAACGAAGCGGCCGGCGACTGCGCAGCTGTGTTTAGAAAATGCACAAAACACAGAAATGCATTTGGAATGTCCAGGGGGGGATCGCGGGGTATCTGGACGAAGTCCGATGACCGGCACAAAAACAATGCGGATCGGAGGCCCACGCAGGGCAATCGCCGCCGATAGAAAGACGGCGGGATTGGAGAAAGCTAACGGAGAAAGTAAATGAGCGGAGGATTAACGGCAGGAAGTAGATTTTCAAGGACTAACGGGCGCCTCTGGCACTATATAAGGAGGGCCCCTGGAGCAAATCGGGACCGAGTCTTTCAGGGAAGCTGGAAGAGTTGAGTGAAAGACCCCCCGTGGGTAAGTCTGACATTCAAGTAGGAAAGTTTCCTTAGAGGAATTAGGAGTACAGGCTGAAGGACCCCCCGTGGGTAAGTTCGACAGTCTTCAGTGCGGGCTTTTAAGCGAGTGAGCAAGGACATTCGATTATTAGCTTAAGGACCCCCTGTGGGTAAGTTCGGCGGCGGTACGCGAGACAAGCAAGGGGAAAGGATCCGCGGCAAACTGAGGCCCAAGGATAAACGAGTCGGGTGGAGTTATTCCCGGACGCAACAGGTATCCTGGTGTAGTAGCGGCAACGACGGATCAGCCTGGCGTACGCCTTGCCTGCTCCTGACCGTTCGATCCAGGTGTGATCCTGTAACGCGAGGGATAGCCAGCTCGGGAACTCAAGCCCAACAGTAAAACCACGCAGGGACACCCCGGGAAAGTCAAGAGAATCCTGATCCAGGCGCTGGTGCGTATGCACAGCGTATCACCTGGAGTCAAAGGAGACGCGACGCCCAAACCTCTGGCCTACCATAGATCCTGCGGAACGTAGGCACGCAGGTGTTTGGAGGCTGCTACCTAACTGCAAGGATATATCAACTTCGGCTCCGCCCGAAGTTAGCTTTCCTTTCTTGTTTCTCTTCATCTTTACAGTAGTAGTTGTGGGGTGAATTCATTAGCCTATCATGTGTTCTCACTAGCCGTTCCACGTGATGCGGGTAGAAGATCTAGAAGACGTTGCAGGATGTTCATCTCTTTGAGGTCAACTAGTACTCCAGACAATAGTATAGGTCTGACTATGGCCGTATGCCCTTTTTTTTCAGATGAAAGGGGCTATAGAAGCCAGTTTAGATTTTTGTCTAGCACTACCCCTAGGGTTTTGGCGTTATTGCTGAAGGAATGCTTTTGGTTGTTTAGTTTTCGTGAGACGATATATCTCCTAACGAAAAGAACTAGCACTGCTTTTGCGCTTTTACTCCCAGGCAGTTACTGCTTGTCCAGTTGAACAGAACATTTTTGTGTGCAACTTCGTCCGCGTACGCCAATAATTTGCAGCCCTCTCTTCCATCTTACTTGAAATCGCATTGACAGTTATGTTCCATAGGAGAGGGAAGGGGACACCCTCTGGCGGGATTCCGTTGCAAATCGGCCCTTATAAGGGATGATGTGCCTAGTCAAGACGTAACTATCCTGCAGGTAAGCAGTTGATCAATGAGTCCCGCTAAGTGGCTATCTACCTCAAGAGGCAAAGCGTCGGTTATAGTATTTGAAAGAATATTGTTGAAGGCCGTCTATGTCTAAAAAGTCGACGAAGACGATTCCCTTCAGAGAGATTTTTCTTTTTCTATCTTAGAGTGGAGCGCTTGAAGGACAGTTTCTTTAGACCTGTTCCTATTTTGGACATGTTGTGTATTGAACACAAGGGTTAGGCTAAGATCTTTGACAAAGGCCTATTTTAAGGATACTTTTTATGGTCTTAAGCAAAAGAGATGACAGACTGATTGGTCTAAGTCTAAAGTAAAGTTTTGGGGTCGTATGCAACGGCTTTCTGGCTTTGGTGATTTGTAAGGTTTAAAGCTGTGTAATGCATAGTATAATGTATATATTCCTAGTTATTTACGGTCAAAATTTAGCTAAAAGTTCATGGGGGACGCTTGGAGCGAAAGGAGCATTAGTTTCTAAAAAGTTTGCTTCTTTAATGGCCATCACTTCAGCCTATAAAACGCTGGAGTAATCAGAAGTTTTAAAGGGGGTTCTAATGACTAATTATTCGGAGTATACTCTTTTTTCTCCTTGTCTATCTTGTTCCCTAGTTCTCTAAGTCAGCATTCTCTTTGGGCGTTCTATTTCAATACCCATCAAGCACCCATTTCCCAATAAGGGGAAATGCTGAAAGATGCTAAAAAGGGTTTTTATGTATTTCCTAGTCTGTACTGATTTTAGAACTAGTAGTCTATACTGATGGGAACCAGAGGGTCATTAAAAAAAAAGGGTGGAATGTCCGGTGTTGTTAAGGCTTCACTGTTATGTTTCTTTAACTTAATAGACTAAATATATAGTCTAGTATCGCCTGTTCCATACCAGCAAATTCTTGATTGGAAAAGTTGAGAATGGCTTTTAGGATTTCATTTGGATGGATTCTGAGATCGCCATTGAAACATAGAGATGTGCTCTCTGAACTTTTCCTAACTTATTTTGATTTGATTTCTTTTTGAGGTCTGGTCACCATACTAGCACGCCAAACAGTACGGGTCAGACTATGGTAGCGTAAATTCAGCTTACAATGCAGGGATATATGCCCCATATGATTTCTATTGCTTTTTTTTCTTATTGCCTACAGCTCCCCTCTTCAATCTTACATAGAATCGAATTGACAGCTATATTCTATAGAAGAGGCAAGGGGACTACTCCCTACGGTGTTCCTCTGCAGGCGGCTCTTGCTAGGAAAGATGTGCCTAGTGACTAAACAGAATTATATATTTTTAAATTGAACTTGTTGTATCCTTCCATGCTTTACTAAATGCAAATGCTTATGTAAGCTGGGTAAATCAAATTTGTTTGGAAGCTCTTTCGGACGTCAACAAATTATGTCCACTCCAATAAATTAGTAAAAGTGGAGCGATGCTGAATATAACCATGCTGGCATGGTGATAATTTAGAGATACCTCTATAGTTGGCAGTATCGGATTTCCCCTTTTTTATGCAAAGGAATTATGAAAGATCCCTTCTACGTAAGGAAGTGCGAAATTTGTTCAGATAAATCTCATGAGCTGTGAGCTCACAGCCTTTTATTTCATCAGGGTCTGGCGAAAAAGCGGGCTTAACTCTTTGAAAATGAGACATCAAACTATTTTCAGAAAATAATGATAATCATGAAAATAAGATTGAATGTTTGAATATTACTATTGAAATTAAATTGCAATTTTTGCTATTAAAACATTCCTCGTTAAGCAAGTTTAAGTCTTATCGAGCTGCTCAATATCAGCCATTTTTTGTATTTTATTATTTTTAAGCCTATGTGAATGGGTTTTAAGCTGGAGAGGCGCCTTGTGTAAAAGGGGCGGATATTTCTTTGGCATTACCGAACACAACCAGTGATCATGTTAAGGTCGGTCGTGGCAAAACATCTCCAGGATGAAGCTCTTTCTCAACTAAGGCGCGGTTGTTTTTTTTGAGGATTGTCCGCCCATAAAACGGAAACCTTCTAGAAAACAAACCCGGAAGCAGTGGCTGGAATTCCGGTCACTGTTTTCCATAACAGTGAACACAACCCCAATTTTTATGTCGGGTGGAGAAGCTTCAGCGGTTGCGGTTCTGTCTTCGTGAGTTGACCTTGGAGATTGTGCATTCGTTGGATTTGTAGAACAAGAACTATGACGTTGCCTTGGAGCTGCTTAACAAGGGTTCAGTAATCGCCGGCTGATTTTTCACGCATCGGCGACAAGGCTTCGCGACCTTTTGGATAAAATTAATTCGCATTTGCGAACCCTAGAAAGCAAGGACACAACTAAGCAGATTCCCACCGGCATCATTATTGCAAAAGTGATGTTGCAGAAGGTTGATGGAACAAAGTGATTCAGATGCTCGGACAACAGCCATTTTCCTCAAGCATGGAGCACATGCCATTTTTCAACGACGCCATAATCTCCAAATCCTACGGTAGAACGATGTAGACCCTTTATGAGTACTAAATTGTCGGCTGCAGCATGCATGGTCTGTGATGGCCATTTCTAAATGATAATCTCCTGCGTTAAGTTTTTAAGTTCTCTCGCTACACCTAAATGATCAGGCAAAGTTATCAGGATTTGGTCACTTATATTGGCAATATCCCAAGGCTTTCGTATTCAGCGAGGCAGTTTTCGTTCAGCGTCCACTGCTGTCCACTGCAATTATCTCGTCACCAAGAATCGTTTTGATGATGTGGTGCTGCTTGCCACTAGAAATATTCTAATCCGAAAACGCGTTGGAGTTCTACTACCCTGCCGAGAGCCGAGTTCAATTCTAACTTTCAAGTACATAAAATGCAAATGAAATTTTAATGGCTGTCCCAGTCATCCAACCAAAAATAAAATGTAAAATGTACCGTAAATGGATACTTATTACGAAAGTCGGCTTCCTATCTGTATGTGCGAGGGATGCATCAATTGGCCAAGGACTGGCACATCGTAGATGTGCCAGTGGAAGC
Source organism: Drosophila pandora (assembly GCA_021223865.1). Classification (NCBI taxonomy): domain Eukaryota; kingdom Metazoa; phylum Arthropoda; class Insecta; order Diptera; family Drosophilidae; genus Drosophila; species Drosophila pandora. The sequence goes on along the minus strand of JAJJHT010004648.1, from coordinate 39,177 downwards.
CTATATTGCAAGGAAATTTTTTTGTCGAGGATCTTATTTTTGGTGGCAATACATAGGAGAAGGTTGTGAGCATGTTGGGCGAATTTCAGTGCTCCTGTCTAAAGGCTAGTTTCGGCTGCGGAAGTGGAGAAACGTATGGGCTGACTTGCTTGAAGATCGGCAGTCTTATTGTATCTTTGATGATGATAATAACTTCACGAAAACATTAAGACTGGGTAGGAATTTTTTCTGATTTGCTGCTGCTTTCCTTTTCTTTAGTCCACGTCAAAGCCATCCCTATGCTCAGTCTTGTCATCAATATCGCGGTTGTACGATCCACTTGGTGTTGTTGGCCGCGTCATTACGACTGAGCAGAAGCTCCTTAGCAAGACTTTACCACACTTTACCACACGCTTTGCACACGAAGTGGAAGGAGATCTGCGGGAGTTTTAGTCGCATCCAACGTGCAGGATTTCCAAGGCTGCCTTTTACTTCGGGAGCTCTCGTTGTGATTTGTGGCTTCTGTGACGACAGCATTGAAGCCTACGGAAGGGCAGGAAGCCAACTCCTATGTTGAAAGTCTCGTGTAACTCCTCTTGAGACGTTAACTTTACCAAAGATAGAGCTTGCTGGAGCTGAATTATTGGCGAGAATGCCAGAGGTGCTCAGTCTAGGAGCTTACAAAGTGAAAAATATTTGTTGATATGTCTCAGCAGCTGCGTTATCCTGGATTCGAGATGAGCCACTAGTTCGGCTGTAATGAGGGTATGGCTGACGCCTCCAGCTAGTTGTCTTCGTTATACCCTTTTTTAGACCGGTTCGGAGTGGATGAGAGGCTAAAGATTTCATCCCTAGATTACAATGGTCTTCACCCAATAACCTTGCCAAGCAGCCATCCGGTAACGCAAACCATAATTACTAACTTTTATGAGCAGAACCTTTTTTCGGGGCCTCGATCGTTATTGGCGATGATATGTTCTCAGTATTGGGGGGAACTTGCTTAAGGCGATAAAAAAATACATGAGGTACTTTTGCATAAAGCCGTGTTTGATGGAGCATGAAATGGCCGATCTTCCAAAAGTGGGTGTGTAAGGTTATAGGTCTTCGATGTAACTGACATCGATTTTTGTGGTCTCTTCTTGTATTAGTCGGAGGTTTTATACAAGGTCCCATAAAGTGTTACATTAGCGTTTTTACCGTCCTTTTAGAGCTGGTGAGGAATTTGTCTACCGTCCCCTTTCTGTATGCACTAAGGTGATTTTTTTCTACCATGAAGAAGCCTCGACAGATTTTGTCGGACAATGCCAGCAATTTCGTTGGATCTGAGAGCCGTACTAGATTTTTGTTCCAAAGAAGTGAAGTTCATCCCTCCCCGTTCTCCTCCATTGGGCGGCTTGTGGGAAGCTGCTGTTCAAGAGCAAAGTACGCTTGCAGTATGCTCTGCTGTACTAATAGCCAACGAGTTTCAGAATCTAATTTATCATATTTCAGCGGTGATTAATTTGAGCTCGTTAGTTCCTATCTCTGAGAACCTCTCTCCATCTCTCTGCGATTATTTTGCCTCTTTTCCCGTCACGCGCTCCCCTGCATTCGATCACCCACTTGCATCTTCCATCATGTACAAGAGTGCCTCGCGGTAGCTCCACAGCATCAAGCGTCAGACCGATTGACTGGCAATGATTGTGTTGAAATATTTATTGTATTACAATATTTTGTCAATTTCAGTAATAGGAACTTCAGCAGTTTTCATCGTTTTTCTGGGTTGAGGTGCTGCATCCATCGTCTAGCTTTATATTCAAATGGCTTGGAGTTCCGGATCTTTTTATACCCTTGCAGAGGGTATTATAATTTTGGTCAAAAGGGTGCAACGCAGTGAAGGAGACATCTCCGACCCTATAAAGTATATTCATATAATATAATCATGTCCGTCGGTCTGTCTGTTTCTACGCAAACTAGTCTCTCAGTTTTAGAGCTATCGAGTTGAAACTTTGCACACATCCTTCTTTTCCTTGCAGGTAATATATAAGTCGGAACGGCCGGGATCGGTCGACTATATCCTGTAGCTGCCACATAACCAATTTATCAGAAATGCCATAACTTTTGTGTTTTTTAAGTTAGAAGGTTGAGATTTACTACACTTGGTATATTTGGCCAAAATATCTTATCTACAAATATCATAAGGATCGGCTGACTATATCCTATAGCTTTCATAGAACGATCGGAATTGGCATAACTTTGGTGTTTTTAGAGTTGGAAAGATGGGACTTGGTACAGATTCTATTTTGGAAAATAATAATCCGATTTGCCGAATTTCATAAGGATCGGCCGATCCTATAGCCGCCATAGACCTGAACGATCGGAAATGGCACAACCTTAACTGCAAGGGTATATCAACTTTGGCTCCGCCCGAAGTTAGCTTTCCTTTCTTGATTTTTTTTATACCAAGATGAAGATACTTATCATTATTATTAGGATCATTGAAATGGATGATTGGGCGGATGGGTATGAACTTAAGAGATGAAACCTCGTTATTGAAGATAGTGTGGTTAGGGTACGGTGGGGTAAAGCCGACAGTGTGGGTGAGCCTGACCTCCCCTAATATTAGTGTTATCGTGTAGAGCAGTGGTTCCCAAACTCTTTTCTCTCATAGACCCCTTTCAAAACTTTTCTGGATCCGGTGGACCCCCTGCAGCTAAATAACTATTAATTTTCGTAATCAACGACGAATTGTTACACCCAACGTAGACCCCCGTCGAGTCTCAAGTGGACCCCTAGGGGTCCACCTGGACCACTTTGGGAACCACTGGTGTAGAGCGTCGGAAATAATCAAAGTGGTATCATGACAGCATTTTATTAGTCAACATTGAGATACTCAAACGACAACTGATTGTTTTAAAATTTTGACTTTCATTTTTGTGCATATTTAACTGCAGGATATTTATTTTCCTCAAAGTGATCGCATAAAAAAGGTAAGTGGATTTAGATTTAGATTTGACATTCCTGCGATGATCACTCGGGCAGTTGAAATCGGTGCAACGGAAGTAAATATAAAGACTGGATTCCGTGCAACTGGTATTTGGCCAGTAGACCCATACATTTTTCAAGATATCGACTTTATGCCAAGCTTAACAACAGATTTTATTTTATGCTATTTTTCTTTTTTTTATTATATTATCCTTACCTTAATTATTGCTGCCTTTACCCATTTACAGTAAAATTGTTTAGCTCAGGTGCCTGTAAAAGAATAATTTTTCTTCATTTCACAATCAAATTACGTTCAATTTCATCTTTCTCGTTTGTAATCCCAATAAATAATTTAATTATACTAAAATATAAAATACAACTGTTTATTAAGCTTAAGTTTATGGCTCTTTTTGCTGCGCAACTGATTTGACTTCGGTGATACTGTAATACCTACATATTAATATGCATATCCACGTTTTGGAAACTAGGTTCGAACTATATTCTTTCGGCATCAAGTTCGCATCAAGTTTTTATTACTATACTTTATTTACAATACCCTTTTAAAGAGTTTTATAATTTTGAACCAGTTTTGAACCTATCGGCTTAAAACATTACACATATCCTTTTTTTATTTTCAGGTAGTATATAAGTCGAAACGGGATCTGTTCACTATATCCTATAGATGCTGTTAAGTTACCGAGCGTTTTCGGAAGCTTTAATTAATATTACAAATCAAGGCTTAAATAAAAAACAGCTCTGCGAGAGACATAAAGATACAAGAAAAGATAATCGTATTCAATAAGATATTGCCGGCCAAACTTTCCGACGGCTGCTTGACCCGACAGATGATCGAAATGCTTTGGTGTTTTTTTTAGTGAGAATAAGGACTTTGTAAATATTTCATTGTGAGTATATAATATTGCTGCCACATAATTGAACGATTGGAAATGACACAACCTTGCTTTTTTAAAGACGCTTGGAGCTGTTTGCAACATTTTAATTAGAAAATTGATTTGATAGTGAAATTCTCATAAGGACTACTATATCTTATAGCTGCCAAATAACTAAACGATCGAAAAAGGCCAATCTTGCTATTTTTACAGTTGCCTCGGGCTGTTTTAAACATTTATATAAAAAATATAAAACAAATAAGAAGGAATATAAGAAATTAGGTTAATATAATACAAATTAAGAAATCTTGTTTTTTTTTTTAATTATTTGAATTTATTTTATAATGTTGTAACCTCAATTTGAAGTCTTTCATATTTGATGATTGGGTAGGCGGTATTATTAGATTTTCGTCCGTTGAGCGTTATGCGACCACTACGTCGAACTTGAACTCGTGGGCGTAACGGTATGTCCCGGAGGCGTAGTCAAAGAACGTAAAAAAGTTCTGACAAAATTTACCTGGGTTCTTTAAGGGTTTAGCAGTGGCTTGCTGTGGTCAGGCAGAGCTTGATGTGAGATACTTGAAGTTCTGGTTGGTTATCTTCAAGTATAGGTGGTGGTGGTGGTTGGTAAAGGTTTCGGCTGATTAGGTATCAGCAATACACGACGCAGGTTAGGTAAGGAGGGTTCTACTTGTGGTCCGTTTCACGGGAGCAACACTCGAAGTAAGTTGGTGTTAAGAGTCTTTAACACTGTCTTTTTTTTGGACCAAGTGATCTTTTATAAGATCAGATAAGTAATTACATAAGTAGCTTAACTATGGTTAGCTGGTAAGTTCTGGGTCTACTGACTCAGATCGCATGGTATTGGGTTTCTGCTCAGCTCGCCAGATTTGCTTGCTCCGGTCCGTCGGTCATTCGTACCGCTGATATTGCTGATTCCTGTTTCTGGCGCCGTCTATTAGAGCTGGGTTATTAGGTCTTAGGTATAACATCAGATGTGGGTGGGTGGTTTCATCGATTCATTTGGCAAATTCTGATGCTTTCTCTATGGGACTGGAGATATTTCCGAATCAACTAAACGAATTTCGTATTTCAGTAGGAATAGTGCCAAAAACAGTCAAGCTTATGTTGATTTTACGGGCTGTGCAACCATGGGAAATAATCAGCGTACCAGTTTTATTTATGTAGACTGTTATGCTATTAATATTTTTAAATAGCGGCCGAATAAATAAACGATTTCACATTTCAATTTCCAATGTTTTATTTTGGGGTTAAATCTAAATACAAGTAAATGAATGCTTAGCAATAGAAACTCAGAACAATGTATTTGTTTATCATTTCTTTGGCAACAGGCGAGGCGGGGAAACGCACACAAATGCAATATGAGCTAGTGTGCAGCAGCTCTACAAAAAAGCTCCCAATAAGCGCATGCGCTACAAATACCAGTAAAGCGCATGCGAACAGGGGAATAATAAACAAAAACAGAACTGCTGATAATCGCGTTGCTGCTTCTCCGTTTTAGAATTTATAAATTATTTTAAATAGCTTTGCCTACAACAGAATCCTTGAGGGGCAGCAGCTGTCTTAAGTATGGCTACACGGTTCACTTCGTCACGCTCAGGAACCAGCTCCAGTATCCTGGCCAGAGGCCACTTCATTGGGGGAATATTTCTCATCTTTCATACAGGGCCAGGGGTGCGCCATTTGGAACGCTGCTGCAACAGCGTAAGATACTCCTCCTTCCAACGCGGCCAGAAAACTTGCTGCAAGAAGGATACTTTCTGCCACCCATCCAGACGGTTAAAGTTTAGGGCAGTAAGATCCGGTTCGATGAACGTTGAGGGTGGTCCGCCATTTAGAAAATGAGCCGGAGTTAGCACATCTAGGTCCACAGGATTTTCTGAAATCGACACAAGGGGTCTAGAATTTATGATTTAGGCTATGCGGCATAATAAAGTCCTCAATTCCTCGAAGCCAAGAATTGTAGGACTAACTGTCCGATATAGGTGGTGTTTCGCCGTCTATACTGCTGCTTCCCACAGACCGCCAAAATGGGGAGAGCGGGGAGGAATAATCCGCTGCTCGATAGATTCCGACACGCAAAAATCGTACAGAGAAATCTGGTGATACTGGCTGAGGAAACTTTGCTTCAACTCGATCAGCTCATTCTTGGCACCCAAAAAATTGGTAGCATTATCTAACCATATCTGTCTGGGATTACGTCGCGTACAAATATACCGTTGGAGCGCACACAGAACCGAAGCTGTGGAAAGGTCCTTGACTAACTCCAAATGGATCGGACGAAAGATCAGCCATTGAAATGCTCCAGTAGACGTGGCTTCTAACTCTTAAAACTTAAAAGTAGAAAACTCTTAAAACTGTCTTCTTTCCCCCAATGGGCCAGTATTGCAAGTTCTTTTCATGAAAGTAAGTCACTATAGGCGAAGTGACGGAATGGCCTCTGGGAAGAATGATCGGATGACGTCCATCAAAATCCAGTGAGAGTTCCGCAATCGCCCGTCAACATGAAGCGAACCAGCATTATCCACAAAAGGAAAAAGCGGGCTTGAGGGTGGAATCAATCTGCGTGATTTTAGTAAGCTTATCTCTTCCTTAAACTCGGTAAACTGGAGGACGCGCAACAGCAGATGGGTTCCCCCTTTAAGATCCTGGACAGAAATCCCATCGTGATGGATGCGGCGGCAAAATTTGTAAATGTAGGCGAACACTCTCTGTAGGGAGGGAAACGAGTTTGCAAACTTTGACAATGCGGCGATATCCCTGGGTGGAGCCGTAGCCAATAAACTCCTGGCGCGAAGTTCGATAGTTGTCTTTTCGGGCACAATAGCGATGGGCCAATCATCTTTGGAACCACGAAGAAATGAAGGGCCTTGGGACCAAAGCTAGGAATCTAATAGCTCAGTGGGAAGAGAACCTCTTGACAGTAGATTGGCTGGGTTAAAAACAGTAGGAACATAACACAATTTCATTACCTTGGTGAGCTCCTGTATGGAGGAGACGCGATTAAAAACAAACACATTGAATCGAGCAGGTTCATCTTGAATCCAAGATAGGGCAATCGAGAAGTCACACCAACAATAATAATCTCCTTTATACGTCCTAAGATCAGCAACATCAGCCATCAGTCTTGCTAGTAACTCAGCTCCAGATAGTTCTAGTTTCGGTGTTGTCTGAGTTTTAATGGGTGCCACTCGACTCTTTGAGCACAACAGCCGACAATCAGACCCTGACAATACATATACGCAAGCTCCATTACGCATCCAAGCTAGCGTCGCAGAATCCGTGGACCTCCAACCTTTCTTGGCAGTGAATGACTAAACGAGGAAACTTAATTTGCTGAGTTTGGTCAAAACTGGAATAGAATTGCAACCACTCGGAGAGAAGGGATTGAGGAAGGCTTTCATCCCATGAAAAATTTTCTCGGCACAGCTTCTGCAATAATATCTTTGCCCTGGTGACGACAGAACCTACCAAGCCCATCGGGTCATAAAACCGAGCGACGAAAGATAGTATAGATCTCCTGGTTGGTTTGGCGGTGGGCTGAAGAGCTTCAAAGCAAAAGGATCGCATGCTAATCCAAGAGTGTTTGTGGACTGCCATCGTAAAATTTTAAGTATGACTCTCTATCACCTTCGGGTACTTCTTCCAAAACCTCTGGGATGTTGGAGCACCAATTCCTCAATTGAAACTGACCCTTTTTGTTAACAGGCTCGATGTCTGAGAAATTATCTCAATCGCTTCAGTCTTCGTTGGGGCACCAGATATGAGATCGTCCACATAAAAGTACAGAAGAGCCAACGGGGAAACCGGCACCTTCATCCTTAGCCAGCTGGTGCATTAAGCGAACAGATGGAAAAGTCGCTGATTTTGTGCCATAAGTCACGGTGTCGAGCTTCATGTCATCATGGATAGAATCTCCCGAGGATGTACTGCAGCCCTTCCTATCAGCCGGAAAGACCCTTACGCAGCGGTACATCTTGAAAATATCTCCAGTTGAAGCTACAAAGTGAGACCGAAACCGAAGCAAGGTATGGAAAAGCTTAGGTTGAATCACGGGGTCGGACATCGGGACCTCATGGAGGGAATAACCAGAGGATGTAGCAGCCGAACACAACACTCAGCTTAGTAGTAAAGTCTTCCTTCAGGACGCTGTGATGGTAAAGGAAATACTGGCAACCTCGCAATTCCTGCGGCACCAGAGAAATGTAACCGAGATCCAAGTGTTCGTTGATGAACGACGTATATGGGGTCCTTTAATTGGGATGACGATCAAGCTTGCGCTCAAGCGAATGGAACCGTCGCAAGGCGTGTGCGTAGGATTTTCCTAACAGCTCTACTGTGCTTGATTGGAAGACAAACTGAATAAGCACCTGATTCAAGACGGAGTGGCCTGAACGATAGGCGCAGTGCAGGATTCCAGTTCCCATAATTGGTGGAGAAGATAATCGTGGCGATAGTCAAAAGGGTTTGCGGAGTCAGCAGAAATCATCTTACATGAAGCGGCCAAACTAGGTTTTCTAGGGTGCAACCTCCTCCACAACCAAACCCATCCAAAAAGTGTATTCTGCACGATAGGCTGACCATCTCCTAGCTGGATTTTCCCAACTGGGAGCAGATCAAAAAACAGGCTTGCTCCAATCAGCAAATCCACACGCTGAGCTCTGTGAAAGTTCGGATCAGCAAGACCCACATTGGCTGGAACCTTCCAATTGAAGGCATCTATGTTCAAGCCAGGTTGACGCTCTATGACAACTGCCTCAATGTACGCAGAATACGTGGATAGGCGTGACTTCAGGCAAACATAAACCGATGCTCCATCCGTAATGAATTCAACGTCTCCAAGGCCAGTCACTGCTACAGAGCATTTGGACCGATGAAGCTGAAGTTGGCTGGCCAGCCGTGATGTGATTAGATGAACTTGTGCCGGAGGCAAGTAACGCTCGACAAGGAAGAAAAGCTTAGGATCGGCCACGGACGAGAATGTAGGTGGTAGGCAAGAACACTAGTAGCAGAGCAGCGGATCCAAACCGAAAGTGGGAACGGATGTAGCGCTAGATAATTGCGTGATGTCGGCGATAATTGCGTGATGTCGGCGATAATTGCGTGATGTCGGCAGCGGGAGGATGAGCATCCGCGGGTTAAGTGCTCAGACTTGAGGCAAACAAAATAGAGGGTGAGACACCGGACCTCATCGTATCGTTCCTCAAGTTACAAGGCGAGGAACTTTGCGAAATAAGGCACACGAAGCAGGCGGAGCATTAAGGAGCATGCACGATCGGTTATGCTCCTTACTATGTCGGCCCACATGATTCGCTAGCAAGATGCTGGCAAATTCACCGTCCCAAGAGTACGGCACCTTTGTTCCAGGGACCGAGCCAAAGATTCCCGAAGTCAGCACTGCTTCCTGCTAGAGAGTCATCCCACTTGGCCTGTTCGTCCGTAACACGCGAAATTGAACTCGCGGGCATAACGGTAGGTAGAATAGTCCGGACTAAATATACCTGGATTCCGGTCCATCACAATTTATCCAAGCGCTGTATTTTTGAGTAGTGGCCCTCCTTTTCCCAAATATGCCTGTTGTGGCCTTATAAGCTGGGAGACGAATTCGGCGCCCAACAACAGGTCAATGTTCTGGGGCTGCGTGAATTCAGGATCGGCTAAGCGCAACTGAGGTGAGATTGGCGCTTGAATAGGATGGGATGGTTGAATAGGCATTATTTCCGGTAGTACTACTACGTTAATTTGTTTTTGGAAATCAGTGGTTAATTTCAGAGTCACTACAGCGCTTTTTTCTGATCTTTTAGTTGTCCCTCCTAGTGCAGCGGTGTTCAGGGTTGATGGCTCCAATTTTAGTCCTAGGTTATCAGCCATCCTTCTGGTGATTATGTTAATCTGTGATCTAGAATCTAGAAGTGTGCGGCAATGCTTAGAGGGTCTGGCTGGTCCATGTATTGCCACTTGGGCGGTTGGTAACAAAACGGTGGGCTTATCTGTAAGCGGGGCTGTGGCTGAACGCACCAGTTGTGATGAACTGGATCAAAGTGGAGCGGTCGACAAATTTTTCCGCATTGTTATTTGACTGGTTGCCTGACACTCGAGATGCTCTAACATCTGCTTCAGAGATTACACAGCCACACAAAAAAAAATATTTTTTCGGGTCTGGAGGTCAGACCATGTTTACTATATGTTTTCGGGGTCGCTGAATCCGAATCCGAGGTCTAAAAAACTCCAGAATGTCAAGGTTACGACATAACCTCAAAAACTTGATAAAATTTTTATTTTCCGAGTTCTGGGCTCAGATCATGTTTACCATATGTTTTTGGAGTCACTGAATCCGAATCCGTCGTTGAAAAAACGGGATATTTTAAAGGTTACGTTAACAACCTGACATCCTGGAGTTTTGTAGACAACGGATTCGGATTCAGCGACCCAAAAAACATATGGTAAACATGGTCTGACCCACGGACTCGAATATAATTTTGTATGAGGTTTTATGAGGTTATGTCAGAACCCTGACGGGGTTCTGGACCTCAGATTCGGATTGTAGTAAACATGATCTGACCTCCAGACCCGAAAAAATATTTTTTTTGTGTGGCTGTGTTATCGATTGGTTTGATCAGCGATGGCTAGTTCTACAGATGACAGCGTGTGTGGGTCCAATCTTTCCTTAATGATGAGTATCAAGATTGGCTCAAAGTTGTCTGTTGACACTTTGAGTGCGTTTAGAGTGGCGACCGTTCGGAGCACGGTATTATGTTAGCAGCGCAGCTGGTCCGCTGATCCATTTGTCCTGGGGTGTCCGAAAAGCTCTTGGATCGCGGATTTAATCAACAGTCGTTTATTTTGGTATCGATTTTTTAGCCGTTGCCAGGCATCCTGGAATCGTAGCCCATGTCGGTAGCCTCCGTCAAACTTTGGAATTTCCACTGGTGGTATTACAAACGGAAGTGTGATCGCGGGTTTTTGTGTTGATACTGAAGTCGATTGCGATTCTTCGCTCAGAAACGAAAAGTATTCTGCTCGTACAACCTGAAATCTGTCATCGGTGTTTCCATCATTTTTTAAGGTTGGTTCCAGGTCGATGAAATCACGGTATCCCGTGACTGATGTGTTGACAATTCCCGTCCTTCGGTGCGGTTGCACAGAAAGTCTTCCATATCGTATAATCGTCCTTTATGTCTTCGTTTTAATGATGTTAATCAAAGGTCTTCTCCTTCCTTTCCTCGTGATGAATGTGCCTTTGGCTCGAGGTTTTCGCCTGTTTTCCGGGGCCTTTGTGACGGGCCTGACACTGATGGGAATCCATCCAAAAATATGGCTTTATATTTTTTCACAAGCTCTTCTAGCGCTTAGGCCTTTGTGAAATACTCATTCTCAGGAATGCAGCGAGCTCATGGAGCTTGGCATCTTTTTATTTAAACTGGGTCCATGAGTGAGGGAGCTGTCTTAGTCTTTCCTCGAATTATATTTCCTTAAGTTTCCGCTCTGCGGAGTCCTTAGTGAGGTTTCTTATTAGTTTTTGGATGGCTATGGTGCCTTCAATTTGCTTATCAATGAGCAATTGGATTTTTTTTTTTCGCGTATTGCTCGAAACGCGGTAATAGATCCGATATATTTAAGCGAAGAGTAGGAGGAAGATATCACGAGGAAGAGTGTTGCACAGATAAGGCGGTTAATATAAGCGACTTAAGATTGTTTGTAGAGAAAGGTGACAAGATGTGGTAGAGACCATTGTAGTCCGAACATAATACCCTGAACGGATCGTGTTGGGCATATGTCGAACTACAATGGCTGAGGAGTAGAGGACGAAAGTTTCTGCTCCTTCTACTAGGAATGTTAAAATTTAAGCGTGTTAGTAAATGCTGGCTGTCTATATTTCCATAAATAAGATTATATAGAAACATGACACCCAGCATCGTTCTACGATTTGTTAATGATGGTAAGTTGATTAGTAAAAGACTACTATGATAAGAGGGGAGGTAAAGATTTGCATCCCAATTAAGTCCCCTAAGAGCAAAAGTAAGGAAGTTTTTTTGTACAGATTCAATGGAATCTTGGTGTACTCCCTATTGAGGACTCCAGACACACGATCCATACTCAAGAATCGGACGGACCAGTGATGTATGTAACGTTTTAGTTATGTACGGGTCATTAAATTCTTTTGACCATCTTTTAATAAAACCAAGCACACCCATAGCTTTATTAACCATGGTAGATACATGGTCGGTAAATTTAAGTTTCAAATATAATAGGACACCTAGATCGTTAACCTGAGTTAATCGTTCTAAGGCGTTCCCATAGAGAAAGTACATAGCCTGGTGAGGACTAGATCGGTAAAAAGACATAAGTTTACATTTCGAGCCATTAAGCTTTAGGTTATTTGCTAAACACCAATTTTGAAGTTTATCCAAATCGCATTGAAGTCTAGACTGGGCGCTAGTGAATTTATACTGAAGGCATAGCTTAACGTCATCAGCGTACATAAGTACAAGTGAATTAGTTAAGGCAAGGGGCAAGTCGTTAATAAACAGAGTAAAAAGTAGGTGTCCAAGATGGCTTCCTTGGGGCACCCCCGATGTGGCGCGGACTTAACGCGAGGTAACGTCTTTAAAGAAAACACGTTGGGTTCTCCCTGATAAGTAGCGCGAAATCCACATAAGAAAATCAGTTGGGAATCCCAAAAGACTGAGTTTACTTATAAGAAGCGAATGGTTAACAGAGTCAAATGCTTTACTGAAGTCAGTGTATATGACGTCTGTTTGGAAGCCATTCCGGAAGCCATCCGTGATAAAAGATGTTAGCTCCAATAAGTTGGTAGTGGTGGAGCAGCGCTTCATGAAGCCATGCGTGTTGCAAATGTGGAGTGATAAGTTTTTCAAAAAGCTTTGGAATTGCTGACAATTTATAGATGCCTCGATAATTAGCAGCGTCGGATTTTTTCCCTTTTTTATGCAGCGGAATAATGAAGGATTCCTTCCACATAAGGGGAAAGATCGAAGTTTCCAGCGATGGGTTAAAGAGTTTAACAAGCGGTTTGCACAGTGCCTCGGCGCAGTACTTCAGAACACAGCCTGGTACTCCATCAGGGCCTGGCGAATACACGGGCTTAACCTTAAGAAGATCCGATAACACACCACTTTTATCGAAAGATGGGCAAAATATAAGGTTGGCTGATTGGATATTATAAGTGTAAGGCTGAGCTAAACTGCTGCTAGGTGAATAGGTAGTTTAAAAAAACTGTGCAAAGAGATCGGCCATTGCCTGATCGGTGTTCGCATAAGAGTTCTCAAACGTAAGCAGTGGGGGAAAAGATACATGTTTACGCTTAGTGTTTACAAAGTTATAAAACTGCTTCGGATCCTGAGTAAACTGAATCCTGCAGCGGCGAATATAACTCCTATAACATTCTGCGTTATGCACGGTGAAATTGGACCGAGCTACTAAGTATCTTGAATAACTAACTGTACAGCCAGATAATCTATGTTTATTAAAAAGTCTACTCATACTATTCCTTAAATTTTTAAGGTGCATAATACAAGGTATACACCAACGCGGATTCGTTGAAGAGGACGTATATTTCCACGGCACGCAAACGTCGAATCATATGTTCAAATTGTATTAAAATTGTTGTAATGCGATGTTTATATCCTCACATGCCAGTAAATCCGACCAATTAAATTCAACCTAAAGAATTTCTAGCGTGGTTAATTTGCCCTAGTGACATGTCAAACATGCCCGCAGGGAAGTCGTGGTGGGAGTTAAGCTGCAAAGACAGTGAACTTTCAACATTTGACCACATAAGTTTTGGTATATTTAAGTCACCCAGAGCTATCAGCTGGTCACCATCAGACAGACGATCGAAAACCAAACGAATAGCGGACAAATGTTGCCAGTAGGTTGGCGGTTCGGACGAAGGTGGTATGTAAGAACAGGTTACATACAAAGATCGATCGGACAAAGTGATTTTGATGCAAAGGAATTCAATGTCACCAAACTCTTGTGATTTTACCTCTTCAGAAGCGAGTTTAAAGAGATTAACACTCCTCTTCCCCTTCGCAGAGTTCTATCACATCTAAAAGTGGTGTACCTACTAGAAAAAAACTTCGGAGCTTAAGATCTCCGGCTTTAACCAAGTCTCTGTAAATACAATAATGTGAGATGCAAAGAAAGAACTATCAGAATACAGTTTGGGATGTTTACTATGTAACCCTCTAGTATTCTGATAGGTAAGAGTTAGTGAAGACATTAGTTTTTTGAAACTGAAGAAGATGAGGTGGAAGGTTGATCAGTGGCCGTAACATGTGGGAGTTTTACATCCACAAGTTTGGTTATTTTTTTTCACCGTACTTGGCTGATGTTCTTAGACGATGCTCTCTGGCTAAAAGCTGGCGGAACAAATCGCCTTGAACATCTGCAAGAGCACGCGTATTTTGAAAGATGACGTGTGCCTGGTGTATGAATATTTGAATTTTGTAATATCCACTACCTTTATGTAGACTTTTGTTTTGGCTTTGATGTAAGCCGAGATATCAATCTCAGAAGTACCAGGGGCAAGCCGGGAAACAAAAATGTGTTTCGATGGTGGGATCACCTGCAAGTGTTTTGGTGCCGCCGTAACTAATACTGCGCCATCAGTACGTACCGGGGGTCCGGACGGTTTATTACCCTGCTTGGTGACTGTTAAAGGGGTTTGAATTATTGGGTCTGGGATCACTTGAAGCGATGCCACAGAGTACATATCGGACAATTGCTCATTAATTCTGAGATATTCGGAAGCCGAATTTTTCTCAGGTCTGGCCCTTGGGGTGGCCACGACAACCGTCATAGCAAAAGTGGAGACCAGACCTACGTGAGATTGCATCCGAAACTGAGGCCGTGAACCCGACACACTTAGCGTGTAAAACGTTTTCACAAAGCCAGCAGTAGATGGTAGGCTGGGAAGACGAGATTGTCTTATTACAAGACTATATAATAATTTTTCAATTTAAATTCCATAATTATTAAAAATTTAAAATTTAAATTATTTAAAATTTAAATAATTAATTTGATGTAAAGTTTGATGTAACATTTGATGTAAAAATTCAATAATTAATTTATTAATAATATTGATGAACCTTGTACCACTGTACCAGGGAAACGAAAGTGGGAAATTGAAGAGAGCAGTTAGTGCGAGTTAGTAAAATGCAAAGAATAGAGATAAGAATCTCTATTGAGCGAGAATAGGAGCAATAGAATAGAAGCAACACCGTAAGAGATGAAGAAGCAGAGCAGGGCTATGTTTGGAAGGAAAATCAAATTATTATTTTACTTCCAAATATATCACTGCACACGCTAAGCGATACGGATCTATAAATTTCAATTTGTTTATTTTTTTTTATGTGTATAGAAACAATCGGTGTTATTGTTTATGGAGAGCTAATAAGCAAATTTTATGAAAACGCAGTGCGCACAAAAAAACACGTCCGTCCGCTTTGAGATAAAGAGGGTCTGATTTTGATCTCATGGTTGCGGTTTAAGTTTTTTTTTAAAGGTGAACTGCCGTGTGGTTTGTGTTCTGGTTGTCATCTTATAGCAAAGGATCGCGTCGGGGTCACCAAATATTCGTCCGTAGAGCTTTGTGCGGCCACTACGTCGAACTTGAACTCGCTGGCATAACAGTAGGTACCGGAGTCGAAGTCAAATAACAAATAAGAGTTTTGACTAAATGTACCTGGATTCTGCAAGGGGTACCATCAATTTGACCAGGCGCTTGCTGTGATCAGGCTGAAGTTGATGTGAAATACTTGAAGTCTTGGGTTGGTTCTCCTTAAGTACAGATGGTACGGTGTTTCGGCTGATTCCGTATCGGCCGATCCTACTCGGAGCAACACTTGAAGTATGTTGGATAACGCGGTTCCTACTTGTGGTCCGTTTCACGGGAGCAACACTCAAAGTAGGTTGGGTAACGCGGGTTCTACTTATGGTCCGTTTCACGGGAGCAACACTCGAAGTAGATTAGATACCGAAGGCTACAAGTGGTCCGTTTTACACAGAAGCCACTCGAAGTAGATAGTATTGAGAGAGTCCTACTTGAGGTCCGTTTTCAACAGGAGCAGCACTCGAAGTAGGTTTGTTGTAAGAGAGTCCTACTTGTGGTCCGTTTCACACAGGATCACTCGAAATAGGGTGGTTTTAAGTGTCGTATCTTAACACTAAGTAACGAACCGATCCACTCTGTATTCGCAACTATCTTTATTTCAGAAGAACAATAAACTAAGTCTAGGGAAGGTCAATGTTATGAACGTGTTCCCTCAATGTGAATGCCAATGTCACCCACCTCTGAGTCTGCTGACACAGATTGCATGTTCATGCATTTCGGCTTAGCTAGCTGGCTTCGCTTCGGTCAGTCAGTCATTCTTCCCGATGATACTGCTGTTTTTTGCTTCTGGCGCCATCTACTAGTGCTGGGTTATTAGGTTGGATTTTGTTTCATGCTTATTGCTAATTATTACTAGGTGTGTCAATAGGTTAGTGGGTCTGATCATTGCTTATTGCAACATGCTGATTTTGAAATATGTTGCAACATGTTGATGTTGCATGCGATCAGATTACTGGGTGTGAATAAAGGTTAGTAGGTCTTGGCACTAGGTGCCACACAGCCTTAGTGGCAGGGTCCAGCTTTTGGAAGACAATCTGGATAAAGAGGCAGCGATGAATTTTAGCCAACGTCCCGGAACTCATGAGGGCCCGCATATGACCATTGACTCGACCGGATAACTCTCGAAGAGTTGCAATGGATCCTGGCTTAACCACCCTTAGCTGCAGGATCTCGTTAATGTGAGCCTGGAAGATTTTTTGTCGGTTACTGAAACGGTTGCGCAAAAGATCAAGGGAAATATCGTAGTTAGCGTCAGTAATCTCCGAGAGCGCTGGTCTCCAAGGCTGAGTCCCGCAGGCATGAAATGCGCCACCTGAGCTTCTCTATCTTGCTCAAATGCGGATAACTGTCAATGGTCGTCCAAAACGGGGTGCAAAAATCCTGCCACTCGGCATAGCCATCGCTAAATTTTGTCACAGCCAACGGGGGTAAGTGAAATACCAGCACCACTGGTACCATCCTAAAGCGTAGAATGCGCAGCCACCTGGACGTCATCGTGCACGTAGCCAGCTGAGAGAACCGGCAGTATAAATCACTTCCGATCTCGCTATAGTTTAGCTTCTCAAATTCCTCCTGCAGCGTAGTGAAGCGATCGCGCAAACGCTTCTCTATTGACTTGAGGGTCAGAATGATAGAATCGTCGGTCTGCATCGCAGCCTTGACCTTCCTTTACAGGATCTTCATTTCCTGACACCTCACCTCTGCACGTCATCGCCTTGACTTGACGTAGCAGATGTAGTAGCTTCAGCTTTTGACTCCATTGTGCATTTAAAATTCAACTTTGTGACTATAAAAACAACGGCCTTTAGTGGCACTTTTAATGATGATTACAATAATCAACCGGGATGAAATCACGCAGGGGTCACCAAAATGTTACGTTTTAGTTTTTTTTAGTAGCTGCCAACGATTTCATGGTACAATTTCAATCAAATTCTAATGTTATTTTTTGGGGTTCCATCTAACCATAAACTTGCAGTCGCTCGAATCGTTCCAAAAATACAAGTTCACAAATGCAAGATAAACTAGTGTGCAGCGCTACAGAATTTTAGAATTTATAAATTATTTTAAATAGCTTCACCTTTGGCTGCTTGGCCCAAAATAGACAGTTGATAAAAAATCATAGTCCACAACCTGAAGTTATAGGGTTATAAAGATCCATTGGACAGATTGTGTGTGTGTGTTTCGATATATCATGTTGAAAAGTGTTTGATGGGTCTGGCACTATGCAATTCACATCGACAAAAAGTTGCAGCTTCCCACTATCCTCTAAATGAAGACGCTTGTGAAGGGATAAAATTTAAGTCCTATAACTTACTGCACCGACAACTGGAGATTGACGGTATTGACTCTTGGTGCAGCAAGTTACGACGTTTTTGTCACACTTTAAATCTGTATCTACACTGAAGACAAGACATAACAGCGTATATAACTAAAAGTGAATTAGTTAAGACAAGGGGCAAGTTTTTAATTTTAATTTTAATTTTAAATTTTAAATTTAAAAGCAATTTTAACAATTTAAAAAGTAAGGTTCTAAGATGGCTTTCTTGGGACACGCCAAATGTGACATGGACTAGGCTATGGATATACCTGGAGATCAGTTTGAAATCCCAAAAGACTAAGCGATACTCGGGCTTAACCTTAGGAAAATCCGAACATAAACCACTTTTAGAGTTGGGAATCCAAAAAGACTAAGCTATACACGGGCTTAACCTTAGGAAGATCTGATAATAAACCCTTTTGGGTTACTTTAATGGGCGTTTGAATTAATGGGTCACTTGAAATGATACCACGAAGGACATTTTACCAATTGTTTAATTATACTGAGATATTCGGAATCTGAATTTTTCCAAGGAGGCCTTGGGGTAGCCAAAGATATGAGCGGTTGCATAACGCTTGGCTGATCCACATTCAAGTACCGGGCGGACCAATTATGTATATACAATTTTTTTATGTACGTGTTATTAAATTCTTTCGACCATCTTTGAATGAAACCAAGCACACCCATTGCTTTATTAACCTTAGTGGATATATGGGCAGTAAATTTAAGTTTCAAATCTAGTAGGTCTCATCTTATTATCGCGGTATCTGTATACGTATACGTATACATTAAGCTGATTTAATCGTTCCAAGGCATACCCATAGACATAGTACGAAGCGTGGTGAGGGCTAAATCGATAAAATGCAGGAGTTAACATTTCGATCCATCAAGCTTTATGTTATCTGCTAAATACCAATTTTTAAATTTATCTCATCATCATCAGCGTAAGGCGGGGGAGAATAGTGTCGCAGTTATTAAAACTGCAGAATCAATTCATGCTGGTCCGGTCAGTTGATTACCCTCTTGGGTAACTTTTAAAAGGGTTTGGAAATAATGGGTCTGATGGTATCACTTGTAGCGATGCCACAGAGGAGATATTAGAATTACTGAGAAATTCGGAATCCGAATTTTTTCCAGTTAGCTTGGGGGTAGCCAAAGATACGAGCAGCTGCATAACGATCAGCTGAGCAGCGGATACACTCCAACGACCTTATTTTGTCCTGCAAAGAACTAAAACCGTCTCAAGAAAAGTTGAGACCAAACCGAGCCAGCACTACCATCTATGCTGGAATGATGAAGTCGACTGATTTCCATATTTAGTAATTGTGTATTTATATTTTTTTATTTAAATACTTATAAAGAATACTCCCATTTCAACCTGAACGGCCCAAAAGAAATCTCACTAAAAGTAGAGACAACGTTTTCACTTAATCAGCAGTAGATGGTAGCTGGGATGATGAAATCGACTTATTACAAAACTTACATTATCAGAAAAGCTTGAATTGCGTTTTTAATAATTATGTTTTTAATAATATACCTTGAACGACTATGAAAAAGAATTAAACAAGAAAGGAAAGCTAACTTCGGGCGGAGCCGAAGTTTATATACCCTTGCAGTTCAGTCGCAGTCCGCTAGGTGGCGCCACGCATCTTATATTATAAGATATGTAGCGGATCGTATATAGTCGGCCGATCCTTATGAAATTTGGCATATTGAATTATTTTTCCCAAAATATAATCTGTACCAAATCCCATCTTTCTAACTTAAAAAACACCAAAGTTATGCCAATTTCGATCGTTGTATGACAGCTATAGGATATAGTCGGCCGATCCTTATGAAATTTTGTACACAAGATATTTTGGTCAAATATAACATTTATAGAAAGTCCCAACCCTCTAACTTAAAAAAAGTTAAAGAAGTTATGGCATTTCCGATCAATCAGTTATATGGCAGCTATAAGATATAGTCGACCGATCCCGGCCGTTCCGACTTATGTACTGCCTGCAAAGGAAAGAAGGGTGTGTGCAAAGTTTCAACTCGATAGCTCTAAAACTGAGAGACTAGTTTGCATAGAAACGGACAGACGGACAGACGGACATGCTCATATCGACTCAGGAGGTGATCCTGATCAAGAATATATATACTTTATAGGGTCGGAGATGTCTCCTTCACTGCGTTGCACACTTTTGACCAAAATTATAATACCCTCTGCAAGGGTATAAAAAGAGAGCTTCAGTTAGATCAATTAATAAGAGTAAGTAATGAATGTATAAAATATAGGTAAGAATCTCTTTTTGTCAAAAAACAGAAGCAAAACAAAGAAATATGTATCTGCAGAGATAAATCTGCTCTGCTTAAAATATACTGCCTGCCTACGAGAAGAAATCCAGATTTTTAAATACATAAAACCTTTTTATAATTATATATAACTATCAGTAAACACAGGTTTTTAAATAAAACAATTAAATGACAGAATTTAATAAAAAAGCAGTGCGTACAAAAAACATGGTAGTTAGCTCACAGATATGCGGTGTTGTGGAAAACCATGTAACCGGTGTACCTCAATCGATGGGGTCCTTATGGTCTGATTCCTGCATAGTACTAAAAACAAGAAAGGAAAGCTAACTTGGGGCGGAGCCGAAGTTGATATACCCTTGCAGTTGTGCCATTTTTGATCGTTCAGTTATATGGCAGCTATAGGATATAGTCGGCCGATCCTTATGAAATTTGGCAAATCAGATTATTTTGTCCAAAATAGAACCAAGTCCCATCTTTCTAACTTAAAAAACATCAAAGTTATGCCAATTCGGATCGTTCTATGACAGCTATAGGATATAGTCGGCCGATCTTTATGAAATTTTGCACACAAGATATTTTGGTCAAATATAACATATATATAAATATACCTACGCAAACTTGTCTCTCAGTTTTAGAGCTATCGAGTTGAAACTTTGCAGACATCCTTTTTTATATTGCAGGCAGTATATAAGTCGGAACGGCCGGGATAGGCCGACTATATCATATAGCTGCCTTATAACTGATTGATCGGAAATGCCATTACTTCGTTGTTTTTCAAGTTAAAAGGATGGGAGTTTCAATGGATTCCTCTTTGGGCAAAATAATTCGATATACCAAATTTCATAAGGATCGGCCGTCTATATACGATCCGCTGTATATCTAATAATATAAAATCATATAAAAAAACCTCTTGACGAGGTAAAGTACCGGTGACGAACCTGCATGCGAAACCCAAAATATCTGATATCAATTTTAGTGACGAAAATATGCTATATAGGTGTACAAAATTGCATATAAAAAATATTCTTGTTCGGCACGTGCAAAAACAAAAAAAAATCAGTCACGTGCCGAACAAGAATATTTTTTATATGCAATTTTGTACACCTATATAGCATATTTTCGTCACTAAAATTGATATCAGATATTTTGGGTTTCGCATGCAGGTTCGTCACCGGTACTTTACCTCGTCAAGAGGTTTTTTTATATGATTTTATATTATTAGATATACAGCGGATCGTATATAGACGGCCGATCCTTATGAAATTTGGTATATCGAATTATTTTGCCCAAAGAGGAATCCATTGAAACTCCCATCCTTTTAACTTGAAAAACAACGAAGTAATGGCATTTCCGATCAATCAGTTATAAGGCAGCTATATGATATAGTCGGCCTATCCCGGCCGTTCCGACTTATATACTGCCTGCAATATAAAAAAGGATGTCTGCAAAAAAATATTCTTGTTCGGCACGTGACTGATTTTTTTTTGTTTTTGCACGTGCCGAACAAGAATATTTTTTATATGCAATTTTGTACACCTATATAGCATATTTTCGTCACTAAAATTGATATCAGATATTTTGGGTTTCGCATGCAGGTTCGTCACCGGTACTTTACCTCGTCAAGAGGTTTTTTTATATGATTTTATATTATTAGATATACAGCGGATCGTATATAGACGGCCGATCCTTATGAAATTTGGTATATCGAATTATTTTGCCCAAAGAGGAATCCATTGAAACTCCCATCCTTTTAACTTGAAAAACAACGAAGTAATGGCATTTCCGATCAATCAGTTATAAGGCAGCTATATGATATAGTCGGCCTATCCCGGCCGTTCCGACTTATATACTGCCTGCAATATAAAAAAGGATGTCTGCAAAAAAATATTCTTGTTCGGCACGTGACTGATTTTTTTTTGTTTTTGCACGTGCCGAACAAGAATATTTTTTATATGCAATTTTGTACACCTATATAGCATATTTTCGTCACTAAAATTGATATCAGATATTTTGGGTTTCGCATGCAGGTTCGTCACCGGTACTTTACCTCGTCAAGAGGTTTTTTTATATGATATCAGTTGTTTTTTTTTGTATATATTGATCTTCAATTATTTAAAATAGAACGCATAAAATATAGAACATATATACATATATGGAAGTAGCCTCTGGACAGGCGATTTACACAGATAGCAATACTTTAATTGTAAGGATAAACATCAAAACTCTTTTTTTTTTAACTCTATAGATTTTGACATTCAAGAAGGTATAAAGGAAGGAATAATTAAAAACCTTTCAAAGACGTAAAGAATTTTTCGATAGCTTCAGTGGCTCTGAAGTTATACGTATTTTTAATTTACAAAGGTTTTGGAATTTGGTTAGTTTAAAAATTTTAATTAAAAATTTGCCCAAAAATGTATTTAAAATCCAAAATTGTTTCGTAGTTGTGGGAAACCAATTTATTTCAACAAATTAACAGATGAGAGGCCTATCCTTACGAGAGTTCCACTATATAATAAATTATTAAAAAACAAGAAAGGAAAGCTAACTTCGGGCGGAGCCGAAGTTGATATACCCTTGCAGTTCAGTCGCAGTCCGCTAGGTGGCGCCACGCATCTTAAATTATTAGATATGTAGCGGATCGTATATAGTCGGCCGATCCTTATGAAATTTGGCATATTGAATTATTTTGCCCAAAGAGTAATCTGTACCAAGTCCCATCTTTCTAACTTAAAAAACACCAAAGTTATGCCAATTCCGATCGTTCTATGACAGCTATAGGATATAGTCGGCCGATCCTTATGAAATTTTGTACACAAAATATTTTGGTCAAATATAACATGTGTGGAAAGTCCCAATCCTCTAACATAAAAAGCACCAAAGTTATGGCATTTCCGATTAATCAGTTATATGGCAGCTACAGGATATAGTTGACCGATCCCGGCCGTTCCGACTTATATACTACCTGCAAAGGAAAGAAGGGTGTGTGCAAAGTTTCAACTCGATAGCTTCAAAACTGAGAGATTAGTTTGCGTAGAAACCGACAGACAGACAGACAGACGGACAGACGGACAGACGGACAGACAGACAGACGTATAGACGGACATGCTTATATCGACTCAGGAGGTGATCCTGATCAAGAATATATATACTTTATAGGGTCGGAGATGTCTCCTTCACTGCGTTGCACACTTTTGACCAAAATTATAATACCCTCTGCAAGGGTATAACAAGAAAGGAAAGCTAACTTCGGGCGGAGCCGAAGTTGATATACCCTAGCAGTTGAGTCGCAGTCCGCTAGGTGGCGCCACGCATTTTATATTATTAGATATATAGCGGATCGTATATAGTCGGCCGATCCTTATGAAATTTGGCATATCGAAGTTTATATACCCTTGCAGTTCAGTCGCAGTCCGCTAGGTGGCCCCACGCATCTTAAATTATTAGATATGTAGCGGATCGTATATAGTCGGCCGATCCTTATGAAATTTGGCATATTGAATTATTTTTCCCAAAATATAATCTGTACCAAATCCCATCTTTCTAACTTAAAAAAGACCAAAGTTATGCCAATTCCGATCGTTCTATGACAGCTATAGGATATAGTCGGTTGATCCTTATGAAATTTTGTACACAAAATATTTTGGTCAAATATAACATGTGTGGAAAGTCCCAATCCTCTAACTTAAAAAACATCAAAGTTATGGCATTTCCGATCAATCAGTTATATGGCAGCTATAGGATATAGTTGACCGATCCCGGCCGTTCCGACTTATATACAGCCTGCAAAGGAAAGAAGGGTGTGTGCAAAGTTTCAACCCGATAGCTTTATAACTGAGAGACTAGTTTGCGTAGAAACGGACAGACGGACAGACGGACATGCTCATATCGACTCAGGAGGTGATCCTGATCAAGAATATATATACTTTATAGGGTCGGAGATGTCTCCTTCACTGCGTTGCACACTTTTGACCAAAATTATAATACCCTCTGCAAGGGTATAAAAATATAGACAAACAGACCCACTGGCTTCATTTTGAAAAGACTGTAAAAATCGAATTTCTTGAATAACTTCTGAAAGAAATGTCGGACCGGGTCGGTTGAAGTACCAATCTTCTGAGTCTTCTCATTAAGACATGAGACACTGAAACACAAAGCAGAATTAAATCAAAAGTTGCCATCAAGCAACAAAGTTCGAGGTTAGCCGAGTGGAGAGCGTCGTGGTTCCTAACACGGAGGGCCTGGGTTCGAGTCCAACTTGAGTCAATGTTTACGTTTTACTTTTTAAGCCCTTTTTTAGTTGGATTTTATTTTTAAATATATAAACTAAAATCCAAAAAGATATACTCCATTTTTTTTTAGGGTATTGACCAAATATATGCAGACTCCAAAAAGCAAAGTTGCCATTCAAATACACACACATATATAAGTGAATGCAATCTTCACAGGAGGCTGTACAAAATGGGTAGCTGCACTTACAGGACTATATCTTGAGTTAACGGATTTTGCCAGATATGAGCGATATATCAAAAGTTGCGTCATCTCAAAAGCTATCTCCACGTGCAATATAAAAAGGATCAGCCGACCAAATTTTGAAAAATAATTTTTTTTCTTAAAAAAAAAGTTTATTTTCAGTGTATTTTTTTTGTGTACTATATAGACGTTTGGTCTCAAAGAAATTGAAATTGATATTTAAAAAACCATTTCAACGGTGTAAAGCTCTTTTTGATATCTTTCTTAATTATAAAGTTATAAATTTTTTCATTAACAAAGTTTTTTTAATTTTTTGACGTAAGCTTAAGGTATTTCAAAAAGTTGTAGAACAATAGTTGCTCATATGATAGTCACAAACGTTTTCCAATTTTTTTCAGGATTTTTAAGATAAAAATAGTGCAAACAGACAAACCGACAAACCGACGCAAACTGGCTTCATTTTGAAGAAGAATAAAAAATCGAATTTTTCGAATAACTTCTGAATGGAATGTCGGATCGGGATTGAGGTACCAATCGACGCGTATTTAGCTCTAGAATGCGAATGTATATATAATATATAATATTCTATCTGGGGACTAAAATGTGTCCACCAGCCCCACTTTAGTGATAAAAAATTTTTTTACTTTCACCCTAATTTCTCCCAAACCAAATAACTTTTGGAATATGTTTCAACAAATATTATCTAATTGAAACAATACCTTGCGATTGGTATATCATTCATTTAGATCGGTTGCCTACAGAAAATTTTTAATTCTTCGGCTATATATAGAGTTTCCTCGCGCACGCCTAGGCATGCAGGTCGTCACCTCATGGACTTCCGTCCACAGTGATGGGTGTCGCTACCTAGCGGACTGTGACTCAACTGCAAGGGTATATAAACTTCGGCTCTGACCGAAGTAAGCTTTCCTTGTTTTTATCAATCTTGTTTTTATCGATGGTCCAATGAGAATTTCATGACATTTAATTATTAAAAAAGTTATTGCGTTGTAAGGGTCAGTATATTTGTGTTATCTGTGCGAAAGTGAGCTTCGAATAAAAAGTCGGCTGTTTTAAAATTGGTTTAACTGCTACCAAAACGGTTCTATTGATGAAATAAGCTTATTGCAATGATTGCCTACCCCGTAGCAGATTACTGAAAATGAAATCGAAACTATGCGTGATTTCATAAAAAATCGGCCAAAGTCGTAATTGAAATTCATGGAAATGGATTCATCGCATTTTTACCGAACATTTGGACCTACGAAAGATGTGTGCACTGTTTTTTCCGCACAAATTTACTGGTGACCACTAATTCTTCAGAATTCAACATTCAAAAGACTTCATTAAATCACATTTTAACAATTAAACACTCCCACTATTTACCTAACATAGCACCGTACAACTTCTTCCTTTTCAAGAAATTGCATTTGTCCATGAAAGGAAACCATTATGCAGACGTAGAGGCAATTTTAAAAGTACTAACAAAATACTAGTGGCCATACCGGCCAACGAGCTGAAACACTCATTCGACATGCTTTTGGATCACGCAAAAAGCTGTATTCAAGGAGAAGAAGACTATTTTGAATAAAATATATTGATTTTGCCGAAAATAGAGTTTGTTCTGCAGCCGCATAACGTAAGCGGAGATTGATTCGAAGTAGTAAGAGTAGTAATTATCACGTGTTGCAAAGATAAAGCGAAAAGGATAAAAAGTTTTAGGTTATAAATAGAGCATGCTGTTAAATATGGAAGAGACCATTGGAGTTCCAACATACTACCCTGAACGGATCGTGTTGGGCACATGTCGAACTACAATGGATGAGGAGTAGAGGACGAATGTTTTTAGTCCTTCTACTAGGAACGTTAAAATTTAAGCGTGTTAGTAAAAGCTGACTGGCCGTCAGTCTACATTACCATAAATATATTATATAGAAACATGATACACAGCATCGTTATACGGTTTTTTAATGATGGTGTAACAAACTTAGATGATGGTGTAACGAACTGTAAGATGCCGCGGCTAACTCACAGAGTTTGTGGGTTGATCCACCGAATTTATATATCCGAGGTGACTGCCCAAGCCCAGAAATGACACCGAATGCTTCGTTTAACAATATCCGTTTTTATTTCTAGCTTGATTACAATGTATCGTAAGGGAAGCGTAAGAATCTCACCGGAGTCGATTCCTCCGCCGGGTCCTCGCGTCGAACGCTCGTCCTCCCGTCGTTCCCCGGTCACCGTTCCGGGTTGGTGCCAATATACACGACCCCAAAAGCTTTCGCCCAGCAGGACGTGAGGACTTGGTGCCTGGCGCCAGTTCGGCTCGCGGTTCCCTCAGTTTGGACTCACGTGCTCCAGCTGCGGGACCATGCTAGTCCTCTCCTACTCTCCCGCTACTCCCGTTGTTGTTGCTACCCTTGTATCCGTTGTCGGTGTCTCCGTTGATCCGCTCCCGTTGTTGTCGCAGCTCCTGTTATTGACGTCGCCGTCGACCCGCTTCCATTGTTGTCGCTGCTCCTGTTGTTGACGTTGTCGTTGATAGTCGTTATCCTTGGCTTACTGGGTCTGCCCTTTCGCTGTGGCTGGCACCCAAACCGTGTTAACTGACCAATTGGCACACCTCCCAGGCATACCCCGGGCAGGAAACGTTTCCTTGGTACCTGGCGGCCAGATTAGGGCACGAAGGGCCTTCCTACATTACAGGACACACCCCCGGTTGCGTTCGCCACTCGCCACCAAACTCCTGCATGCCTACGCTCCACAGGAACTATGGCTGGCCAGAGGTTTGGCGTCGCGCCACCTTTTCTCCAGGTGATCCCTGTGCGTACGCCCCAGCGAGACTGGATCAGGAGTCTCCTGACTTGACCTTGTTTGGTTTTATATGCGGGCTTGAGTTCTCGAGCTGGTCACCCTCGCTAAAAAAGGTCACATATAGTCGTAACGGTCAGGAATCGATAATGCATATACCAGACCGATCCGTCGCTATTGCTCCGACACCAGGATACCTGTCGTATCCGGGAATAAACCAAGCCGACTCGATTCACCCTGAGCTTCAGTTTTACCGCGGATTCTTCATCCTTTCCCCACTTGCTCCTAGATTTACCCTCGCGTTATAACGCGGCTGGCGGCTGATAGCGGAACTGATAGCTATGCTTATATGAGAGCTTATCCGCAACAGCCTATCAGCTAGCTTAAATTTTGTTAGCAGCGCATACAGAGACCTGAGGCTTTTGCTGATCATTATAATGATAGTCACTAATTGTTTTTCAAGCGGTGTAGTAAAAAATTGTTTTACAAAGCGGCATGCCTTTAAAGCGCCTTCGCCAGACTTTTCAAGCTGAAAATAGTAAATTACTTACAAAACAAGAAAGGAAAGCTAACTTCGGGCGGGGCCGAAGTTGATATACCCTTGCAGTTGTGCCATTTCCGATCGTTCAGTTATATGGCGGCTATTGGATATAGTTGGCCGATCCTTATGAAATTTGGAAAATAAGATTATTTTGCCCAAAATGGAATCTGTATCAAGTCCTGTCTTTCTAACTTAAAAAACAGCAAAGTTATGCCAATTCCGATCGTTCAGTTTTATGGCAGCTATGGGATAGTCGGCCGATCCCTATGAAATTTGGCAATTCAGATTATTTTGTCCATAATAGAAACTGTACCAAGTCCCGTCTTTCTAACTTAAAAACACCAAAGTTATGCCAATTCCGATCGTTCTAAAGGATACATCTATAGGATATAGTCGGCCGATCCTTATGAAATTTTGTACATAAGATATTTTGGTCAAATATAACATGTATGTAAATTCCCAACCGTCTAACTTAAAAAACACTAAAGTTATAGCATTTCCGATCAATCAGTTATATGGCAGCTGTAGGATATAGTCGACCGATCCCGGCCAATGCGACTTATGTACTACCTGCAAAAAAAAAGAAGGATGTGTGCAAAGTTTCAACTCGATAGCTTTAAAACTGAGAGACTAGTTGGCGTACAAACCGACAGACAGACGGACATGCTTATATCGACCCAGGAGGTGATCCTGATCAAGAATATATATACTTTATAGGGTCGGAGATGTCTCCTTCACTGCATTGCACACTTTTGACCAAAATTATAATCCCCTCTGCAAGGGCATAACAAGAGCGGAAACTTTTAATCAAAAGTAGTATGTAAATTAAAGTTCTTAAAGTTTCCCGCAGTGCGCCAAGAAAAATAAATATAACAAGAATGGAAAGCTAACTTCAGGCTGTGCCGAAGTTGATATAACTTTGCAGTTAGGTAGCTGCTTATAATAATAATAATAATAATTATAATAATAATAATAATAATAATAATAATAATAATAATATTAATATATATATGTATATCGGGTCGTATATAGTTGGCCGATCCTTATAAGAATTTCACAATTAAATACATTTTTTAATACAAATGTTGGAATCTGCACCAATCATCTTTTAAAATAGCAAGGTTGTATCATTTCCGATCGTTCAGTTACATGGCAGCTATGGGATATAATAGGTGAAATGTTAAGAAATACATATCTGTTTTTTATATTGTAGTGTCGACTGCATTATCACTCAGAATATACCTTTGTAAGGCGTGCTTTTCAAAATCATGATCTATTCTAACTGAAATTACTTACCGAAACCTTTGTAGGCAATTCATCTTCATTAATATTCATTCCATAAATATATTGAGTGATAAGTAAAAATTCGGCATATATAACGACTAAAAAACTGGACCGCATCATTGAACGCCGCTGGTTTGGAATCATCCAAAGGATATTGGCCCATATAAGTAATACAAATGTTAACCAGCTATGATACACAATTGACCAAATCTGTAATTAAAATAATTACAATTAATAATATATGCCGTTGATATATTGAACTTAATATTTGAATATTTTAAAATACATATTGAATTTAAAAAAATTTCAGTAACTGACTTATTTCTTATATTTATTTTTGTTTGTTTGGTTTTTTTTTTATTTAATCTTCTTTCAACACTTTATAAACTGAAATAAACTGTTATCAAATCTCAAAAATTCTAGCTAAAATTTTTGTTCCGTCGAAGACAGAAGTAGCTAGATAGTTTGGTATAATGCTTCTCTCGAGCGAAATGGTTGGGATGCTCAGCTCTCTTCGGTATGCTATAACGTCTAGGACTGTTGGATGTTGCATGATAATGACTTAGAAACAATAAATTTTTTTAACCATTTCGACGTTTTAACCATTCAGCTATTGTCCAAAACATAATCCCACTTCACAAATTACCCCTGGTGTTTCTAAAATACCGGGTGTTTTGTATATAAAAACACAAATTGTATAAGTAAATAAACAAACTAACAAAAAAAGTAAAATTCTCGAGCTCAGCTCGAAGCCGGTACCCTTCACACATCAGCCAAGAACTTTACCGTTGGGCTAACCCTGACAAGGTTTCGCGCGAAAAATTTTCAAAAATATTTCTAACAAATTTTGCGGTCCAGCAGCCGCCGGAAACTCTGGCCGGCAATAATTTATTGAAAGAAACACCCGTGACGTCACTCGGTTCGTTGTCTCACTCTCTCGCGGCCCGCAACATCAAGCATTGAGCCGCGCCCTAAACAGAATTTTAATACAAATTTTTAAAAAATTACGCCTATATTTAAATCGAACAGAATTTTTTAATCCGTTTTTCGAAGGTGCCTCTCCGTGAAGGAAGCTCTTTTTAAGTAAAAATGCTGTTGTCCTTTTTTAAGGTTCTTCAAGAATCTTAAAAAATCTTCCTTGAAAGCGGTGGAGACATTTCTCGAGGCATTGATAACTGTGCGGTGCGAATTAAAAGCATCGTCGCAGATTTCAAGAGCACGCACAAGGAACTGTATTTGTATCAAAATTGGAGCAGACGGACAAAAACTATGACATCGCCTTGGAGCTGCTAAACATAAGGTTTTGTAATCGCAGGCTTATTTTTCAAGCTCATGTTAATGAGGTACTGAAGGCCGTAGAATCCGGCTTGGCGACGAGGATTCGCGAGCCTTCGAACAAAATTATTTCGCATATGCGAACTCTTGCAAGCATGAGCACAACAAAGCAGATAGCTAGCTGCATCATAATCCAAGTGCTGTTGCAGAAGGTTGACGATGCCACACAGTCTAAGTGGAGGGAAATGCAAGTTGACTCGCATTCCTTGAATTCCATTCCAACGTGGGAGTCTATCGCCCATTTCTTTGAGCAGAGATGCCGGACTTTGGAGAGCATGGATTTGCCGACGACATCATAGATGTTTTTCTTATTGGAGCTGGATTATTTTATTAGCTGCTTTGTGTGGGGCAAATTCATCTGTCTCCTGGTTTGCCCTTAATCCAAAAAACTCGGCTAGGTTGGATTGTTAGTGGAGGCGGAGGCCCTGACAATGGTAGGGTTCTCATGGCAGCTTAGCAGTCTGAGTTGCTCGTCCGGCCTCTGACGGAGCCGGCGAAGGTGGAGTCTTGCAGTTGCTTGCAGTTGTATTTTCACGCCAAAGAAGAAGCGCCTCCGCAAGACACCGTCGTCACTTTGAGCAGCGCATGGATTGTGATAGGTCATACATTACCCAGTGTGAATGTGAAGCCGCTGTACTTAAGCAGCGAAATGGCTACCGAGATGTCATCGCCTAGCAGCAATGACCACGGAGATGAAGACTATAGCATACGCTAGCATTGTCTCGCTCTCTCTCGGTCGCTCTGCAGCATCAAGCGTTGAGCCGCGCTGCCGCGTCAATTACTTCCAATTTCGGTTTTCGACCCTACGTAGTGTAAAGAACTGTTTTAGCTATGTTTTACTCGCAACAAACGCCGCGGCTAGCTCACAGAGTTTGAGGGTACGTTCCACCGAATTTATAGTTCGACGTGATTGCCCGAGCCCAGAAATAACACGTTAAAGCTTCTTTTCAAATAAATCCCCTTTATTGTAAATAGTTTACAAAGCAATAAAAGGAATCTCACCGGCTGTCTGGCTCAGCCGACCGACCGCTCGTCCTCCCGTCGATCCCCGATCCCCGCTCCGGGTTGGTGCCAATACGCACGCCCTCCCAAAGCTTGCGCCCGGCAGGTCGTGCGGTCTTGGTGCCTGGCGCCGAAACGGCTCTCGGTTCCCTTCGTTCGGACTCACGGACTCTGGTTGCGGGGCCTGTGTTGTTGATGTCTTCTGCTGCCGCTGCCTGTCCGTCGCTGCTGCTCCCTCGTCGTCGCTGCGCTACGGTTGCCGCTGCTCCCTCGTCGTCGCTGCTCCCTCGTCGTCGCTGCTCTCCTGCTACTGCTCCTCCGTTTGGGAACGCCGTGGACCTCGGAACCTTTGGCTTGCCGGGACTTGCCCTTTCGCCGTGGCCGGCACCTAATCCGTGTTAACAGACCGAGTGGCTCACCTCCCAGGCATACGCCGGGCAGGATATGCTCCTCGCTGCTTAGCGGCCGGATCAGGGCACGAAGGGCCTTCCTACCCTACAGGACACGCCCCCGGTCGCGTTCGCCACTCGCCTCCAAACACCTGCGTGCATACGCCCCGCAGGATCTATGGTAGGCCAGAGGTTTGGGCGTCGCGTCTCCTTTGACTCCAGGTGGTTTGCTGTGCATACGCCCCAGCGCCTGGATCAGGATTCTTTTGACTTCCCGGGGTGTCCCTGCCTGGTTTCACAAATGGGCTTGAGTTCCCGGGTTGGCTATCCCTCGCGTTACAGGATCACACCTGGATCGAACGGTCAGGAGCAGACAAGGCGTACGCCAGGCTGATCCGTTGTTGCCGCCACTACACCAGGATACCTGTCGTGTCCCGGAATAACTCCACCCGACTCTTTTACCCTGGGCCTCAGCTTTGCCGCGGATCCTTAATCCTTTTCCCCTGACTCCTTGCTCGATTTGATGCGCGTACCGCCGCCGGACTTACCCACAGGGGGTCCTTAAGCTATTTTCGTATGTCCTTGCTCACTCGCTTTAATCGCCCGCACTAAGGACTGTCGGACTTACCCACGGGGGGTCCTTCAGCCTGTACTCCTAACTCTTCAAGGAAGCTTTCCAACTTGAATTCCAGACTTACCCACGGGAGGTCTTTCACTCACTCTCCCAGCTTCCCTAGAAGACTCGGCCTCGATTCGCTCCAAGGGCCCTCCTTATATAGTGCCAGAGGCGCCCGTTAATCCTTGCGAATCTACTTCCTGCCGTTAATCCTCCGCTCCTTCACTTTCTCCGTTAGCTTTCTCCAATCCCGCCGTCTTTCTATCGGCGGGCTTTCTTTGTTGACCCTCCCCCGATGGCCCCGCTCGGGCCACCGATCCGCAATATTTTTGTGCCGGTCATCGGACTTCGTCCCGATGCCCCGCGATCCCCCCCTGGACATTCCAAATGCATTTCTGTGTTTTTGTGCATTTTGTAAACACAGCTGCGCAATCGCCGGCCGCTTCGTTCCCCGCCGTCCCCGCTGTTTCCTACGACCTTCGAGCGCGGCCGCGGAGGCCCGGCCGGGACCGTTACTTTCCACGGTGATTCCTCCTCCTCCTACTTTTGTGCGCGACGCCGTGCGAATTCCTCTTGCCCCCGCTGCTGCCCCCGCATGCCGTCTGTGCTCGACGCATTTCTCCCTTGATACCTTTCTCTTCTTCCGTATTTCTAAACACAGCAGCGCTGGCCCATCCGACGCTGCAGTGCTGATTTGAAAACGCCATGTGGTAACTATTTGGTGTTGCTTTACCAAATCCTTGCAACATTCTTGAGTTACATAATAATGGAATCGGGAACCGATATCTTTTGCCGCCATCAAAGATTCTTGGAGTAAACGTGCCAGATGATCAACGGCGTGGACTTGGTCGATCCAGGAAACTAAGAGGGCCGAGGTAAATCGTATGCCAATGATCTTCGTGCATGTTCATTAATGCTCATCCTGCTCCCTGCCACATGTGCGGTGTCGTAATGATCGATTTGCCTAGTTGTCTACAATAGAGTATTCTCAGAGTGATGCAACGAGGCAAAATCAGACGACTTCATCATTGAAACTGAAAATCCACAAGAAATCGCACCTTTTCTACGTGTTCTTATACGGTGGTTATTCCCTGGAGCAAACTGTCACGTCAAGCAGCCGTCAGAAAATCTGGCCAACAATAATTTACTGAAAGAACCGTGAGGTCACTCGCTTCTACCGCCTCTTGGGCACCGTTGTTATGCCTCTCCGTCCACTCGCACTCGCTCTTGCAATTGATCGGCTACCTGCATCTGCCGTCATGCGCTATCGTTGTCTTGCTCTCTCGCGGTATCTCTCGGGCACTCCGCAGCATCAAGCGCCCCGCGTTTTGACTTCTTCGTTCGGTTTTTAACTCCTCTGACATATCCACATTTGCATATCACCCAAATAATTATCAAATTTGATAAATAAATCGAACAGCATTTGCTAATCAGTTTTTGCTGACTGCCGCTCCTGGAAGGAAGCTCTTTTTGAATCAAAGTGCCGAGCGTTTTCGGCAGCTTTATTTTTGTGTTCTCAATATGGTTGGGGTCCTGCCTTCGTGAGTCTGTCTTGGAGACTGTGCGTTCGTTGGAGCTGATGGGCATAAACAATGACGTTGCTTTGGAGATGCTAAAGAAAAGGTTCGCATTGGCAGCATTTTGGTGCCAACTGGTATTCAAGGCCAACATCCTTCTCCCGAGGTTTCAGCATTCAGCGACGCTGCTGCTCGTTCCAACACCAAGGGTCACCAAGGAGCTGCTACCCACTGATATTATTTTAATTTGGAAACGCAAGTACACTTAGTCACTTAAAGACTAGCAAACCATCTGCATCTGCAAAAGATAAGGTCTCCGGTGTCTGTATCCGGTATAGGTGACGCAGGGTGCTTTATAAATGGATTTTCTGTGCAAGTCTGCTTGCAGTTCCAATGCTCGGACTATTCGGCGCAATTAACTGTGATCGAAGTCTTCATCATCACTGTTCTTCAGCCCAATTTAGCGTAGAACTTCAGCTCTTGAAAAATTCTCGCCAATGTAAAGCGAGTGGATCCTTATTTTCACCAGCCTCAGTGAGTTAATTTATTAATTGGAGCTAGATTACGTTACGAGGTGCTTTGTGTGGGGCAAATTGTACCTCAATTCAGAAGATTTGTTTCGGATTGGTTGTTTGTGAAGGCGGACGCCTGGATGGTAATGGTAAGATCTTTATGGCAGCTGAGCGGACGTGACTGGTCAGTCTTCAAGGACCTGTAGATAAGCGGCTCGATCATTTTCTTAGCCAGTTCTGTGAAGTGGAAAATAGCACTGACCCGATTGTGAAGGATCAAAAGAAGTTGAAAAGAAACTCAAAGACCATTTCACCCTCAACTTCATTCTGGGATCGTCACGCTTCCAGCTGCCCAAGGACTTCGACAAGTAGGACAACCGAGTGGTAAAGAACGCCAATTAGAAGTGGTACATCCTGGCGGGTGCACTCTCGGATGATACTTCTTCCTGCACCTGATCGGCGCTGTGTTGCTTACCGCCTTCACCCTTCTTCTACCCATCTCGGTGACTTTTATGCCTCTCAGCGGCTCCGGAACATGAAAGTCAAAAAATTGCCAACAATGAAGTGCTAGACTAGCTAGACTAACAGAAATGGTCGTCGGAGATTTCGGATGAGCTCCTGAGCTCATCTCATCTTCCAACGGAGTAGAGATCGGGTCCAGCAGCCGCCGGAAAATCTGGCCGCCAATAATTATATCGTGACGCGCCCCCTAAACAGAATTTTTATTTTATTAAAAACTAGAATTTTGAAAATGAAATGCAGCTACTCGAAAACGCTTGGTAGCTTAACACGAACTATTAGGATCGTTCACTATTGCCGACGAAACTGCGATTCTGAATAGCTCCAGATGCCCACTCCGAGCCAAACAATCCAAGTCGCTGATTATCTTAAGGGGGCAGGATGGTTTGAGACTTCAAAAAAAAATTTTTTTTTTCACTTTTTGCCAAACAATCCAAGTCTCTGATTATCTTAAGGGGTCAGGATGGTTTGAGACTTCAAAAAAAAATTGTTTTCCTAAATTTTTTATATAATAGAACATTATCTCAGGAATATCCTCTGGAAGTTTCATGTCGATCGGACTAAAGCTAGCTGAGATACCGATTTTCTAGTTACTTTCTCTCCATATACATTTAATTGCTTTTAAAACTTTAGACGCGTTTTTCTCAAAACAACTTTTTCAAGTCGGCTCGTAACGTAACTCAAAAAGTAATGCTCGGACCTATATAAAATTTTTCACACATCTTTTATACAATAAATGCGGATGAACGAACGCTTTTTTTTCGTAATTTTTTTTACCGTTTTTACGGGCAATAATGGGCTAATTTTTATGTAAAAATGGTACCTCCGACTTTACAACCGCGCCAAAAATTCAACATCGCAAATTTTTAAAAATGGTTTCGTTCATCCGCACCAGAAACTAATATTTTAAGTAAATCAATTCAATTTTTTTATTTCCGATAACACTGTAAGACCAGACTGTACGCACCGCAAGATAACATTTTTTTTTTTGAAGCGATTTCTAAAAAATAAAAATTTCTAGATACTCTCCAAATATAGCCATTTATCGTTTAAGAAAATTGAATAATTATATTCACTCAGAAATGAAAAAAAAATCGCAAAAATTTTTCCTTCCTCAGAGGCCTTTTTCAGCCTCTGAAACCATCCTGCCCCCTTAAGATAGAGAAGGAGGCTCTTTTTGTCTGTAAACATGTACCCTTTTCCCTTAATAGTCAAACATGTCCATCGCTTTTATTTAACAGCAGCAAAAGTAGATCCCCCTTCTTTCTATATAATGTACCTCGACGTACACCTCGACATTGAACTAATCTGGCGTAAACTCATCTAATGAAAAAAGGTTCAAAAAATGATACATCCTTTCTGAATCTTTGAAGATAATAAGATCCTGCCAGTTAGTTAAGCTAATAATTTAAGATTTGTTACATTTTTTTGTTAGTATCGTAAAGCTATATAAAAGCTAGTGTTAAGAGGAGCCCCGTAAATAGTCGTGATACTCCAATGAGTTCTGTTTTAAAACTGTTTTTATTTCTCACAATTCTCTTACAAGAAACATACATGAAAATCTTAAATCTATTTAAAACTACTTATCAACGGACTGCACTCTGACATGGTATGTGACCCTTTCTTAAGTGCTTCAAGTGCACCACATAAATATTTGGTTAGACTGCAGGAGATCGGCTTTCAAACCATGCTGTTAATCACTTTTTCACATGGGTCCGATCTCCTACATTCTATGTTTGGAATTCTTATCGTGTTCAATGCTTGAACAGCTAGGTTAAATAAAAAAACTTTTCAACATGTCTTCTAAGCGTAAAAAGTCCGCTACGAAGGTTGTTGTGGGTGTGGGTATATAAACGGGCGGACCTGCATTTATCCACCCACAATCACGTAGCTGCGCATTTTCTTTGCCACCCAAGAGTAGGAACGGTGAAAAAAAATTCGGCTCCCGATGAAATTTCACGGTGATGAAAAAATTTGTCCACTTCGCCTTCCATCAGTATAAGTGATACCACGGAGATTTTGGAACTAACACCTTTAGAATCCACTCAAGACGGTAACCGACCTTCTGGACACCCGGTATGAACTAATGCTGCGGTCTTACCGACCTCAGAGCCAAAATTCTGACAGTGGTTTAGATTATAGTCAGAAAATGAGTAACCCTATTTAAGTAAAACTCTCACCACCCTTATATACCCTTTTACTCTTTTCCTATCAAAATCAAAAGGGGCTTAGCTTAATGCTAAGCTTGATTGATTCAGATAGTTCTTTATTTGCATCACACGTTGTCGTTTTTACTGGATGTATCGATAATAAGAAAGAAAAGCTAACTTCAGGCGGAGCCGAAGTTGATATAACCTTGCAGTTAAGGTTGTTCCATTTCCGATCGTTCAGTTATATGTCGTCTATAGGATATAGTCGGCCGATCCTTATGAAATTTGGCAGGTCATTGCTCAAAATATAATCCGTAGAAAGTCCCATCATTCTAGCTTAAAAAAAAACCAAAGTTATGCCAATTCCGATCGTTCTATTATATGGCAGCCATAGGATATTGTCGTCCGATCCTTATGAAATCGGATTATTTTGCCCATAATAGAATCTGTACCAAGTCAGTTTTTTCTAACTTCAAAATAGCTCTTAAAGCTCTGATAGCTCTTAAACTGAGAGACAATTTTGCGTATAAACCGACAGATAGGCGGACAGACAGGCAGACAACAAATTTTGCAGTAGTTATCGGCCGATCAATTCACAACATTTTTTCAAACAACGTATTCACCTCCAAAATTGTTGGATCAGCCATAAGCATATATGATTCAAACGGCCAATCATCTTCTGAACTTTTGTTATCGGATCATCAAGAGTTCAAGGGTTCCCAGGCTCCGATAGAGTTCCAGGCTGTTTGTTAAGGAACTGTGCCCGGGCTCTGTGCAATCCACTTATTAAACTCTTCAATAATAATATTCCCTGATCGTTGTGCGGTCTCTACCGTCGAACTTAAACTCGCCAGAGTACCGGTAGGTCCCGGAGTCCAAGTCAAACATAGGGAAGAAGACTAAAAGTTACTTGACTTTTTCTATAGGGTGCTCTGGGTGATGAGCCACTCGATAATGTTAAACTGAGGCCGGTCTCGGGTGTGTGTCGGTTGTGTTTTGGTGAAATAGTCCTG
This sequence comes from Drosophila pandora, assembly GCA_021223865.1. Taxonomy (NCBI): domain Eukaryota; kingdom Metazoa; phylum Arthropoda; class Insecta; order Diptera; family Drosophilidae; genus Drosophila; species Drosophila pandora. The sequence continues at coordinate 914 of JAJJHT010004648.1, read as the reverse complement.
CGGTGGTCCCTGTGATGTAAACAGCACCCAGAGGCTATAAAGTATTTAAGGGTCTTGCTTCCGCCGGAAAATCTGGCCAGCAATAATTTATTGAACTCGTAACGTCACTTTCTTTTATCTTTATGTCCCTATTGCGTCGCCCGCTCTCGTGCATTCGGCCACCTGCATCTGCCGTCATGCTCTATTGCTGTCTCGCTCTCTCGCGGTAACTTTTGGTCCGCAGCATCAAGCGTTGAGCCGCGCTCCCGTGTCACTCACTTCTTAGATCGGCCTTCAACCCTACGCACAGATCCCATATATTGTATATTAACAAAATAATCAAAAACAACAGAACTTATTATTGGCTGGATTTTGAACATTAATTAAAGCTCCTGAAAACGATCGGTAAATTAAAAATTTAGTGAACCCCGATGAGCCCCTTATAATAATGGTGTTACTCCAATGAGTTCCGTTTCAAAACTGTTTTTATTTCATAAACTTCTCTTACAAGAAAGACACATGAAAATCTTAAATCTATTTAAAACTACTTATCAACGTACAGCACGTTATGTTTGGAATTCGTATCGTGTTCAATGCTTGAACATTCTGCAAAGGGCCACGAAAAAGGTGTACATTTTATATATTTTTTAGATTTATTACATTATCCTTTGATAACAATATATGTTTTATATGTTTTTATATGACTTTATATGTTTATGCGTACATTTGCTTTTGTATTAAATTTATAAATTTCTTTTTCCAATATTAGAAAATTATTATTATTTTTCGATAACAATATAAATATGTACATACTTTATAATTCTATTTCAGATTTTTAAATATTTTAACATTGTTTAAGTTGTTTTATTAGCTCCCATTGTTGGGACTTGTGCCAGCATCAAATAACATAATTATTGCAATTTAATTCTCCCAGT
>JAJJHT010004619.1:571864-598953 GCA_021223865.1 Drosophila pandora | reverse complement strand
TTTGCGTCCATTTTCGTTGTATGAAATGAGAAGTCTATATGTTGTATGGTTAGTGGTGCAAGTTAGCAAGATTTAAAGAAATAGAGATAAGAATCTCTATTGAGCGAGAGTAGAAGCAAAAGAATAGCAACAACACCGTTGGAGATGAAGAAGCAGAGCAGGGCTATGTTTGGAAAGTAAATTAAACAAATTAATATTTTTACCTCCAAATATATCACTGCACACGCGAAGCGATACGGATCTACGAAATTGTAATTTGTTTTTATAAATGTAAAGAAAATAAACACCGATTGTTTATAGCTTATTGCAAGTTTTACAAAAACGTAGTGCGCACAAAAAAAACACGTCCGTCCGCTTTAAGATAAAGAGAGGAATCATCCTTTGGGAGGTTAGCCACGTCTCAGCTCCGTATAGCAGAATGGATTTTACACACGCATTGAAGATCCGCAGCTTTGTTCTTCTACTTATTTGCTGATTTCTCCAAATGCGGTGTAATCTTCCGAATGCAGATCTTGCCTTGCACAGTCTGCTCTCTACATCTTTTTCCACTCCACCACTGGATGATATTATGGTGCCAAGATAGGTAAAGTGGTCGACGAAATCGACTGTTTTACCGCTGATGGTGATGCTACCTTGGTTGGAGTTATTAAACCGCATCGCCTTGGTCTTTGATGCTTTGATGGAGAGGCCTACTGCGTTGGCTCTCTTCTCGAGGTCGGACGCCTTGGCTTGTACATCGATGAGTCTGTGTGATAGGAGGCATATATCGTCGGCGTAGTCTAGGTCTTCAAGGTGTTGTGTGAAGCTCCAAGTTATCCCGCGTCGATGCATGCTTACTTCTCTCATGATCTCATCAATCACCAGGTTGAACAGTAGGGGTGATAGAGGGCAGCCTTGCTTGACGCCAGTGTTCGTCTGAAAGGGTGCACTGATTTTTCCGTTGTGCAGTACTGCCAGGTCCGCATCATCATACATAGCTCTTACTATGTTTACGATGTTGATTGGCACTCCTTTCCTTGCAAGTGTATTGCATTTAATAGGCAATCGATTGCACCCTTTTTCCAAAAAAAATCATTTCACCCCGACCCAACTTCTCGTAGCTCTTTAAGGGGTTAGGCCACTGTAGCGGTTTAAAAAAATTGATTTTTTTTATCTTAAATGATAGTTTAACGTCCAACGAAGTCGGTACAATTGGTTTCATACCCGGAAACACTTTTTTCCGTAATATTTTGGGTCAAAAACTAGGGGACTACCTGCGCGCTACCGGCTGCTCGCGTGTGCTGTACAGCGGCGCGATCTTTAATCGCGTTTTTCTCAAACCTATGTTTATCAAGTCGGGCGGACACGAAAATCATATTTCAAATGACTGATTGATTTGATTCTTTTCATAGCTTCTTTTACATACTTTTTTCTAGTGAAGTACCTGGAGATTTATTTTTATCTTTAAAAGTTTTTTTGTAATTAACGATTGTGTTTGATATTTTTGCCTAAAAATCAGATAATTTTCTTCGAACGCGCACCATTTTGTCAGAAATAAATATTTTTACAATCCGACAGGTACTTCACTAGTTTGAATATTCAAGTTTTTGAAACCTATATCCATTTTGTTCTAGAAATACCTCTGGCTGCAAATCGAGTCCGCCCGCAAACCACTTCACGCCGTAGGTGCCATGACTTTAACGACTACAGCGCCACCTCACAGCACATTTAAATAACCAAAATTTTTGAAAATGTCATTCGAAATATTATTAATAAAGTTCTGAAAGCTGCATTCCTTTAAAGTGTTCCTGTTCGCCAAAAAAAATCGTGAAATTTACCCTTTTTTCGGATTCTACACTGGCCTAACCCCTTAAACTCGGGTTCTAAACAAACTTTGGTTCCATCACCCATAGTTTCCGCTGTACACTTAAGAGCAGAAATTGATCAAATTTTACCATATGAATTATGTTAGTTGTGTAATTTTGTTAACCATCATTGTTATTAGTACATATCATTTTTAAAATATATGTATACCAAGTCAATTTTGAAAATGGCATTTAGCAGTTATCATATCTTTGGAATGCTCATCCAAAGTTGAAATCTCAGATTTTCTTCATTTATTTTTGTGCTTCTATGATTTTTCCTCAAACATTTTTCTATGGACGATTTTTTTGTCTTTTTTAAATTAGTAGTTTATACCACGTTATAATTTTGGATTTAAGAAAAAACTGAAAATAATTGAATTTTTTTAATTTAATTAAATTTTGTATAGTAAGTTAAACAATATTTTCTTCAATCTAACTGAAAAATCTGTATACCTTTTCTAAACCAGCTGGACCTGCAAAAGATATGTTTTGAACATAGAAATAGTTTTAGAAGGCAGGGGTATATCAACTTCGGCTCCCCCCGAAGTTAGCTTTTCTTTCCTGGTATGCATGCTTTTTACATTATAATACATTCCTATTTATTCAGCTGAAAAAAACTCTTGAAGACTTTATGAATACATTTTGAATATCTTTCTTAAAATTTTCATACGTTAATATTTAATTATTCTAACAATTTTTATTATTCATTAGTCTAATACAATTAAAATTAAATTTTCATCACTGCTCTTTATCTATTAATATTTCTTTTGCAAAATACTCTGAATATCTTTAGACCCCCGAAACAATATGTTAGAATTTAAGTTTATCTTAAATATTACCCTTTGTTAACCTCGAAACAATGAAAATGAACCTTCAAAACTAACTGAACTTTATTTTTCTCAACTCAGCGTATGTCCTAGCATTACCTACTAGCGTCTTTATCCTTCTTCACCCTTTCCATTAAAATTTTGAAACTTCTTATGAAATCGTTAAAGTTTCAGTGGACCGACTCAAGCCTGTCTTCGTAATAATACAACAACACCCGATAGACTACAGCTCAACCTTAGAACCAGCAAATAAAGGATCAGTCCATGCTCATGGTTAATTACTGAAAACAACAACACTTTCAAGACCCCGGAGAAATATCTTCAAAAAAGCGAAAGCAATCTACCAATAAGAAAACGCTCTTGGGGCCCTTTTAGACATTGAAGGAATCTACAACCATGTGCGTCCAAATACCATTATAAAGATAATCACTGATTAGACTCATTGCTAAATTGCTTACGTGCATTACAGTGACGCCTTCATTAGGCATATCTTCTCCAACAGGGCAGAGAACGTTCTTCAGAGGAACGCCAAAGGGAGAAGTTCTCTCGCCTTGTTTATGGAACATAGCTGTCTATTTGATTCTATGTAAGATGGAAGACGCGGCCCTTGGCGGGTAGAGACACGCGTAGACGACGTTACAATAATATTCACAAGAAAATTCCCGCAATCACTTTGGAACCTTATGAGCGCGAAACTTTACACCTTAGCCAACTGGACATGCAGTAACGATTTCAAAATTTGTGGTGTTTTTTAATAGTGAAATGTTGTAGCTTTTGAAAAAAAAAATATATCTTCGATTTTGTTAAACAAAAAGAACAAAATTTTTACACCTGAAACTGAAGTTTTCGACTTTTGTTCGTGTTTTTCGGATTTTGATGACAGTTTTTCGGTACAAATTACAAAAATTCTGTCATTTTTGCCACATATCAATGTTGTCTTATTAATTCCGAATAAAACGAGACAAATTTCATCAAAAAATATTGAAAATTGGTGAAGTTATAACGCTTTTCCCAAAAAAAGTCAATTCAACCTAGCGAGCGCTCCGGATTACCTGTGTGTATAAGACAGGAATATGCTCTTCTTCTTATAGTGCTCCCATGGTTTTATTGACTTTTTTTGGGAAAAGCGTTATAACTTCAACAATTTGTATTATTTTTTAATGAAATTTGTCTCGTCTTATTCAGTATTAATGAGACAATATTAATATGTGGCATAAATGAAAGAATTTTTGTCAGAAGAAAGCAATATACTCTTATTCTTATACACATTGTTACTCCGGAGCGCTCGCTAGGTTGAATTGACTTTTTTTGGGAAAAGCATCAAAATCCGAAAAACACGAACAAAAGTCGAAAACTTCAGTTTCAGGTGTAAACATTTTGTTCTTTTTATTTAACGATAAGAACAAAGATATATTTTTTTTTCAAAAGCTACAACATTTCACTATTAAAAAACACAAAAAATTTTGAAATCGGTTGAAAAAAACGCGTTCAGGAATTTTTAAGCGCAAAAAAGTCCCGAAAAACGGTTTTTTAACCATAAATCAAGATTTTGAGGGTGTTACAAATATTTAAAAAATGGTTTTGTGATATACTCGACCCAATGAACAATTCCTACTATGTCACTTCAAAAGTTCAGAATCACTGTTACACTGTGTAATCTTCTGCGTAAGCCAACTCCTCCAGCAACTCCTAAACAGTCAAGACTATAGATCATCTCTATACGAAATGGTCCAACAGTATTACATCAGCCTCTTGAGGCTCCCAGGCCCAAGGGACAGCTCAGAAAACTGTATATCAGACGAGCTGGCTTGTATAGGCACCATCAATTCGTTCCAATTTGAAATGAAGGGTACTGGTATGCCAATAGCCTCATTTTAAATCTGACTTAAAAAAGCTTTTTATAAAAAAAAGCATTATGGGGCTCTATGCAAAATGCAAAATTTGTAGATATTATAGTCTTCAAGTTAAATGCATTAAAAACAGACAGACAGACATGCTTTATTTTTATAAACTCGACATCCTGATCAAGAACTTTACAGGGTAGTAGATGAGCCTTGAATGCATTACAAGCATCTGAAACCGAGGTTTCAGATTTAGTAAGAATTCGTATGCAGAGTATCGATAGCATGTCTTATGCAAAGCTGCGGAGCATATGTATAGGAAAACGGACATAACCTGTCGAGCAGCCTTGATATCCCTCGTGGATTTCTTTTCTATCTGACCCTCTTTACGAAAGGTACAGCAAGTGAAGTGGCTGAAGTTTTTTTTTAACAAGTAAACTCATAAGTAAGATCTAAGATCATAAGATCTGCTCTCAAATCTAAGTGCGTGCATATTACCCATGAGTGGAATTCCCTGGCAACCATCCTGTGGTTCATCTGGGTGAGTTTTTAAGAAACTGCACATCAAGGGTATTGACTCAAGTTTTCGTGTTTAGGCGGCCTGCAAAAAGTTAGAGCCTGACCCCCAGCCGGTATTTTAAAGTCCAGCTAGGCGTACGAACGCCGCTTTAAGCGCCCTACCTCAATACACTGAGAAAAGGGAAACGTGGGAAAGGTGGATTCAGGAGTCTCAGTGCAGCCCATCAGGAGCCGTCAGTAGCATCGAGAATACATAGATTAAATTAAACATAGATTAGATTCATTTTAAATGAATAAAAAGTATTATATTAAAAATCCCACAGTTCGTTGTGTGGTGAAATTATAACTAGTTCTACGCATAAAGGCAATTAAAGCATTTAAAAAAAAATATTATGTAAAATTGAAGTGATAAAAATTTCTCTCAGTGTGGCATAAAAAAGAAATATAAACATACATTAAAACATATGCTTTAGAGTAAAAAGAAGAGAAAAAAATATGAAAAATTAACTGAATTTAAATTGAATACCAAGAACTATAAACTAAGAATGTAATTAAAAGTTTTCTAAATTCTTTTGTAAAATAACTCAACTTAGTATCTGGTAAGAAGTATGTAGAAGATAAAATTCTGGCTAGGTCAAGTAAAGGGAAAAGCTCTCATATAGAGCAATAAGAAAAGAAATTATATTATAAGATCGCGTAAATACCAATGAATCATTTAGATAAGAGCCTAACTCGAGAATTTGTCAACAAGAGAATTAACCTACATATATTAACGTAGAAGAGAATTAGTAGATGAAGAGCTGTTCATAATAATGTAAACGACGAATGCATATTGTAGTAATAAGCAAGATAACGTTAAGATTTGTTTTTGTGCTCTTCCCTTATACCTAAGTTTTCAGCTGCATCACTCATGGAAGCGCTTTCATCGGTGGATCAGCAGGTGACCGATTATAACGCTAAATAATGTTTTGGTGAGTGTTGGCACAACAACGAAACTACTTTTATATGCATCAGCTGATGTGCAGACTCTTTTATCTTAATACCAATTGAAATTTTGACAACAAACAGAATTATATTCTTTAAAAGTAGAAAGTAAATAACACAGTGTTACAAAAAAAACAAAAGTGAATGAACTTTTGAAGTGACATGGTAGGAATTGTTTATTGGGTCGAGTATATCACAAAACCATGTTTGAAATATTTGTAACACCCTCAAAATCTTGATTTATGGTTAAAAAATAGTTTTTCGGGACTTTTTTGCGCTTAAAAATTCCTGAACGCGTTTTTTTTCAACCGATTTCAAAATTTTCGGTGTTTTTCAATAGTTAAATGTTGTAGCTTTTGAATAAAAACAAGAAAGGAAAGCTAACTTCGGGCGGAGCCGAAGTTTATATACCCTTGCAGTTGAGTCGCAGTCCGCTAGGTGGCGCCACGCATCTTATATTATTAGATATATAGCGGATCGTATATAGTTGGCCGATCCTTATGAAACTTGGCAAATCGAATTATTTTGCCAAAAGAGGAATCCATTGAAACTCCCATCCTTCTAACTTGAAAACAACGAAGTTAAAGCATTTCCGATCAATCAGTTATTTAACAGCTATAGAATATAGACGGCAGATCCTTATGAAATTTGGCAGATCATATAAGTTGGCCCAAATTTATATTATTAGGTATATAGCGGATCGTATATAGTTGGCCGATCCTTATGAAATTTGGCATATCGAATTATTTTGACAAAAGAGGAATCCATTGAAACTCCCATCCTTCTAACTTGAAAAACAATGAAGTTATAGGATTTCCGATCAATCAGTTATATGGCAGCTATAGGATATAGTCGGCCGATCCTTATGAAATTCGACAAATCAGATTGTTTTTCCCAAAATAGAAACTGTACCAAATCCCATCTTTCTAACTTAAAAAACACCAAAGTTATGCCAATTTCGATCGTTCTATGACAGCTATAGTATATAGTCGGCCGATCCTTATGAAATTTTGTACATAAGATATTTTGGTCAAATATAACATGTGTGGAAAGTCCCAACCCTCTATCTTAAAAAACAACTTATGTACAAAATTTCATAAGGATCGGCCAACTATATCCTATAGCTGTCATAGAACGATCGAATTTGGCATAACTTTGGTGTTTTTTAAGTTAGAAAGATGGGATTTGGTACAGATTCTATTTTGGGAAAAACAATCCGATCTGCCAAATTTCATAAGGATCGGCCGACTATATACGATCCGCTATATATCTAATAATATAAGATGCGTGGCGCCACCTAGCGGACTGCGACTGAACTGCAAGGGTATATCAACTTCGGCTCCGCCCGAAGTTAGCTTTCCTTTCTAGTTTTTCATTGTTTTTAATCACTTAATTTTTATACCCTTGCAGAGGGTATTATAATTTTGGTCAAAAGTGTGTAACGCAGTGAAGGAGACATCTCCGACTCTATAAAGTATATATATTCTTGATCAGGATCACCTCCTGAGTCGATATAAGCATGTTCGTCGGTCCGTTTCTACGCAAACTAGTCTCTCAGTTTTAAAGCTATCGAATTGAAACTTTGCACACACCCTTCTTTCCTTTGCAGGCAGTATATAAGTCGGAACGGCCGGTATCGGTCGACAATATCCTATAGCTGCCATATAACTGATTGATCGGAAATGTCATATCTTGGTTGTTTTTCAAGTTAGAAGGTGGGAGTTTCAATGGATTCCTCTTTGGGCAAAATAATTCGATATTCCAAATTTCACAAGGATCGGCCGACTATATACAATCCGTTATATATCTGATAATATAAGATGCGTGGCGCCACCTAACGGACTGCGACTCAACTGCAAGGGTATGTAAACTTCGACTCCGCCCGAAGTTAGCTTTCCTTTCTTGTTCTTTTTACCTGTAAGGCTAAATCTGAAATTCCTACCCATATATTTGATACCCTATAACTTTTCTTTTTTCCTTTTACTGTATAGTAGAGATCTGAGAAATACGATAAAGCTACTAGAGAATTTTAGTTCTTTTTATACAATCAGTTTCGAACTCAAAAATTACACTGTGCGACAAAAAAAAAAAACGAAATACACTTGGGAAACGAGATAGTGTAGGTTGTTAATCTGGTCGAAGAGAACTCAAAAATATTTTTTTTATATTTTTGGAACCCTCCAATTTTTATTTATTTAAAAAAACCCGTTTTTCGGGACTTTTTTGCGCTTAAAAATTCCTGAACGCGTTTTTTTCAACCGATTTCAACCGATTTTTTGGGAAAAGCGTTGTAACTTCACCAATTTTAAAAATTTTTTGATGAAATTCATCTCGTTTTATTCAGAATTAATGAGACAACATTGATATGTGGCAAAAATGACAGAATTTTTGTAAGTTGTACCGAAAAACTGGCATCAAAATCCGAAAAACACGAATAAAAGTCGAAAACTTCAGTTTCAGGTGTAAAAATTTTGTCCTTGTGATCAACAAAATCGAAGATATATTTTTTTTCGAAAGCCACAACATTTAACTATTGAAAAAAAGCCAATATTTTGAAATCGGTGGAAAAAAACGCGTTCAGGAATTTTTAAGCGCAAAAAAGTCCCGAAAAACGGTTTTTTTTAAATAAATAAAAATTGGAGGGTTCCAAAAATAAAAAAAAAATATTTTTGAGTTCTCTTCGACCAGATTAACAACCTACACTATCTCGATTCACAAGTGTTTTTTTCACTGTCGCACCTTGTAATCTGTTCAAAATTACTGTAAAGAATTTATTAGGTTTTTTTTTTAAAAATTAGCTTTTAAATAAGTTAAAATATTGAGCTAGAAATTTTTATCTATTTTAAAATTATGTAGAAAACAGTATGAATATCGCTAAAAATAATGAAAAATTAACCTTACTTTATGTTTAAATTTGTATTCATATTAATAGTATCAACTAACCAATTGGGCTGACAACAATATCCCTGGGCTTGTAGAGTTTTTCCCATATTAGCAAAGTTCGTAGCTTTCCATTCGTAGTTGCAACTTCAATTCGATTTGTGGATGGATCCGTCCAATAAAGCTTATCAGTAATCCAATCCAATGCCAAGCCAACAGGTGAAATTAAGTTTGAGTGGACCACACGCTGTTGCTCACTGCCATTAAGATGTGCTTTATTTATAGTACTGCGCTCCACATCAGTCCAATAAATAAAGTCTGTATCACTGCTCCAATCAAGGGCAACAGCATGTTTTAAATTATCCAATGGAATTATCATATCTACATTTGAGGGATCTTCCTCATTATTTTTAAGTTGTCGTAACCTTATGTCTTTGCGACGAGCGACTAATATGAGTTTATCGGCTGTTTTTTTGCAAGTTTTTCCATCTTCCTTTAAGGATAACCCAATTGGACAGCTACATCGACGAGATGTTTTGTTTGGTAAGCACAAGTGCGAACACCCTCCCCGCAAGCCTCTCCGATCTTTTGGGCAACGATCTGCATAATCAGGCTGTCGAGCCGGATGATACGCATGAATATCCATAGGAAATCGAAAAATTTCATCAACCGCTCGAAATTCTTTTCCTGATATTTTATTAGCTGCACAGACCGTCTTTGTGTTCCAATCCGTCCAATACATTGTGTCTTCAAATATAGTCAAAGCGAATGGATGGGGTAAATGGGTACTAAGTATTTTGTTTCGATCGGATCCATCTAAATTTGAAAACTCTATGGCATGCTGTTTGGCATCTGCCCAATAAATTTTTCTACTTGGGTAATCTATTGCAAGGCCGTTCGGCCAAGTAACACCTTTTGAAATGATAATTTTTCTGTCGCTTCCATCCATGTAAGCACGTTCTATTTTTGGATAAGGTCCCCAATCACTCCAGAATGTTAAGGCTTCGCCTGGGTGTACAACAATAGCACGAGGTTTATCTAAGTCATAAGATGCAATAACGGTGCGAAAATTTCCTTGAAAATTGGATACCTCAACCCGTCTTGTTCCAGAATCTGTCCAAAAAAGTAAATCATGAATCCAATCTATGGCTACGCCACCTGGAGATTCTAAGCCCCATTTAATAATATCACGAACTCGGGTGCCATTTATGTATACCATTTTTATAATATCGGTAGATACGTCAGACCAAAATATAAGACCCTTGCGATAATGAAAGTCTAATGCAATTGCATTGTGTAAGCCTTTAACAACAGCTGAATAACGATTATTGCTAAGTGCAACTCTACGAATATCCCATCTGTTAGCCACTAATAGAGTCATTGCACCACCCAGTGCTTTGCAAGACCGTAGATCTGGTCGAAGAATATATCCCGTTTCGCATGAGCATATGAATGAGCCTATAGTATTGTGGCATTTTTGGGAACAAACTGGACTAGTAAGGTACTGGCATTCATCTATGTCGGTACAGCTGTTAAATTAAGATTTTAATTAAATATTAGCATTTTATTGTGGAAGAGGTACTCACTTAATTCGATTTTGATCCATGAGATATCCTAGTCGACAAGCACATTCATCTATCCCCAAACTAGTTTTTATACAGAGTTGTTCACACTGCTTAGGATCTAAGCATTTTTGTTGCTTAGGACAGTTTAACTCGTCCTCACCAGAGGGACAATCTCTATAGCCATCACAAATGTGTTTTTGGTGAACACATATTCTAGAAAAACAAAAATTAAAAGCATTTAGTAGTACTCTATACTAATGACTCACTTATGATTTGTTTTATTTTGTATTGTTGGGCATAAAAATTGACCTAAGTCGCACTGCAAATGGCACTCCACCTCATCTTCGCCCGATATACAATCTGGATATCCATCACAAAGCCATGTTCTCTAGGAGCCAAAATAGGAATTTATGTAAAATGTTACATTGGCAACTAAAAAAATGCTTACCAAAATGCAACGTCCATTCTTACAAGTGAATTCATCATTTCCACACGATAAAGAGTGACTTGAATTTACGGCTCCACAGTCATTCTCATCTTCACCACCATCGCAATCCTGTTCCCTATCACATTTCCAGCGTTTTGGGATACAGGTTCCATCGGCACATTTATATTCATTCGATGTACATAGTGATGGCTTTCGAGAACAGTTTTCCTCATCACTCCAGTCTCCGCAATCATTATCACCATCACACCGGAACCGATTTAGTACGCAGTGTCCACTTGGACCGCCAGAACCACCAAGACCTTCACGGCATTTAAATTCACCATCTGGGCAACTATTTATAACCGCTGCACACTTATGTTCATCTGAGTTGTCAATACAATCAGGCTCACCGTCGCATCTAAAAGCCAAGGATATGCAAAATCCATCAAGGCATGTGAAATGTTCATCAGTACAGCTCGTCTGGTTACAATGTGCTTCATCAGAAAAGTCTTTGCAGTCATTTTCACCATCACATTGCCACGTACTCGGAATACAAAACCCATTCAGACATTCAAATTGATCATCTGTACAATTGGTTCGTACACCACAATGTGTTTCATCCGAATAATCTCCACAGTCATCATCACCGTCGCACAACCAATACTTACTAATGCAACGGTACGTTCTAGGGCACATAACATGTGATCCCATTTTTTCGCAGTCCTTTTGTAGCTTAGGCATAATATCTTCTACTTTTTTGCAAGCATTTACATCAGACTCATTTTGACTGGGACAATTGGTGTAGGTCTCACCCGGTTGACTGGGATCGTCCTGAACCAGAACAGCTAAATTTAATTTAAAAGGCATCTGTTTATTTTTGCTAATGCCAATAAGTCCATCACGCCCTCTTGTACTTAGACGATCACTGTCTTTAATGCCCGTATTCTCAATAAGGCTCTTTTGTGCGCCAATATTGCGAAATTTTGGAATTTCATGTTGATTTATATTATCTGGGCTTATAGTTTTGGTTAACATAGTTGGATCGATTGAAATTATACGACTAAATTCATTATGGTAAGATGATACTTTTGATTCAGTGTTAAACTTAGACGCAAGTTTTTTAAAGAGATTTGATAACTGGTGGTCCCCAGAATCGTTGAATCTTTCTAAATGTTCAGAATTTCCCCCTGATTGAAATGTTGTATCATTATTATCATCCAGCAGCTCAAAAGTGTTTTTACCAATTTTTTCGTATCTATCTGAACGTGTTTCCATTTTGAATTTTGTTATTTCACACAGTCCAGAACCTGAATAAAAGAAAACACACAACAGATCTTAACTTCTTAATATTTTTTTAAGAAAAATAAATAAAAAGGGTTTCAGAGGTGAAACTAAAAAGTAATATTTAATTTCCATTTGAATGCCCTCATAATATATTTTTGGTTTATACCCTAGCAAATAGCTGAAATTATAATTTTAATCAAAAGTATGCAACGCAGTGAAGGAGACTTTTCCGACTCTATAAAGAATAAATGTCTTGATCAGAATCTTCTTCTGAGTAATGTCTTTCCGTCTGGGAACTAGTCTCTCTGCTTTAAAGTTATTGACTTATAATTAAATTTATAAGTTATAAATTTGCCTTTTCACTACTACTACATCCTATAGCTGCTATATACTAACTATAGTAACTGATGTGGCGGAAATTCCACAACTTTGGTGTTTTTAAGTAAGAAGGATGAGCCTTCCTATAGATTCTATTTTTGGTCAACAAGGATCGACTGACTATATCTTAAAGCTGTCATATAACTTAACGATCTGAAATTTCCCAACTATGCTGTTTTTTACGATAGAAGGTTGGGACTTTTTACAAAATTTGTATAATAAGAAATAAATATTGAAATAAAATTCTCACAAGGATCTCATAGCCGATATTTGCGAAAAAATTCTTAGGATATAAGCTGCCACTTAAATCCAAAGGTATATCAATTTCGGCTCCTTCCGAAGTTAGCTTTCCTTTCTTGTTTTTTTTTTAAGAATTTGTATTTAGTTGAATACGTAGAAGGTTAATCTTAAAACTTCATATATTTAATAATGAAAATAAAACCATAAATATAATCGAGACTTAAATTTATATTTTCTGATTGATTAAGTAATTTTATTTAAAAAATAACTTAAATTAAAAAATATATGTATCATGGGAAGGAATCTCTACAAATTTTTTTTGTAGGAAATTGACTTAATAATGAAATTTAGTTAGCATAGGCCAACTATATCTGTTCCGATATATATTAATTAATATAAACTGCTACTAAGTTGCAAGGTTATATCAACATCGGCTCCGGTCATAGTTAGCTTTCCTTTCTTGTTTTTGTTTTTTTTTTAGCTTCAGTCTAAAGAGGTTGTGACACGACTCCTTGGATGCCCAGCTTAGAGCCAAACGGGTCACAAGTTGAAAATCAGTGTGCCAATGGAGGACCTTGCCTTGCGGGACCTTAATCGTAAATAAACAGCCCCGGACAACTAACGGATTGTTATTCCCATACAACATAACCTACCCACTTCCCATCCTAAAAACACCATCTCACCCGGGGTCGGAATAAGGTGTCACTGCCTGGGGATTCAGGATAAAAGCTCTGCCAAGTCTCGAACGGAGGGCTCAGAGTAACTGAAGACCGCCTGTTCTAAGAAACCTTACCCGGGTGACGCAAACCTACGCCCGGGCGGACAGTATTTTCTTCGCATCACGTTAAAAAAACTAAAAACAATGTCAGGGTCTCCATAAAAACTCAAACCCAAAGCCTAAAACTGAGAAATGAGAGTGAAGATGGCTCTTGAGCAACAAACCTAAGGACCGCTTGAATAAAGAACCGCTAGCTCTATTTATTCCATAGTTAAAACTAGAGCCTGCATTTAAGCTAAGAAGCATATATGCATGTCGAAGTCAACGCGTCAGCAACAGTGAACTTCAGCCGACTCCAATTATACATACACTGCCATGTTCATACACGGCCTATGAAAGGCAGGAACCTCCAGACGCGGTAGTGGCTTATGACAGCGACTCCAATGCCCACTACACCAAGCTATAACACAAACGATCGTGGTGAGTCTCTTTTCCATTTTTTATGCCCAATCTACTTTTACGCAATAAAGAAAATTACGCCAAATTAGCCATCCAAAAAAGCGCTCCTTCTCAGACATAGAAACACGGCCCAAGCATAAATCCTTGGAAAATTCTATCCAAATCAGCCACACGCCGAGGATATCTCAAAAAAAGGCGAGTCAATGGAAACAATTAATATAGAAATGAATAAATAATTCATCCATTAAATGTGCAAAAGATTAGTCGCTACAAGAAACTTATTCACTCAGTTCTCAGGGATCTTTAATCTCAAGTTAAGGCGTTGGAAGTCAATTCGTCTGCAGTACAACCGGCGAACGTGGGACAAAGGGCACGAGCAATGATCACCCTACCAAAACTTACCTGCAATAATCCCCAGCTGTGGTTCGCTAAGGTGGAACGATCGTTTTTACCGTTTTTACGGCAACAACAACGACGACATGTTTATTTGGCCTTGATAGATTCCGTTTAAACGTTTGAGCACCTCACAAACTTTTCAAAGATTCATCGAAAATGTTTTCCAAGGTATCTATTTTACACTGTTCATCGAAAATAATCGAAAAACATCTACGTACCGTTTCGGAGGTTCTATGCAAGTGTACAGGCGTTATTTACCTTTTCCTTTTACCGCTCCATCTTCAGCGAGCTTATAATCCTCCCAAGTTCTCTGCAAGCTTTCTTAGATTGTTTCCCGCGTTGGTTCAGGTAGTATCCAAGAAAGAGCCGTAAAGCAAGTAAGGACCAAAGTGGAGGAGAGCATTGGGTTTACTAGCCACGAGGGATTTAAGTTTACCCATTAATAAATCCTAATTGTAGCCTAGATCACGTAGGCAACGTTAAGTAAATTGAGAAATAAATAAATGAATAAAGTTCAATAACACAGTGTAACAGAGATTCTGAACTTTTGAAGTGACATAGTAGGAATTATTTATTGGGTCGAGTATATCACAAAACCATGTTTGAAATATTTGTAACACCCTCAAAATCTTGATTTATGGTTAAAAAAACCGTTTTTCGGGACTTTTTTGCGCTTAAAAATTCCTGAACGCGTTTTTTTCAACCGATTTCAAAATTTTCGGTGTTTTTCAATAGTTAAATGTTGTAGCTTTTGAAAAAAATATATCTTCGATTTTGTTAAACAAAAAGGACAAAATTTTTACACCTGAAACTGAAGTTTTCGACTTTTATTCGTGTTTTTCGGATTTTGATGCCAGTTTTTCGGTACAACTGTTTGGTACAACCCTAAATAAATTTATTGAAAATATAATTTGAAACGCGTGTAGTTATTCGGCTGCTATTAAAAACTATTAATAGCTCAACAGTGACGTATCGACTAATTTCGATCGTCCTGACTCTTCGTAACTAAATTGTAAATTTCTTCCAAAACCTCTCGCATTCCAGTGGTAGATGGAACGGAACAGTGGAACGGTGCAGAAATAAAAACAACAATTTTTATTTGTTCCTCTCACAAAAACGACGGCCAAAACAGTGGTTAAAGAATTTGGAAAATTTGTCGCACGTTTCGGAACATCCAAAACGAAAACAACAGACCAAGTATCCGCCTTGCGCTGTGAATCTGTTCAAGGAGCTGTCGCAGTGAACACATCAATACGACTGTTTATCACCCACAATCAAATGAGTGAGCGAAGGAAGGCAAAGATCGTTCAATGCTGCGATGCTGCGTCACGCAAAACTCCAGGGACCTTGAGAATGCATTAAAAAGGATCTTAAATCGTCGGCTTTGGAGATGTTATACGGAATAACGATACGCTTGCCAAACGAATTTTTGCGAAGACATCCATACAAACTTGGATCCTGTCGTATTCCTAGGGGATTTTCGACAAATACGTCGCAACAATGAACCAGTATTCACTCTGAATGTTCCTAGCAGTTGACATTCAGAGTGAATAATGGTTTAGAAGCTGGTTATGTCGATAAGATGAAACTTCTTATNAGGTGTGAGGAGATTAAATTTCCCCACACGCCAAGACAGGTCGCAGGTACGGGTGATAAGAAAAAAGGGAAGGTCGAAGTCCGAAGGAACGGATGGCAGCGCGGCATGGGCCATCCCCAGGCCATGGAAGGGATCCGGGAACTTGCATACCAACACCAAAGGTTCACCGAAGGTGATCCAGCAAGTGAACTTGAGAACTCAATCCCGTCTAGGAAAGCGATCGGGGACACCGCGGTCCAGTCAGGAGACTCCTGATCCATTCTCGATGTTGCGTATGAACAGCTATCACCTTGGGTGTGGTGAAGGTAGCGTCAGAGCTAATTATCAATACTTGAATCCGTTTTAATTTAAGGTCATTAAATAAAGGTGGCATTAGTCTAAGCAAATTTGAAAAGCAAATTTCGTTTTATTTTGTAGATAGCCCACAAACTATGTGAACTAGGCGCGGTATTTTTTGCGAGCAAACATACAGCAAATTTGAGATTTCAACTTTGAGTATTCCATGAGTATTGCAAAGTACTCGATACTGCTAGATACCATTTTTTTAATTTTAGTTGGTACACATACATTTTAAAAATGATATGTTCTAGAAACAATAATGGTCATCGCCATTTCACGGCCAACATAATTCAATATATGGTAAAATTTTATCAATTTCTTCTCTTAAGTGTACCGCGGAAACTGTGGGTGATAGAACCTATGTTTGTTCTGGACTTTGGTTCAGGGGAGCTGAACTATAACTATAAGTTTACGAGTTTACGAAGACTGCATTCTGGCTTCGCGTCCCTCAAGTCGGTCGCTTGGTAGGTAAGTCATTGCGACGAAGACGTGATTGGTTGCTCAATCTTTTAGGACCTCTCGCCAGGTGGTTAGGGAGCGACATCAGCTGGTTAAAGTACTTTTTCTTCTGTTCTGCGATCATTCTGGTAGAATGTTTAAGTCGCGATGTATGTTTTCTCCAGATTGTTCTCCGCATCTTCGACTGAGCTCGCTGGGCTATGTCAATATTGCTATTGCTGGCATTCCCCCATAACTGGGAGCCGTACATCAATATGGGTTTTAGTACCGAGGTATACAGCAGGACTTTATATTCAAGGCTAAGGGGAGACCGAGCCGAAAGCCAATGGAAGCTGCTGTCTGGGTACCCTTTTGGTGTGTTCCTTTGGCTTCAATGTGCCGGCGCCATGTAAGTGATATGTCACTTCGTTTGTTTGCGGGAGTAGAGTGTTGTTTAAGAGGGGAGCTTTGCCTGTTGTTGGTAAACGCAACGTGCTTGCATTTTTTTCGTTCACTTTAATTTGCCATTCTGATAGCTATTTTTGTACATCGACCTTTACATCTCATAGAACATTTTGAACGGTTAAGAATAGCTGTATCATCAGCAAACGTAGATGTTGTTAGCACGACTAGCTCGCAGCCCTGAGCAAGGGGAGCATTGTCTTGATCTGGTACATTAGACCTTCTAGCCAGACTTTATAAAATTCTTGTGAAACGTCTAGAAATACGGCAGTGCTAAGGCTCATATGGTAAAGTCGGCAAAGTAAAAGCACTAGTGGAAGATATTTTTAAGGTGGTTGGCAAACGTGTTGGCTCTGTCTGCATCGCCCAGCCGCTTGTGGGATTTCTAATAGGCATCGCAGTTTCGGTCGGTAAGCTCAGAGTTGGGTGAGCTCTCCATAGTAAGTGTTTTGTACTACAAGTTGACAATTGCTCTATGTAGCGACGGTGGACATATGCTTCTGCTTCCTTTAAGGCTTTAGTAAGTTGGCGTTAGGCATGTCTAAAGTTTTGCTTGGCAGATAACGATCTGTAAAGATGCCATTTTCGACGTAAGCGTCGCTTTTCGAGGACGAGCTGTTCGATATGTAAATTTGTCTTCTTTTGGTTGCATTGTATATTTTTATTTTGAGGTGATGAAGCTCGAGCTGCAGAGGCGAGTACAGACTCCAGTGAATTAACATTATTAACCCAGTTGTTACCCAGAATTAACCCAGTTGGTTTTCTGTGAGTTCAATTTTAATGGTAGTTTCAATGTTCCTGGATGTTAGAGTAAAAGAGGCAGGACAGGCGAGTGGGCGAAAGGCATTCGGTGCTTATCAGATTTTTAGGCATGTCGGGTAGTTTCATTGGGTCTGCCGGCCAGTATATTGGTGTGCCTAAAGAAGCGTAGTCGAGCTTGCTTTTGGCTTTGATAATTGCATTACAGAGCTGATTTCCTTTCGGAGTCACGAGACGGGATCTCCAGTGTGTGTGCTGGGCATTATAATCTCCTGCTGCTATGAAGTGGTCTCCTAACGAGTTCAAAAATAGCATAAACTCATCTTCAGCTATTGTAAAGCGAGGGGGTACGTAGTTTTTAGCAAATTTAGTTTGATGGTAGTGCTTAATACGGCTTCTTTTCCGTAGAATTTATCTGTATCTATTGGGGAAGTCTGTATGGAATATCTGTAGGAAAGTCATTATTTGAATTGTTGTGAAACCAGCATTTGAATCATTAAGTTTTCTCATTAAATATTACATAGTTGTGCATAAACGACATAAATTCCGTAAGGCTTTGTTGAAGGCTTCATATCACAGCTTCAAAGTTGCTTTTTGGCTGTCACATTTTTGTCAGAGTTTATGGATTCTAGAATGCCACCGCAGTTGCCGCACTTTTCGAATTGTATTCATCTTGTCTCGCTGGGCAGTGTGCAGAGTCATTAAGCTCTCCACATGCTACACACATCGGGCGTAGTTTACAGTATGACCTTGTATGGCCATAAACTTGTCAGTTCACACATTGTACCGGGTCATTGCGTTTGTGCGGTTCCTCAACTGTAATTCTGCGATGCAGCAGAAACTGAAGATTGCATATACGGTGCACTATATCGCTTCTCTTGTAGCGCCTTTTTTATCTCTGCAGCGTAACGCCTGCAGACTTTATGCCCTTAAATACGACTTGCAGGCCCTTGCTGCTTTTTAGTTGGCTCACTTTTCTCGACTTCAGTCGATTCGGCCACCTCGGCCTCATACGCGTCTGCCAAGATTTGAAATCGGTTAGAGTTCATGGGCGTTTTTATTAAAGCTAGGCTAGCATTGCACAGCCATATTACCATATTTATTGTTATACCATGCAGAGGGTATTATAATTTTGATCAAAAGTGTGAAATGCACTGAAGGAGACATCTCCGACCCTATAAAGTATATACATTCTTGATCAGGATCAGAGTCAATATAAGCATGTCCGTCTGTCTGTTTCTACGAAAACTAGTCTACCAGTTTTAAAGCTATCGAGTATTTAAGTCGGAACGGCTGGGATCGGTCGACTATATCCTATAGCTGCCATAACTTTGGTGTTTTTTTAGTTAGAGGGTTGGGAGTTTCCACACATGGTATATTTGTTAAAATATCCTATGTAAAAAATTTCATAAGGATCGGCCGACTATATCCTATAGCTCCCATATAACTGAACGATCGGAATTGGCATAACTTTGTCATTTTTTAAGCTAGAATGATGGGACTTTCTACGGATTCAATTTAGGGTAATCGAATCCGATCTGCAAAATTTCATAAGGATCGGTCGACTACATCCTATAGCCACCATATAACAGAACGATCGGAAATGGCACAACCTTGTAAAGATGTTTTAAAGTTGTAAAGATGCTTGGGGTTGTTTCCAAAATATTTTTTTCATTTTTCACCAAAATTTATATCAGATTTTTGAGAGTGGCATGCGTATTCGACATCGGTATTTTCCCTCGTCAAGTAGATTGTTATTTGAGAAATATAAAGCCGTATCTCTTTGCGTTGGGCAATGCCATATTTATTCAAAAAAATTAGCAATCCAATATAGTTCTGCTCTACTTTTTGCAGTTGCATTTACCGTTCTCCACTTTTCTTTGAATACTGGTTACTCTCTTCTAGCTCTTACTCACATTTTTTTTAACAAGTATTGTTGTAGTTGTTGTCCTGGAAGAAATGCTGAAAGAGCCTGGATCAGCACACACAAATTCTGTCACACATATCTGTTGCCACTCCAAGAGCGAATGTCCCCAACGGATTTCCCAGGGCCAGGTGGACAAGCTGCTTTCTGTTACCTCCTTCTCTTCTGGTGGCAATGTTTTCCCGCTTTGCAATTCGCCCAAGTTATATTGCGCTTGTCTCTGGTCCAGATGATCGGAAGTGTAGAGCCTATTCCGGAATACATCATCCTGCCAATCCGCGAAAAACAGATGAGGAGCATCAACCTCAGATGCGACAACGCATTTACAAGACGAGCAACCAGAACCTGCGAAGATTCTGAGAACCTCTGTGAGACCAGGTCCCACCCAACAGACCATGAACCGCTCCGACCACAGGAGCGCTAACAGCGCTTCGAGGGATGTGATGAAGAACGCAAAGACCAGCTAAAGAGCAGCAAAGACCACCAAAGCGGGTTCAGAATAGGATAGCGGAAGCGAGTGCGCGAAGTCACCGCATGGCTCTGTGCTGGGGCCACTCCTGTGCAATACGATGTATCATGGAGTCCTCCTAATGCCAATGGCTGAGGCAACATTTATCGTTGTATTCGCCGACAATGTTGCCATGGTGGTCGTGACAAAAACAGTGGGGAACGCGAAGGCTCAAACGAAATCCGTGGTTGTGAAAGAGGTGGCCTCTTTTGATTTTAAATCAAAAATTAAAACCTGAAATTACCTGAAATTAAAACCGCATAAGACGAACGTCGTGAGAGTCTAAAGAAACATTCAAGTTAGAGGTGTGGCCATTACCTCTGGGAGAGCCATTAAATATTTTGGGTGTTCGCCCGACTTCTGGCCGGAAAACAAATTCGTTCAAGAATATCGGCCGAGCTGTTGCGTCTTAAGAACAAAAATTCTGTGTCTGCTACTAACAAACTTTTTTACTCTTTCCCAGACTCTATTCTAATAGTTTTTATTTGTATCAATATTATGGTCTTTACTGATACCTGGTTAAAGGAAAAGTTCCGAATTTTTTCCAAATATGGACACCACTTTAAGGCGTGACTGACCTCTGCAAAGAGGAGGAGGAATCTTAATCTTTGAAGAGGTAAAATTGCAGGAATTCGGTGACTTAAAATTTATTTGCGCTAAATTCATATTGTCTGCTTAACCGTTCCTTTATTATCTACTCTTATATTCCACCGTATTATGCACTGCCTACTGGCATCACTTGTTTGCTATTCAGTCGGTTTTTATCTTATGTCCGAATGTGACTTAATTGATTCTTGGAGAATTAAATCTTTTAGAACTCAATTGTACAAATATCTGTATCCCTTTCAACATAGCATGATTTTACTGCAGGCATTTTTGGCATGTCCGTATGAAAAATCAATCATGTTTGGAATTTTTAAAGTCGGCTCCTGGACTCTTCTTCAACCCAAGAGGATCCATAACATCCCATGCTTGAGGTTTAAACTAAAACAATTACTTATGTTGTCATAAGTCCATGCACTAATATAAATGTCTCCTTGGAGAAATATTACAGTACTTTAAACAAATTTTTGGTCTCATGTGTCCGCTACAAATAATCCGCCTTAGCTTACAAGGCTCGTTACCCACTTAAAAAATATTAAAAACACAGGTTTTTAAATAATTATTAAAGCGGTGAATATAACTCTTATAACATTCTGCGTTATGCACGGTAAAATTGGACCGAGCTACTAAAAATTTTGGAAAACTGAATGTACAGCCAGATGATTTATGTTATGTTATGACGTTCTTTAAGTTTAATAGGTGCCTTGTATACCAAGGCGGATTATTTAATTAAATTATTTAAAGATAAAAATGTATAAGGCAGTGTTTATTTCTTCACATGTCAGTAGATAGGACCGTCAAAATCCAAAATTTATTTTTTCAGTTTCGTGAAGCCAGCTGTCACGCTATTAATAGTTTTTAATAGCGGCCGAATAAGTAGACGAGATTCAGTTCAATTTTCAATATTTTTATTTTGGGGTTCAATTTAACCCTAAAACCGCAGCGCCCAAATCAATGCCAAAAATAGTAGTAAGAACTAAGAGTTTGGGCGCAGAAGCACTTCCAAAGCTTCCAAAAGCGCATGCGCTACAAATAACAACAAAGTGCATGCGAGACTGGGAGACAGACAGACAAGAATAAATGCCACTGCAGCTAAACAAATTATCAATATTCTAATCGGCTTATCTGGTGGCTGCTTAGGCCAACATCAGACTTACGAAAGAAACAAACTTTATGAGATTTAAGTGGAGACTTAAGGTCAATTAAAGTATTAGTTTCAATTGAAACGTTTATCAAGCGGATCCTCCGGATTAGAAAGGGGCGAAGTTCTGAAAAGAGTAATTCCATCCGAATCTGAAATAAAACACAAGTCTAACAGCCAACCTAACCAATTTCTAACCTTCCAATTTCGTGGTTAATTTGCCCAAGTGAAATGTCAAACATTCCCACGGGGACACTCCCCGTGCTTGTTAAGCAATAAAGACAGTGAATTATCAACATTAAACCACATGAGTATGTTTTTGAGGTATAGAACTTTAAATTTAAATAAAACACTGATGGATTATTCGATTGACATGAATTTTTTTTATTTCAAAGATAATTTTATGGCATTACATTTTAAATATGATTTGTGGCATATGACCGCCACGACTGGCTCGAATGTATTCCAATCTGGACGTCCAATTTTCAAAGACTTTTTCCAACATTCGTATTTATACGAATGTATATATCGACAATCGCCAATAACACGGCCCATGTTGTCTTCCAAATGTTCAAGCGTTTGTGGCTTATTCGAAAAAAGCAATGACTTTGCATAGCTCCACAGAAAGTAGTCTAAGTCACAAGATCTTTAGAGGCCAATTCACAGGTCCAAAACATGAAATTAGGCGGTCACCAAACGTGTATCTTAATAAATCGATTGTGGCACGAGTGTGTGATATGTTGCGTCGTCTTGTTGGAAGTACAAATCCCGAAAATCATGGCTGTTTAATTCAGGAATGAGAAAGTTAGTAAACATGGCTCTGTACTGATCACCATTGACTGTAACGTTCTGGCCATCATCTTTTTTTAATAATTACGGACCAATGATTCCACCAGCCCATAAAGAGCACTAAACAGTCAGTTTTTCTGGATATAACGGTGTTTTGAGACACACTTGAGGGTTAGCCTTACTCCAAATGCGGCACTTTTGTAAGTTGACGTAACCACTCAACTAGAAGTGCTCTTCATCGCTAAACAAAATTCGCTTATGAAAATCGGGAACAATGGCAATCTCGTTTTGGGCCCATTCGACGAATCTAAGCCTTGTCGGATGATCGTTTGACTTCAATTTTTGTACGAGTTGGATTTTGTAACCACGCAAAGCAAGATCCTTTCACAAAATCTTCCATAAAGTGGATGGACTCACATTAAATTCCTGTGCTCGATGCCGGATGAACTCATTCGGGTCTTCCTCAATGCTACGCTCTACAGTAGCAATAGCTTTTTCTGTACGCACCGTACGGCATCACTGGGTAGCAAGTTATCTATAAGAGTAAACGTGGTACGAAAACTTTCCATGGTTAATCAAATTAACTGCTCTGATGGACGATTTTGTCGGCGTTAAAATGGACGTAGTGCACTATATGCATGCGTTGTTCAGGCATGAGTCTATTCATGATAAAATGCCAAACCAAACAGAATCGGTCGCCATCTTGAACATTTGTAAACTTAAAGTTCCTTACCTCTGAAAAAATACCTTTTAGAATGCTCTAGCAGCTTATATTAATATATATGTATATATCGGATGGTACATAGTTGCCCGAATCAATTTGCGAATAAAAATGTTGGAAACGGCACCAAGCATCTTCAAGAATAGCAAGGTTCTGCCATTTTCGATCGTTCAGTTATATGACAGCTATAAGATCGGAATCCGATCCCCCAAATTTCGTAAGGATGGCTGACTATATCGTATAGCAGCAGTTGTAATTAACGATCGCTGTTACAATATTAAAGATTTCCAATAGCGGCCGAATTAAAGATAAAAGGCGCAGTCCAATTTTCAATTTATTTTCGGGGTTCAATTAAGCTCCAAAAAATCCACAGCCGGTCAAAACAAAGTAAATAAAACGAAGCTGGGAAAGCTGTGGAGTTGAATCAGATGAATTCAATACTCTCAAAATGGTCGTCCGCCCCCGAACGGCGAAATATTGGGCCCGAATTTTTGCAATCAGGCCAGAGTTTAGGCTCATCTCATGAAAATGAGTCGCTATAGCCAACGTGATGGGATGGAATCTTGGAAAAATAATCGGATGTCGTCCATCAAAATATAACGCTGAATTCCGTAGTCTTCCATCGACGCGAAGCAAGCCAGCATCTCTACAAAGGAGGCAAGCGGGCTTGAGGGTGGAACCAATCTGCGCGATTTAAGTAAGTTTATGTGTTCAGCTCAGTGCTCTGGACGACGCGCACGGATCCGGCGACAAAATTTGTAAACGTAGGCAAAGACTCTCTGCAAGGCAGGAAACGAGTGGGCATACTTGGGCAATGATGCGATGTCCTTGGGAGGAGCAATAAGATCGGAGCGCGACCGTTGTGATTTCGGCCACAATGGTGATAGGCCAATCATCCTTGGAGGTACGAAGAAATAAAGGTCTATGGGCTCATAGCGGGAAGTATAACAGCACAGTGGGAAGAGCACCTTCAGATAGCAGGAACGTATTGCCATTTCATTGCCTTGGTGAGCTCCTGTTTAGAAGATACGCGATTAGAAAAAAAAGGCATAAGTCGAGCAGGATCGTCTTGAATCCAAGATAGGGCAACCAAAGAGTCACACCAAAAATAATAATTTCCATTATAGGTCCCAAGGGGAGCAACTTCAGCCATTAGCCTTGCTAGTAACTCAGCTCTAGATAGTTCCAGCTTCGGTATAGTCTTAGTCTTTATTAAAGGCAAGCTCCATACGCATCCAATCTGGCATCTCAAAATCTGTGGATTTTTAGCCTTCCTTGGCAGGAAGTTCTAGTATGACTCCTTGTATTCTTCATCCAAAACCTCCTTGCTGGGAAACCCAAAACCTCAATTTTAACTGACCCTAAGTTCGGCATCAATTGGAAAATTTACACATTGCGCTCTGTGAAAGGCTTGTTCTGCCACAACCACGTTGCCAGGAATTTTCCAGGGGGAGATGTCTGTGTTGTTCAAATCGGGCGTTCTGTAACGTGAGGCGCCACAACTGCCTCAATGTTTACAGAGATCTCAGTAAAATTGATATTTGTGCATCATATTTTGTTGGTTTATTTTTTAATTTTTCTTGGCGGATTTTTTATCAATATTTTTTTTAAATAGGTAGTTGGTATTGAAATTTGATAAACATGATTTTTATTAAATTATAAAATGTTTAATACATAAAAAATTTTATTGAAAAAATTCTTCAGCGAAAGTTGATATTTGTGCAAAGTTGAAAAAGTGCAAAAAAAATGTCAAGGAACTAAATAATATTTTTTAACAAAATGACTTAAGATTATTATTTTAATATGGTATAGAACCTCCGTTTTCTTGTACGACCAATTCCAAACGTTGGGGCATTGAGTTTACCAAGTTTTGGAGCGTGTTTGTATCGATAGCATCCCATTCTTTAACAATGGCTTCCTTCAAGCCTTTCAATGACTCAAACTGTCTTCCACTCTTGTAGACTTTTGCTGACAGGATGCCCCAAAGGTTCTCAATTGGGTTCAAGTCCGGCCAACTCTTCTGCAAATGGTAAAAGTTCACTTTCTAGGAGATCCGTATACATTTGCGCATTTTTCCGTCCTGGTACAAAGCATATAGGGGACTTTCCTTTAGTAATAAAAGTGGCCCAAGCCATAAGTGAGCCACCACCGTGGTTTCGCTTATGGCAACTCTGTCTTGGATGCCTAGGATCCCTCCAAAACTTTTGGTTACCATCTGGGCCGTCCAAATTAAACTTCTTCTCATTGCTAAAAATCACTTTTTCAAATTCATTCGTCCAAAACATATTTTTTTCATAAAAGGCAAGCCTGGTCTTCTTATGTCTTGGTAAGAGCTTTGGTTTTTGCACCTTTGCAACATACTGCAGGATTAAATCTATTTTTCAAATCTGTTGCACTCTTTGCCTGCATATTGGCAATTTCAATTCTGCTTTTATTTCTGCACAACTCAATGTCTTAACTGCTGCCATGGCTCGAATGTGCCGTTTAGTGCGCGCGTCTATTTTCGAAACGGCTTCCTTGCGGTTCAATTGCGCATATTTCTCTGGGTTTTTTTTTTAATTTTAAATTGTATTGCGATGCCTATTAATTCTTTTGGCAATTTCGCCAACTTTAACTCCACACTTAACCATTGTTTCAATTTGAGTCTTCTCCTTTTCACTAAATTCGGGTGCACGAGGCATATAAATCTCAGAACATAAATAATGAATGGCAAAAATATAAACTTTTTGTATTAAGAAATTAACTATTTCTTAAAATAAATCGCTTTTTGCTGGAGGTCAGTTTACGGGTCGAGCTTAAAATCCAAATGCAGAACTTTGCACAAATATCAACTTTCTATTGAACGCATGACTTTTTCTTCTTTAAATCCCAAAGGGACCATAGATTAAAAGCACATAAGAAATAAATTCACAGAAACGCATGTCAAAGCATACGACAAAAAATCTGTATACTCGAAGGATTAATATAGTTATTCGTATAACCGTTATATCAAAAATAAGTTTTGTACAAATATCAATTTTACTGAGGATATTCACTTCCTCTCCTTGTCTTAAAGCGGACGGACGTGTTTTTTTATGCGCACTACGTTTTTGTAAAATTTGTAATAAGCTTTCTATAAACAATCGGTGTTTATTTCTTTACATATATAAAAACAAATTGCAATTTCTTAGATCCGTATCGCTTCGCGTGTGCAGTGATATAGGTTAAATAATAATTTGTTTAATTTTCCTTCCAAACATAGCCCTGCTCTGCTTCTTCATCTTCTACGGTGTTGTTGCTATTCTTTTGCTTCTACTCTCGCTCAATAGAGATTATTATCTCTATTTCTTTGAATCCTACTAACTTGAACTAACTGCTCTCTTTAATCTCCCCCTTTCGTTTTCTTGGTACAGTGGTTCAAGGTTCCTCAATAATAAAATCAAATAATATTATTAAATTAATTATTA
>JAJJHT010004619.1:443910-571854 GCA_021223865.1 Drosophila pandora | reverse complement strand
TTAATTTTTAATAATTTTTAATAAATTAATTATTTAAATTTTTAATAATTATGGATTTTAAATTGTTCTGTGCGTTGAAGTCTTGTAATAAGACAATCTCGTCTTCCCAGCCTACCATCCATTGCTGGCTCTGTGAAAACGTTTTACACGCTAAGTGTGCCGGGTTCACGGCCTCAGTTTCGGATGCAATCTCACGTAGGTCTGGTCTCCACATTTGCTGTGACGGTTGTCGTGCTGTTCACGACGACATGAGATCGTTCATGAGGCAGTCTCAAAGCTGTTTTAAGGAGTTGATTAGTGGGTTTCGTAAAATCAATGACCAACTCTGTGCGCTCGATACACAGTTTAGTAGTCTTCAACTACTAAATGAGTCTCCGAAGCGTAAGATATCCGCTTTTAGTGATGTGCTTGGGTCGAATAATCTTCAGCCTGCTTAGCCGACAACTATGCAGCCGCTTATATCTCTGGCCACCCCAAGGGCCGGACCTGAGAAAAATTCGGCTTCCGAATGTCTCGGAATCAATGAGCAATTGTCCGATATGTCCTCTGTGGCATCGCTTCAAGTGATCCCAGACCCAATAATTCAAACCCCTGTAACAGGCACCAAACAGGGTAATAAACCGTCCGGACCCCCGGTACGTACTGATGCCGCAGTATGTAATAGTTACGGCGGCACCAAAACCCTTGCAGGTGATCCCACCATCGAATCACATTTTTGTTTCCCGGCTTGCCCCTGATACTTCGGAGATTGATATCTTACATCAAAGCCAAAGCAAAAACCCACATAAAGGTGGTGGATATTACAAAATTCAAATATTCTTACACCAGGCACACGTCATCTTTCAAAATACGTGTGCCCTTGCAGATGTTCAAGACGATCTGTTCCGCCAGCTTTTGGCCAGAGAACATTTTCGTCCAAGAACATCAGCCAAGTACGGTGAAAAAAAAGATAACCAAACCGGTGGGTGTGAAACTCCCACATGTTACGGCCACAAAAAACTAACGTCTTCATTAACACTTACCTATCAGAATACTAGAGGGTTACGTTGTAAACTTCCCAAACTGTATTCTGACAGTTCTTTCTTAGTTCTAGCATCTCACATTATTTTATTTACAGAAACTTGGTTAAAGCCGGAGATCTTAAGCTTCGAAGTTTTTCCAAGTAGGTACACCTCTTTCTGATGTGATAGAACTCTGCGAAGGGGAGGAGGAGTGTTAATTTCTGTAGACTCCAAATTCGCTTCTGAAGAGGTAAAATCACAAAAGTTTGGTGACATTGAATTTCTTTGCATCAAAATCACTTTGTCCGATCAATCTTTGTATGTTACCTGTTCTTACATACGCACGGATCCGGCGACAAAATTTGTAAACGTAGGCAAAGACTCTCTGCAAGGCAGGAAACGAGTGGGCATACTTGGGCAATGATGCGATGTCCTTGGGNCTGAT
This sequence comes from Drosophila pandora, assembly GCA_021223865.1. Lineage (NCBI taxonomy): Eukaryota > Metazoa > Arthropoda > Insecta > Diptera > Drosophilidae > Drosophila > Drosophila pandora. Next base: position 570,408 of record JAJJHT010004619.1, on the reverse strand, counting down.
GGTGATCAGCTGATAGCTCTGGGTGACTTTAATATCCCAGAACTTATGTGGTCAAATGTTAATAATTCACCGTCTTTACAGCTTAACTCCCACCATGACTTCCCTGAGGGCATGTTCGACATGTCATTCGGGCAAATTAACCACGTTAGAAATTCTTTAGGTCGGCTGTTGGACTTATGATTGTTTCTGATCCTGATGGAATTACTCTTTCCAGAACTTTGCCCCTTTCTAACCCTGAGGATCCATATCATCCCACTCTTGAGGTTTCAATCGAAAACAATTCCTTAAGTGACCTTAAGTCTACAGTTAAATCTCAGAAAGTTCGTTTCTTTCGTAAGGCTGACTTTATGAAATTAAATAAGTTAATTTTGGAATTTGATTGGTCTGATTTACTGGCATGCGAGGATATAAACATCGCATTAAAAAAATTTTATCGCAAGATCTTTAATCTATCGCTGGAAACTTCAATCTTTCCCCTTATGTGGAAGGAATCCTTCATTATTTCGCTGCATAAATAAGGGAAAAAATCCGACGCTGCTAAATATAGAGGCATCTCTAAACTGTCAGCAATTCCAAAGCTTTTTGAAAAACTTATCACTCCACATTTGCAACACCTATGTAGTTCAATAATAACTCCGTGCCAGCATGGCTTCATGAAGCGCCGCTCCACCACTACCAACTTATTGGAGCTAACATCTTTTATCACGGATGGCTTCCGGAATGGCTTACAAACAGACGTCATATACACTGACTTACTGAAGTTTGACTCTGTTAACCATTCGCTTCTTATAAGTAAACTCAGTCTTTTGGGATTCCCAACTGATCTTCTTATGTGGATTTCGAGCTACTTATCAGGGAGAACCTAACGTGTTTTCTTTAAAGATGTTACCTCGCGTTTAGTTCGCGACTCATCGGGGGTGCCCCGAGGAAGCCATCTTGGACCCCTACTTTTTACACTGTTTTTACACGACTTGCCCCTTGCCTTAACAAATTCACTTGTACTTATGTACGCTGATGATGTTAAGCTATGCCTTCAGTATAAATTCACTAGCGCCCAGTCTAGACTTCAATCCGATCTGGATAATCTTCAAAATTGGTGTTAAGCAAATAACCTAAAGCTTAATGGATCGAAATGTAAACTTATGTCTTTTTACCGATCTAGTCCTCACCAGGCTATGTACTTTCTCTATGGGAACGTATATCTCTATATTCTCTTAACTCAGGTTAACGATCTAGGTGTCCTATTAGATTTGAAACTTAAATTTACCGACCATGTATCTACCATGGTTAATAAAGCTATGGGAGTGCTTGGTTTTATTAAAAGATGGTCAAAAGAATTTAATGACCCGTACATAACTAAAACGTTATATACATCACTGGTCCGTCCGATTCTTGAGTATAGATTGTGTGTCTGGAGTCCTCAATATGGAGTACACCAAGATCACATTGAATCTGTACAAAAAACTTCCTAACTTTTGCTCTTAGGGGACTTAATTGGGATGCAAATCTTTATCTCCCCTCTTATCATAGTAGACTTTTACTAATCAACTTACCATCATTAACAAACCGTAGAATGACGCTGTGTGTCATGTTTCTATATAATCTTATTTGTGGAAATATAGACAGCCAGCATTTACTAACACGCTTAAATTTTAACATTCCTAGTAGAAGGACCAGAAACTTTCGTTCTCTACTCCTCAGCCATTGTAGTTCGACATATGCCCAACACGATCCGTTCAGGGTATTATGTTCGGACTAAAATGGTCTCAACCACATCTTGTCACTTTGCTCTACTAACAATCTTAAATCGCTTATATTAACCGCCTTATCTGTGCAACACTCTTCCTCGTGATATCTTTTTCCTAATCCTCGCTTATCTATCTCGGGTCTATTCCCGCGATTCTAGCCGTACGTTACGCGGCAGCGTCCCACGGTCGGTTGGACGGGGGAGGTGGGCTGTACGCATGCAGTGGGAACCAGGCAAAAAAAATATGTGGATAGACGAGACTTCAGGCAAACATAAACCGAGGCTTCATCTGTAGCAAATTCAGCGTCTCCAAAGCCAGCCACCGATATAGAGCATTTGGACCAACGAATCTGAAGTTGGCAGGCCAGCCGTAATGTAATGAGTTGAACTTGAGAGCCAGAGTCAAGTAGCGTTAGGCATGGAAGGAAGGCTTCTGATCGGTAATGGACCAAAATCTTAGCGGTTGTCAAAAACACTACTTTAGAGTGGCGATCCTGCATTACAAATGTGTTAGCTGGCGAAGCCTGAGAGGCCGCAACAACAGCTTAATTGGCAGGATCCAAGCCGAAAGCGGGGACGGACGTAGCCCTGGATAATTGCTCCCATGAATGCAACAAGGCATGATATCGGCGATTAAACGTTGGGCAGCGGGAGAATGAGCATTCGCGGTCTTAGTGCTCAGACTTAAGGCAAACGAAACAGAGGGCCAGACGCGAGACTAAATGGTATCTTCCCTCAACTGGCAAGGCAAGGAACGTAGACAAGAAGGCATAGCATGTGTCAAAATGCCGCACGGAGCAGGCGGAGCATTAAAGAGCCTGCAAGTTCGGTTAATAGACGGCCTACGTGGGCCCACCTGAACCACCAAACCTTTGCTTCATGAACCGAGCCATAGAAGAACCGAGCCCAGGTTAGTAAACTGTCATCACTGCTTTCTGCGAGAGAGCCTTCTCACTTGGCCTTGGTGGCAGCGTCCAGCTTCTGGCGGATAATCTTGTTGAGGAGGCATTCTTGGGTCTCGGCCGGCGATCCAGAACTCATAAGGGCTCACATATAACCGATGAATTGGTAGAATAACTCCTGAAGAGTTGCAACGGATTCTAGCACGACCACCCTTAGCTGAAGCATCTCGTTTATGTAAGCCTAGAATAATTATTAATCGTCTATCGCTGAAACGGTTGCGCAAAAAAAAAGATCAAGGCGCACATCATTGTTAGCATCAGTTATTTCCAACGCTCTTATGGTCGCCAAGGCTGATGCTCATAGCCATGAATTAAGCCACCTGACTGTCAATAGTCGTCTTGAACAAGGCGAAAACATCCGGCCAAGTGGCAGGCGAGTCTTCGGTCCGAGCCGCAGCCTTAACCTCCTAATGCAAGAACTTCATTTCCTGACAGGTTACCTCTGCTCGTCTCCGCAGCATCCTTTTTCTACTTGCGGCAGCAAATCCACTAGCTTCAGCTACAGACTCCATTACGTAATTTATTGTGCAAGGTGCAAAGTGCAAGTGCGAGGTTATGGAAACAACAGCAACCAGTTTTCCTTTGCACATTATTGACCACAAAACTAAACCGGGGTGCCACCACATCGCGGTCACCAAAAGTTACGCTATTAATTTACGCTAAAAATGATACCTTTTTGGAGTAAATCTTTTGAGTAAATAGTCAATTTTTCATTCTGACTGGACACACTATACATAGGAATAATAAGGTCTGCTAGCAATAGTAGGCGCATACATTGACCTCGAATGAAAAATTTTAATCGTCATTCGTGGCTTTGAGGTACTTCAATTTCACAAATGTGCGCAAGCCAATTTCATAGACATCAATGACATAGTTTTAAGTTAAGGCTAATGATATGTGCAAATTTGAACGCATTTGCTGACCCGAATAAGCTTCTTAATATATCCAATCAGAGGATAATGAAGCAGTTTATACGAAAATATACGTATTTCATATTCCTATATACCTACTCGTAAATAAAGAAATCAGCGATCAGACCAATTTTGAAATTTATCCAAATCGGATTGAAGTCTAGACTGGGCGCTAATGGTTAACAGAGTCAAATTCTTTACTAAAGTCAGTGTAAATGACGACAATTTGTAAGCCATTCCGGAAACCATCCGTGATAAAAGATGTTAGTTTCAATAAGTTGGTAGTAGTGGAGCGGCGGTTCTGGAAGCCATGCTGGCACGGAAGTATTATTGAACCTATAGGTGTTACAAATGTGGAGTGAAAAGTTTTTCAAAAAGCTTTGAAGTTGCTAACAATTTAGAGATACCTCTATAATTTACAGTGTCGATTTTTTTTTTTTTTTTTTATGCAGCGGAATAATAAAAGATTCGTTCCACATAAGGCGAAAGATCAAAGTTTCCAGCGATAGATTAAAGATTTAAAGGAGCGCTTTGCACAGAGCCTCGGCGCAGTTCTTCAGAACATAGCCTGGTAGTCCATCAGGGCCTGGCAAATACAAGGGCTTTACTTTAAGAAGATCCGATAACACACCACTATTATCAAAAGATGGGCAAAATATAAGGTTGGATGGTTGGATATAATAAGTGCAAGGCTGAGCTGAAATGGGGCTAGGAGAATACGTTGTTTGAATCAATTGAGCAAAGAAATCGGACATTTCCTGATCAGTGTTCGCATAAGAGTTCTCAAACGTAAGCATTGGGGGAAAAGATACATGTTTGCGCTTAGTGTTTACAAAGTTATAAAGCTGCTTCGAATCCTGAGTAAACTGAATCCGGAAGTAGCGAATACAACTCCTATAACATTCTGCGTTATGCACGGCAAAATTGGACTGAGCTACTAAGTATATTGAATAATAACTTTACAACAAGTCAACTCATAAAATTCTTTCAATTTCATAGGTGCCTTGTATGCCAAGGCGGATTCGTAGAAGCAGACGGATATTTCCACGACACGCGTCGAAAAATATATTCAAGGTGTAATACAATTTTTTTAATGCGATGTTTATATGCTCGCATGCCATTAAATCAGACCAATCAAATTCCGAAATTAATTTATTTAATTTCATAAAATCAGCGGACAAATGTTGCCAGTATGTTGGCGGTTCGGACGAAGGTGGTATGTAAGAACAGGTAACATACAAAGATTGATCGGACAAAGTGATTTTGATGCAAATAAATTCAATATCACCAAGCTCTTGTGATTGTACCTCTTCAGAAGAAAATTTGGATTCTAAAGAAATTAACACTTCTCCTCCCCTTCGCAGAGTTCTATCACATCTAAAAGTGGAGTACCCACTTGGAACTTAATATATCCGACTTTAACCAAGTTTCTATAAAGACTGTAATGTGAGATGCAAACGAAGATCTATAAGAATACAGTTTGGGAAGTTTACTACGTAACCCTCTAGTATTCTGATAGGTAAGTGAGCATATAGATACATTTATTTGAGCATATAGAGGCAATTGTTAAGTTACCGAGCTTTTTCGGGAGCTTTAATTAATGTTCAAAATCCAGCCTTTAATAAACAACAAACTATGTGAGGTTTATATATGTATATAACACAATTTATTTTTCTAACTTGATGATTTTGTTGATATACAAAATATGGAGTCTGTGCGTATGGTTGAAGACCGATCTAAGAAGTGAGTGACGCGGGAGCGCGGCTCAACGCTTGATGCTGCGGAGGGATCAAGAGATACCGCGAGAGAGATGGAGATGCAGGTTGCCGATCGAATGCACGAGAGCGGGCGACGCGAATAGGGACATAAAGATATAAGAATGTGACGTCACGACTCAGACTTTTCAGCAGCTGCTTGACCCGACATACTCCCACAATTGCAGCTCCGGACGCCGTCCTCAGCAGCGCCACCCGACCCACTCCGTCAACTCCGACAACCATCTCCGTCACCCTCGCCAGGAGCCATTTCATTGTAATTTACAGTTATGCCTTGACCTGGGACGCGCATTTTAGATCGTTGCTGCAACAGGGTTAAATACTCTTCCTTCCATCAGGAACAGAAACATTGATGAAGAAAGGCGACGCGTTGCCAGGCATAACATAACACAACATAAACCGTCTATGTTGAGTTTCGTCAAGTCTGGCTTACTGAAACTAGAAGGAGTCAGGTAATCCCGATATCAGCGTAGCCCAAGGAAAGGGACTAACGGCCTCGAATTAATCACTGCAGCAATGTTTTACACCAGCGTCTGTAATTCGTCGGCCTTAGGTACAGCCGATCATACGACACTTTAAAAATGATACTTGGCGGTCTTAACAGCAGCTTCCCACAAGCCGCCAAAGGGGGGAGAACGGTGAGGGATGATCTTCCATTCAATGGACTCTAAAAGGCAAAGATCCAGGACTGCTCTCTGGTGCTCGTCGCTAAGAAATAGTCTCTTTAATTCTCTCAATTGATTTTTGGCTCCAACAAAATTTGTGGCGTTGTCGGACCAAATCTGTCGGGGATTCTTCCTGATAGAAATAAACCTCTTCAGTTCATGCAGAAAGGCGGCGGTGGACAGATCCCTCACCAGCTCTAAATAGACGGCCGTTGTCGGGAAACAAATGAAAACGCTGATGTAACATTTTATGGGAGCCTTGTTGCGAACCTCCGACTTATAAAAGAAAGGCCTGCCAAAAATCGATGCCGGTTGCATGGAAGACTTGATAACATTCCACTCTCTGGAAGGTAAGTCTCTACCAGAATGGCTCCTGGGCAAAATTACTGGGTGACGAACATCGTATTCCAAGGATGAATTCTTGAGATGCCCGTCTACTCGAAGCAACCCAAACTGATCCAAAAAGGGGGATAACGAAGCCAGCGAACTGGAGAAGGCAACCATTCCCTTTGCCTGCAACGTCCAGAGTCCGGCATCTCTGCTTGAGGAACCTGGCGTTAGACTATCACGTTGGAATGGAATTCAAGGAATCCGAGTCAGCCTGCATTTCTTTCCATTTGGACTCTGTGGCATCATCAACCATGCTTGCCAGGGCTCGCATATGCGAATTAAATTTATCCGAATGCTCGCGCAGCCTCGTCGCCGATGCGGATTCTATGGTCCTCAGCTGCAGTATCTCATTAACATGAGCTTGAAAAAAAAGCCTGCGATTACTAAACCCTTTGTTTAGCAGCTTCAAGGCGACGTCATAGTTTTTGTCCGTGAGCTCCAACAATCACACAGTCTCCAAGGAAGACTCCCAAAGGAAGGACCTCAACCGCTGAAGCTTCTCGACCCGACGTATAAATGGGTTTGTGTCTACCATGGTCGAGAACAGTGACCGGAATTCAAGCCACTCCGCACAACCTCCACTAAAAGTGGAAAGCGGCAGTGGCGGAAAACCCTGGAAAAGTCTGCCTATCCACGCTTCAAAATTGGAAGTGTCGGACTCGCCGGCAACAAACTGTAGCGCCGAAGAATCTCCTGGTCCAGGATGAATCGTGCCTCCCTCGCCGCATCGTTGAAGTTGACGCGCAGATCGCTTCTGAGTTCCGCAACATCCAACTCGGACAGCTCCATGTGCGCGCTTTTGAAATCCGCGACGATGCCTTCCAATTTGCTAAGGCGCACATTTATCATCGCCTCTGGAAATGTCTCCACTGCTTTCAAGGAGGACAGCAATCCTTGAAAATCCTCAAAACGGACAACTGCATTTTGACTCAAAATAACTTCCTTCCGGAGAGGCACACTTCAAAAACAGATTAATTTTCGCAATAAAAAATGTATCTCAGTTTATTTATTGTCAGCTCACGACTTACTGTGCAACTGCTATATAACAGGGCGGCGAATATGCGTACGTAGGTATGCGTACGAATAATGTTTTTTAATGTTTAAATTTATTTTATATTTTATCGTGCGTTTTCGGGAGCTTTAATTAATGTTCAAAATCCAGCCTATAATAAACAACAAACTCTGTGAGATTTATATATATAACACAATCATATAAAAAAACCTCTTGACGAGGTAAAGTACCGGTGACGAACCTGCATGCGAAACCCAAAATATCTGATATCAATTTTAGTGACGAAAATATGCTATATAGGTGTACAAAATTGCATATAAAAAATATTCTTGTTCGGCACGTGACTGATTTGTTTTTGTTTTTCTTGCACGTGCCGAACAAGAATATTTTTTATATGCAATTTTGTACACCTATATAGCATATTTTCGTCACTAAAATTGATATCAGATATTTTGGGTTTCGCATGCAGGTTCGTCACCGGTACTTTACCTCGTCAAGAGGTTTTTTTATATGATATCAGTTGTTTTTTTTGTATATATTGATCTTCAATTATTTAAAATAGAACGCATAACATATAGAATATATATACATATATGGAAGTAACCTCTGGACAGGCGATTTACACAGTTAGCAATACTTTAATTGTAAGGATAAACATCAAAACTATTTTTATATATAGATTTTGACATTCAAGAAGGTGAAATATTTAAAAACCTTTCCAAAGACGTAAAGAATTTTTCAATAACTTCAGTGGCTCTGAAGTTATACGTATTTTTAATTTACAAAGGTTTTGGAATTTGGTTAGTTTAAAAATTTTAATTAAAAATTTGCCCAAAAATGTATTTAAAATCCCAAATTGTTTCGTAGTTGTGGGAAACCAAATTATTTCAAAAATTAACAGATGAGAGGCCTATCCTTATGAGAGTTCCACTATATAATAAATTATTAAAAAACAAGAAAGGAAAGCCAACTTCGGGCGGAGCCGAAGTTGATATACCCTTGCAGTTCAGTCGCAGTCCGCTAGGTGGCGCCACGCATCTTATATTATTAGATATATAGCGGATCGTATATAGTCGGCCGATCCTTATGAAATTTGGCATATCGAATTATTTTGCCCAAAAAGTAATCTGTACCAAGTCCCAACCCTCTAACTTAAAAAACACCAAAGTTATGGCATTTCCGATGAATCAGTTATATGGCAGCTATAGGATATAGTCGACCGATCCCGGCCGTTCCGACTTATATACCTGCAAGGAAAAAAAGGATGTGTCCAAAGTTTCAACTCAATAGCTCCAAAACTGAGAGACTAGTTTGCGTAGAAACCGACAGACAGCAGACAGACAGACAGACAGACAGACAGACAGACGGACATGCTCATATCGACTCAGGAGGTGATCCTGATCAAGAATATATATACTTTATAGGGTCGGAGATGTCTCCTTCACTGCGTTGCACACTTTTGACCAAAATTATAATACCCTCTGCAAGGGTATAAAAAACAAGAAAGGAAAGCTAACTTCAAGTGGAGCCGAAGTTGATATACCCTTGCAGTTAAGCAGAAGCTTATGTTATTGTTATATATATCGGATCCTATATAGTTGTCCGATCCTTATAAGAATTTCACCATCAACAAAATTTCTAATAAAAATATTGGAAACAGCCCCAAGCATCTTTAAAAATAGAAAGGTTTTGCCATTTCCGATCGTTCAGTTATATGGCAGGTATAGGATATAGTTGGCCGATTCTTATGAACATAGGATTAGATTGCCCAAAACGAAACCGTAGACAGTCCCATCTTTCTAGCTTCAAAAACAACAAAGTTAAGCCAATTATCCTAATAAAATTTTGCAAATCGGATAAGAATTCCCAAAATGCAATCTGTACTAAGTCCCATCCTTCTAACATATAAAAAAAACAAAGTTATGGCATATCCGATCAATCATATAAGATATAATACAATCTAAAATAAATGCGCAAAGATAAAAAATTAAAAAAAAAACTAGAAATTACGTTTTTTCAGTTTTTCTAGTTAAACCAATTGTTGAATGTAACAATTTATTTTGGGTGTGCGATATAGAATAATAAATATTAGAAAAGTATTGGCGGAGTTGGTTTGCCTGGTTTTTTTTTAGCTTTTAATCTATGATTTGGCCCAAAACGGTGGTGGCTGCATTTATTTATATGCATTATATGCTCAGTGGGGGCATATGCTTACAAAGCGTTCTACTCATAAAATTTTGCATTCTTCTCATTAAGACATGAGACACTAAATCATAAAGCAGAATTACATCAAAATTTGCCATCAAGCAACAAAGTTCGAGATTAGCCGAGTGGAGAGCGTTGTGGTTTCTAACACGGGAGGGCCTGAGTTCTAATCCTACTTAGTTGAGTCAATGTTTACGTTTTAATTTTTAAGCCCTTTTTTATTTGGATTTTATTTTTGAAATATTTGAAAATATTTTATGTACAAACTTTCATAAGGATGGGCCGACTATATCCTATAGCTGTCATAGAACGATCGGAATTGGCATAACTTTGGTGTTTTTTAAGTTAGAAAGATGGGACTTGGTACAGATTCCATTTTGGGCAAAATAATCTTATTGGCCAAATTTCATAGGGATCGGACAACTATATCCAATAGCCGCCATATAACTGAACGATCGGAAATGGCACAACTGCAAGGGTATATCAACTTCGGCTTCGCCCGAAGTTAGCTTTCTTTTCTTGTTTTTCTTTGGGACCTCAAGATTGGTACTTCAACCGACCCGGTCCGACATTTCTTTCAGAAGTTATTCAAGAAATTAGATTTTTACAGCTTTTTCAAAAAGTTGTAGGACAATAATTGATCATATCATATGAGTCATATGACATTAACAAAAGTCTCCAATTTTATTCAGTATTGCAAAGAAAAAAATATAGAGAAACAGACCCACTGGCTTCATTTTGAAAAAACTGTAAAAATCGAATTTCTTGAATAACTTCTGAAAGAAATGTCGGACCGGGTCGGTTGAAGTACCAATCTTCTGAGTCTTCTCATTAAGACATGAGACACTGAAACACAAAGCAGAATTAAATCAAAAGTTACCATGTGGCAACAAAGTTCGAGGTTAGCCGAGTGGAGAGCGTCGTGGTTCCTATCACGGAGGACCTGGGTTCGAGTCCAACTTGAGTCAATGTTTACGTTTTACTTTTTAAGCCCTTTTTTATTTCGATTTTATTTTTAAATATATAAACTAAAATCTGAAAAGGTATACTCCATTTTTTTTTTAGGGTATTGACCAAATATATGCAGACTGCAAAAAGCAAAGTTGCCATTCAAATACACACACATTTATAAGTAAATGCAAGCTTCACAGGAGGCTGTACAAAATGGGTAGCTGCACTTACAGGACTATATCTTGAGTTAACGGATTTTGCCAGATATGAGCGATATACCAAAAGTTGCTTCATCTCAAAAGCTATCTCCACGTGCAATATAAAAAGGATCAGCCGACCAAATTTTGAAAAATAATTTTTTTTCTTAAAAAAAAAGTTTATTTTCAGTGTATTTTTTTTTGTGTACTATATAGACGTTTGGTCTCAAAGAAAGTGAAATTGATATTTAAAAAACCATTTCAACGGTGTAAAGCTCTTTTTGATATCTTTCTTAATTATAAAGTTATGCATTTTTTCATTAACAAAGTTTTTTTAATTTTTTGACGTAAGCTTAAGGTATTTCAAAAAGTTGTAGAACAATAGTTGCTCATATGATAGTAATAAACATTTTCCAATTTTTTTCAGGATTTTTAAGATAAAAATAGTGCAAACAGACAAACCGACAAACCGACGCAAACTGGCTTCATTTTGAAGAAGAAGAAAAAATCGAATTTTTCGAATAACTTCTGAATGAAATGTCGGATCGGGTCGATTGAGGTACCAATCGACGCGTATTTAGCTCTAGAATGCGAATATATAAAAATATTCTATCTGGGGACTAAAATGTGTCCACCAGCCCCACTTTAGTGATAAAAAATTTTTTTACTTTCACCCTAATTTCTCCCAAACCAAATAACTTTTGGAATATGTTTCAACAAATATTATCTAATTGAAACAATACCTTTCGATTGGTATATCATTCATTTAGATCGGTTGCCTACAGAAAATTTTTAATTCTTCGGCTTTCACCCTAATTTCTCCCAAACCAAATAACTTTTGGAATATGTTTCAACAAATATTATCTAATTGAAACAATACCTTTCGATTGGTATATCATTCATTTAGATCGGTTGCCTACAGAAAATTTTTAATTCTTCGGCTATATATAGAGTTTCCTCGCGCACGCCTAGGCATGCAGGTCGTCACCTCGTGGACTTCCGTCCACAGTGAATTATTTTTCTAACTTGGTGATTTTCATTTAGATCGGTTGCCTACAGAAAATTTTTAATTCTTCGGCTATATATAGAGTTTCCTCGCGCACGCCTAGGCATGCAGGTCGTCACCTCGTGGACTTCCGTCCACAGTGAATTATTTTTCTAACTTGGTGATTTTGTTGATATATGTACAAAATATGGAGTCTGTGCGTAGGGTTGAAGACCGATCCAAGAAGTGATACATCGAGAGAGCAAGACAACGCTAGCGCATGACGGCAGATGCAGGTTGGCGATCGGCACAACTAAACTACACCACTAGCCGAAACTCCATCTAGTCCCAAGCAGTTTAGCCAAGCAGATTTTCGGCAACAAGGCAACGGAACAAGGATATAGCTTTTAGTTATACAGAGGTCATTAAATTTTTATGAACATCTTTTGATAAAGCCAATAATTCCCTTAGCTTTACTAAGCATTGAGCAAATATGGTCAACTTATGTTGAAAATTTAATAAGACGCCAAAATCACTAACGTGAGTTAATCTTTGTAAAGCAACCTCATGAAGAAAGTACGTAGCCTGGTGAGTGCTCGATCGAAAAATGACATTAATGTTCATTTTGATCCATTAAGATTTAATTCATTAGATGAACACCATTTTTTCAAGTTTTCTTAATCGTATTGAATTTGAATTTTCATTGAGGAGATGGAATTTATACTGAAGACAGAGCTTAACATTGTCTCGTATAAAACTACAATTTGATTACATAGGTTTGATTACTTTCATACACTTCGTACTTTTCTCTCAGTTCTTTAAATGATGAACAGCTGTAAAGCGTAAATTTGAAGTCACTTTTGAGATTCAGACCATCTACCACATATTTTATAACTGATTCTGTGTCTATGACTCCATGCGCAGCAATGCGTTTCATTTGCAGAAGGTACTCATGAAAACTTTCGTTTTTGAGCTTCACACGCTCCATCAATTGCATGTTTATTTCGGCGCTGCCTACTTTTACTCTAGAAAATTCATCAATCAGCACTTTCCGCAATGTATCGTATTCATACACAATTGCCGACTCCAAAAATATTGCGGCTGTATGGGTCATCTTGGCACAAGCTTGCACATATTTTTGTTTTTAACTGAGCCCATATGCGTCGGCATTTAACTCAAAGTTTTGAAGCCACGCCTTCACTTGCATATTATTACCATCGAATTCGGGTATAATTTTTTCGAAGTTTTCCACTTTCAGCCTTCCCTCATCTTTTTGGACTTCGTCTGCCCGAATTTTTAAAGTTAACAACTGTACTAACTGCTGGAGCATTTCATTATTTTTTGTAACTAAATTCATTTCACCTTGTACACCCGTGTTCTCTTTTTTTTCAACTATATTTTCCATCGCTTTTGCAACTTTTTCAGTTTCTTTTGTCTTTGACATTATCATTGGTGATCGCAGCGAGTATAATTCTCTCGCTTGCACAACTAACGGCTTTACGTTTGGCTTCATTTCTTTTTGTGTGTCAGCTTTTTCTTTTGCGGCTGCTTGCAGTAATTTTGCCTTTCCTCTTCTCACTGTCTTTTTTTCTTCGTCGTCGGTTCCTGTTTTTTTCCGTTCATATGCAAGAAATACACAGGCACCAAATTTACTTATGCACTCTTTAATTTTTCCTGTCGTTGTTTTTGGTTGAGCCCCCAAATATAATATAAGGCAGATTGCCAATATTTAATAGAATATAGTATAGTAACGTACAATATAATTAAAGTGCAATATCATATGAAATAATCAGAACGCTAAACGTATAATGTTCGACTGTACGACTGCGGGCGTGCACTCCTGACTGCTGATCACCGACATCGTTCTTACTGCCGACAACTCACTGCCCCCTCTCTCGACGGCTGACTCCAGATTGTTCACTCCGACTGCTGGTTCCAACTGTTTACTGCTGACTCCGATTCGCACCTAATACTCGCTCACGCCGCATAACCGCATCTCCCATCTTACATACATTTATAAACAAGAAAGGAAAGCTAACTTCGGGCGGAGTTGAAGTTGATATTTCCTTGCAGTTAAGTAGCAGCTTATATTATTATATATATATCGGATCGTACATATTTCATAAGGATCGGTCGACTATATCCAATAGGTGTCATATAACTGAACGATCGGAAATGGCACCACCGCGGTGCACCGTTCTGTTTTTAAAGATTCTTGGAGCTGTTTTCAACATTTTTATTCGCAAATTTATACGATAGTGAATTTCTCATAAGAATCGGGCAACTATGTACCATCCGAAATATATAAATTTATATAAGCTGCTACTTTGACAATTCATCATGAATAGACTCACGCCTGAACAACGCATGCACATAGTGCACTACGTCCATTTTAACGCCGACAAAATCAGAGCAGTTAATTTGATTAACCATGGAAAGTTTTCGTACCACGTTTACTCTTATAGATAACTTGCACCCTCAGTGATGCCGTACGGTGCTATTGCTACTGTAGAGCGTAGCATTGAGGAAGACCCGAATGAGTTCATCCTGCATCGAGCACAGGAATTTAATATCAACTTACAAAACTGCCGCATTTGGAGTAAGGTTAACCCTCAAGTGTGTCTCAAAACACCGTTATATCCAGAAAAACTGACTGTTTAGTGCTCTTTATGGGCTGGTGGAATCATTGGTCCGTAATTATTAAAAAAAGATGATGGCCAGAACGTTACAGTCAATGGTGATCAGTACAGAGCCATGTTTACTAACTTTCTCATTCCTGAATTAAACAGCCATTATTTTCGGGATTTGTACTTCCAACAAGACAACGCAACATATCACACACTCGTGCCACAATCGATTTATTAAAATACACGTTTGGTGACCGCCTAATTTCATGTTTTGGACCTGTGAATTGGCCTCTAAAGATCTTGTGACTTAGACTACTTTCTGTGGAGCTATGCAAAGTCATTGCTCTTTTCGAATAAACCACAAAAGCTTGAACATTTGGAAGACAACATTGGCCGTGTTATTGGCGATTGCCGATATATACATTCGTATAAATACGAATGTTGGAAAAAGTCTTTGAAAATTGGACGTCCAGATTGGAATACATTCGAGCCAGTCGTGGCAGTCATATGCCACAAATCATATTTAAAATGTAATGCCATAAAATTATCTTTGAAATAAAAAAAATTCATGTCAATCGAATAATCCATCATTGTTTAATTTAAATTTAAAGTTCTATACCTCAAAAACATACTCATGTGGTTTAATGTTGATAATTCACTGTCTTTATTGCTTAACAAGCACGGGGAGTGTCCCCGTGGGAATGTTTGACATTTCACTTGGGCAAATTAACCACGAAATTGGAAGGTTAGAAATTGGTTAGGTTGGCTGTTAGACTTGTGTTTTATTTCAGATCCGGATGGAATTACTCTTTTCAGAACTTCGCCCCTTTCTAATCCGGAGGACCCGCTTGATAAACGTTTCAATTGAAACTAATACTTTAATTGACCTTAAGTCTCCACTTAAATCTCATAAAGTTTGTTTCTTTCGTAAGTCTGATGTTGGCCTAAGCAGCCACCAGATAAGCCGATTAGAATATTGATAATTTGTTTAGCTGCAGTGGCATTTATTCTTGTCTGTCTGTCTCCCAGTCTCGCATGCACTTTGTTGTTATTTGTAGCGCATGCGCTTTTGGAAGCTTTGGAAGTGCTTCTGCGCCCAAACTCTTAGTTCTTACTACTATTTTTGGCATTGATTTGGGCGCTGCGGTTTTAGGGTTAAATTGAACCCCAAAATAAAAATATTGAAAATTGAACTGAATCTCGTCTACTTATTCGGCCGCTATTAAAAACTATTAATAGCGTGACAGCTGGCTTCACGAAACTGAAAAAATAAATTTTGGATTTTGACGGTCCTATCTACTGACATGTGAAGAAATAAACACTGCCTTATACATTTTTATCTTTAAATAATTTAATTAAATAATCCGCCTTGGTATACAAAGCACCTATTAAACTTAAAGAACGTCATGAATAGACTTTTAAATAAATATAAATCATCTGGCTGTACATTCAGTTTTGTAAAATTCTTAGAAATTCTATTTTGCCCATCTTCTGATAAAAGTGGTGTGTTATCGGATCTTCTTAAGGTTAAGTCCGTGTATTAGCCCTTAATCTATCACTGGAGACTCGATCTTTCCCCTTATGTGGAAGGAATCTTTCATTATTCTTCTGCATAAAAAAAAGAAAAAATTTCTATGGAGGCATTAAAAATTGGTAATTAGCAAATAACCTAAAGCTTAGTGGATCGAAATGTAAACTCATGTCATTTTATCGATCTAGCCCTCACCAAGCTCCTTACTTTCTCTATGAGTACGCCATCTAACGATTAACTCAGGTTAATAATCTGGGTGTCGTATTAGATTTGAAACTTAAATTTTCCGACCATATATCTACCATGGTTAATAAAGCAAAGGGTGTGCTTAGTTTTATTAAAAGATGGTCAACAAAATGTAATGACCCATATTTAACAAAAATGTTATACATCATTGGTCCGTCCGATTCTTGAGTTTGGATCGTGTGTCCTCTGAAGTTCTCACAGAGATCACCGAGATGACATAGAGTCTTACTTTCTCGGATCTATCCCTGCGATGTACGTTATACGGCAGCGCCCCTGGGTCGGTTGCGCGGGAGGTGAGCTGTATGAATGCAGGAGAACCGCGCGAGAAAAAAAAACACCCTTTACCCTGATGTTATAATGATTTAAACAATTTCAAGTGTTTAGTTTCGATGCTGTGGGTTAGGTACTGGTACAAGCAACATGTTTGGGTCATAGACCAAGTTGAGCGCCAATAAATAACTCATCCCGTCTCAGCATAATGAGTGCCCCTTCTAAGGATCCCGGATGCATGCTTTGGCTAAAGGCTAAAAGGCTACGGCCGACGTAAAAGGCGAAGGCCAAAGGCTATCTGCGTACGTAGTCTCGGCATGTTGTGTTTGGAGACCCCACACTGTGTACGTAGTCTTGGCATGTTGTGTTTGGAGACCCCACACTTGAAACTGATACCAAGTGGATTACGAAGACGGATTCAAATTAGGATTAATGCTGTTTTATTCTGTGTGTCGCAATCGACCGCTTATCCTAAACTAAACAAGAAAAGAAAGCTAACTTCAAGCGGAGCTTTGCAGTTAAGTAGCAGCTTTTATTATTATATATACATATCGGATCGAAAATAGTTGTCCGATCCTTATGAGAATTTCACCATCAAAAAAATTTTCGTATACAAATGTTGGAAACAGCCCAAGCATCGTTAAAAATAGCAAGGTTGTGTGCCATTTCGGTCGTTCAGTTATATGACAGTTAAAGGTTATAGTCGGATTACTTTGTCCAAAATGGAATCTGTACGAAGTTCCATCATTCTAACTTAAAAAACACCAAAGTTATGTCAATTCCGATCGTTCTATGACGGATATAGGATATAGTCGGTCAATACTTATGAAATTTTGTACATAAGATATTTTGTCCAAAAATGTCCTTTAACTTAAAAAAACCACCAAAGATATGGTTTCAATCAGTCACTTTCCAATCAATCAGTTATAGGCAA
Organism: Drosophila pandora; assembly: GCA_021223865.1. Classification (NCBI taxonomy): domain Eukaryota; kingdom Metazoa; phylum Arthropoda; class Insecta; order Diptera; family Drosophilidae; genus Drosophila; species Drosophila pandora. The sequence goes on along the minus strand of JAJJHT010004619.1, from coordinate 553,000 downwards.
CTTAGAATATAATCGCCTGATCCCGGCCGTTCTGACCTTTATACCGCCTGCAAACAAAAAAAAAGATGTGTGCAAAGTTTCAATTTGATAGCTATAAGACTGAGAGACTAGTTCGCGTAGAAATAGTCAGACGGTCAGACGGACATGCTCATATCGACTCAGGAGGTGATAAGGTGACTCTAACTCTTGCTTAACCAAAAATCCACAGCATAAGCAATATTCAATATTCAAGTGTTTAATTGTTAATAAAGCCTCCAAGACAAAGGAAAAGGTTACGCCTCGTGAAACGCCTGACATCAACTGTATATTTTGGGCGTTTATTACACGAACTCTGCGTGATGGTGGCCTAATTACTCTATTTATCCCCTCCGCCGCTTGCTCCAGGTAGTGCCTTGTTATTGCGCTAACGCGGTAATCCGTCAAGGTAGGCCGCCTCTCGGCTCCTTACAGGGGAACGACGGGCGCGTCGTACTTAAATATGCGCGCGGCTGATGTGAGGCCGATGAGCGTGAGACTTTTAGAGCATCGTGATCGAGAAGAAAAGAATGACTTGTGTATATACTATTTGTGCCTTTATTATTTGTGTTTTGTTTTCTAATGTTTTTTGTGTGTGTTAAGCAGAGGGTTGGTTTTTATGTGCGTGTTAAGTGGAGAGGTTCATAAAGCGCTTTTTTATTCTCTTTCCTCAATTTCTCAAGTCAGATTTATGTAAAATTTTCCCTGACCTAGTTTTTACCGTTACCCCGCGATTCTCTTGGACCTCCTCTAGTCTAAAACGTTGTTTTTTCTTGGTTTTAATTTGTTTATTAGCGACGAAAACTTTATTCCCCGACTCGTACTGTTTAGGTTCCGTCCTATTTTTATTATGTCCTATATTGGCCATAGTCTGCCTTCACTCGATCAGGCCTCTAACATATTTAAGCGTTTTCTCTTTCAAGTTCGATAATCCCTGATAATTGATGCGTGATACGCGGTTTACAAATAAGTCGACGGATTTTTTGTTTGTCACAGAATGGACAGAGTTATTGTATCTGTCTACAGCGATTCGTGCTAACTGTGCGCTCGTGAAATTAGGGTATTCGCATTTCAAACACCGGTAAATTTCTATGAAGGTTGGAATCTTCCCACCTGTCCGTTGACTTCACTCTTTTGTGTAGGAGTATGATATAATTCGATCTCCTATGTCCGGAGGTAGTTTAGTACCGTTTAGTACCGTAGTAAATGTGTCGATACAACTTTGATAAAACCGTTTTTCTAAGGTAAATACATCAATATGCAATATTTCACATGGGTAGTTTGGGATGGGTGTCGGTTGTAATTCAGGTTTGTATGGATGAAGCTCATATTTGAATCGTTTGCTACAGTCGCACAATTATAACAATGACATTCTGGGAAAATATAATTTCTCAAGAATTTGGATGCGAACTTCTTTCGTACCTCTGTGGGCTCTGCGATGTTCCCTTTCTATAGCCTCAGAAATCTGCCCTGAATTGAACAAATCTTTCACCAATCTCTGCGTTATTTTGATTTTTTACAGCTTAAAATTCTCAAAGCATGTGGATTGGAAGGATGGGGGGTAGGTTTCGGCAATCTTTACTCCATTAATTATGGAGGGTTTGAGATATTTCCGAGTATACCTATTAGATCGGACATTGTCTCGTTGTTAAGTGGAATTAAGTGACGGACGTAACCAACGTGCGTAACCAACCAGTTGATTCCTAAACGCATTGATCGGCGCTTCCACATGTGGTATCAGTTGGGAAGCATCCTCAAGCGCGCTGTGAACGGTGGCCATAAAATCAGTTTCAGAAGCAGTGCACGTTGTTGAACTGAGGTGGTCAACTTGCGTCGTGATACGGGAAAGAGCGTCAGCGACGACGTTGGACCTATACAAAGGCTTGCCTATAATCTCATAATCGTTAACAATGGGTTGCGCCCTGTTAACCCAAAATACATATTTTCCGGGCTCCCCCTCAAAAGTCTGGAGTTCTTTCACATAATCTGGCAGATTAGATGTTTCTTTAAGCTCGTACTCAATGCGCGAACCAAAGGAACGGGTGGTGTTAACGTAGGGTTACGATTTTCGTAATCCTGTTCTAGCGTAGCTACCCTCGCCGCGACTTTTTTAATATTCTCTTTAATCCCTATTACCTGGTCTACTAGGGCCTTAAGGCTTTCGTCGAATTTTTGCAAGGTGGATTTGATTTCTTCCATTTTAAGAGGGGAGGGAGAGTTATATTCGGAAAATTATGGAATCTGTCCCAGGGAAAAAAAAATTGTTCAATCTTTATTTAGGTCTGACTTGAGGGAAAAAGGAGAAAGCGCTTTACTCACCCTTTACAAAGTATAGGTGTATGAATAGTAGGGTGTTAGAGCTCGTCTTATTTAAATTCTGCTAATGATAGAGAAAACAAGAAAGGAAAGCTAACTTCGGGCGGAGCCGAAGTTTATATACCCTTGCAGTTGAGTCGCAGTCCGCTAGGTGGCGCCACGCATCTTATATTATTAGGTATATAGCGGATTGTATATAGTTGGCCGATCCTTATGAAATTTCGCATATCGAATTATTTTGACAAAAGAGGAATCCATTGAAACTCCCATCCTTCTAACTTGAAAAACAACAAAGTTATAGCATTTCCGATCAATCAGTTATATAACAGCTATAGGATATAGACGGCCGATCCTTATGAAATTTGGCAGATCATATAAGTTGGGCCAAATTAGAATGCACAGAAAGTCCCATCCTTCAAACTTGACAACGAAGAAAACAACGAATACAACAAAAAAAACAACGAAGTTATAGGATTTCCGATCAATCAGTTATATGGCAGCTATAGGATATAGTCGGCCGATCCTTATGATATTCGACAAATCAGATTGTTTTTCCCAAAATAGAATCTGTACCAAATCCCATCTTTCTAACCTAAAAAACACCAAAGTTATGCCAATTTCGATCGTTCTATTACAGCTATAGGTTATAGTCGGCCGATCCTTATGAAATTTTGTACATAAGATATTTTGGTCAAATATAACATGTGTGGAAAGTCCCAACCCTCAAACCTAAAAAACATAGGATAAAGTCGACCGATCCCGGCCGTTCCGACTTATATACTGCCTGCAAAGGAAAGAAGAATGTGTACAAAGTTTGAACTCGATTGCTTTAAAACTGAGAGACTAGTTTGCGTAGAAACAGACAGATGGACATGCTCATATCGACTCAGGAGGTGATCCTGATCAAGAATATATATACTTTATAGGGTCTTACTTTATATATTTATAGGGTCGGAGATGTCTCCTTCACTGCGTTGCACACTTTTGACCAAAATTATAATACCCTCTGCAAGGGTATAAAAATAAATTTTAATTATGAAGAATAACAGAATGTAATATTATTTAATTATAGTATGGTGTATAGTGAATATATTTTTTTATATTCTTTTAATTCTTTTTATTTCATTTTTTAAATTTTTTCTGTTTTGCATACTTTTAGTTTTTTTCTGTGTTTTATATATTTTTTTTTTTTGTGGGGTATTTATAACTGACCATTAGGCTAATAGTTCCGCCTTATCTCTCTCCTTCCTGCCTTGGAAAAACAATAAAAAAATAATAGTCCGCAGGCTCATGTAGTTCATCACCCAAAAAAATTTACCTCTCACCACCCACCTGGTGGTTTATTTAAAGGGAATCACAATACTTTAGATGCTATGTTGAGACCTCACTGTTCACTGTTGTTGTGAACACTTCACTTCAAAGACCCTTTTCACAAAAACGTACAACGTATTCGTTCTGGCTACCGATTTTTTTTGACGGTATGCCGATTTACGGTTGGTGCGCAGCCAATCCTATCAAGATACAGCCACTATACCGCAGGGCTATTCGCAGTCTAAGAAGCTCCTTCCGACATCCTCGATCAAGTGAATACTAGTAGAGCCGGGAATACCCAGCATCCCCACAAGTATAAAGAAAACAGCACTGGGCCTATTCCAAACACTTGGCCAAATCTGTTGTTGGCGGATAATTTCAAGTGCATACTCTAGTACAGAAGATATCTCTCTGGATATGCTGGAACTTCATCAAAAAATTAGTTCTACCCAGCCGGAACAGTACAAACCGTCCGACCATCTTCACCCTGGTCCGGTATCAACCTTATATAAATACCATCTTGCGTATCTCTTCCAAACACCACATATTCAGCCCAGTATATCGCACCCGATTTTAAAACGAGAAGAATAAACTAAGAGATAAACATTAGTTGTATACCGAAGGGTCCAAAACCTTGGAATCCAAGGTTTCCGCTCCCCTCCTACAATTCCATATTTGTAGCGCAGGTTACGGCTATGTTATTAGCCTTCAGCTTTGCCACCAAAGCTTCAGCTTTGACAGCATTGAAAATGAATTAAGTGGAATAGAATGCAGAGACGAAAATAAGCGAATGAGTGAGTGCGAGTCAAACTTTTGACCAAAGTTATAATACCCTCTGCAAGGGTATAATGAAAAGAGGAAATAGAGGCAATAAGAATAAGAATGTTTTCATGCAGACGTCTAGTCCCTACCCATCAGTCCTGATTGGACGTATGTCCATACGAGGAAACAAAGGCTCTGCTCTAGCAGCGTACAACATTGACTTCAACAACCTTAATCTTCAATCCTATCAATAACAAAGACATTCAAAATCACATAAACTATCACATGAAAAACCAAGGGAATGGAGGATTGGAAAACTTTCATACATTGGTACTGAAGTTTAATCCTATATGCACGAAAATAACACTTCCAAGAGACTTCAGCAGGCACCAGTTCATCTTTATCCGGCTCCGAATTGGGCACAAGGGACTAGAGCACCTATTAAAAGGTTCATCTTGCAGTCTCTGCTGTGACCCACCGATCATTGTCCACGTTCTGAAGAATTGCCTAGGATTGGTTAGCAATTGGTTATTGGTAATTAAATTCGTAGAAAAATTATTTCACGACTAGAGTCGATAGCCGCCACAGCCACACAGAGCACTGCAGTGCTCGGAAACTTTCTTGTTAAATAAAATTAAAAAAATTACTTAATTTTATACTGTTATTTCATATATTCGTGCAGATAATCTGATAAATTTGTGTTAATATTAAATACTTTAATTATGAATATTGCATATTCCAAGAAATTAATTTTGGAATATTAAAAAAAAAACAAGAAAGAAAAGCTAACTTCGGGCGGAGCCGAAGTTTATATACCCTTGCAGTTGAGTCGCAGTCCGCTAGGTGGCGCCACGCATCTTATATTATTAGATATATAGCGGATCGTATATAGTTGGCCGATCCTTATGAAACTTGGCAAATCGAATTATTTTGCCAAAAGAGGAATCCATTGAAACTCCCATCCTTCTAACTTGAAAAACAACGAAGTTATAGCATTTCCGATCAATCAGTTATATAACAGCTATAGGATATAGACGGCCGATCCTGATGACATTTAGCAGATCAAATAAGTTGGCCCAAATTAGAATGCATAGAAAGTCCCATCCTTCTAACTTGAAAAACAACGAAGTTATAGCATTTCCGATCAATCAGTTATATGGCAGCTATAGGATATAGTTGGCCGATCCTTATGAAATTCGACAAATCAGATTGTTTTTCCCAAAATAGAATCTCTACCAATTCCCATTTTTTTAACTTAAAAAACACCAAAGTTATGCCAATTTCGATCGTTCTATGACAGCTATAGGATATAGTCGGCCGATCCTTACGAAATTTTGTACATAAGATATTTTGGTCAAATATAACATGTGTAGAAACTCCCAACCGTCTAACTTAAAAAACACCAAAGTTATGGCATTTCCGATCAATCAGTTATATGGCAGCTATAGGATATAGCTTATATACTGCCTGTTCCGACTTATATACTGCCTGTAAAACTGAGAGACTAGTTTGCGTAGAAACAGACAGACGGACATGCTCATATCGACTCAGGAGGTGATCCTGATCAAGAATATATATACTTTATAGGGTCGGAGATGTCTCCTTCACTGCGTTGCACACTTTTGACCAAAATAATTTGGCAAAAGTTTTATACCCTCTGCAAGGGTATAAAAATCTGAATTATGGCTTCTATTTATTTCAGTTCGTCTCATAGACGTATATATATGTTAGGGTGGATCCATTTTTATGGAGCAAAATTTACAATTTACGAAGTTTACGAGGTATTCTAAGAATATTTTACGAAGAAAGTAGTGGCCTCAAATGAATTTTTAAATTTGGGTGAATGTGAAAAAATTTTAATTCACTAATTTGGGGTTAGTGGAAATATTCGAATCTTGAGATAAAATATTTTTATTTATTCACATTCTACTCTTGAATACTCGTTGAAAACAACCATTCCGATCCGACTTCTTGTTCAAAAGTTATTGAAGCTATACGATTTTCCGAATTTCCAAAATGGAAAAATTTGTTTAGTTTGTTAATATGTTTGATTTATTGAACAGTTGTTTTGAAAAAAATTAGGGATGATTGCTACTAAAATGTGTTTAAGCTTACGCTAAAAAATACTGTAGTTAAAACTCATAACTGTAGAACCACTAAACTCTCCAAGTATTGCTACGTTCCATGGCGTTTCTCCCGCACCGCACTTTCTAAACATGGCCGCACTGACCCACCGATAACTTTTACATTTTACGGAGTTCTCTGCTCCTGCTAGGCGCCGCCGCGCTGCCCCCTTCACCGCTCCTTTTGCCTCGCAGCCCGAATATCCCAGTCGGAATTTTCGGCGCTGCTTTAGTTCACCCACATCGAGTTGAGTGAGGAAATTGTTATCCTTTTGAAGATTTGGCTTTGAAAACAGCCGACTGAGAAAAATTCGTCTCGCATGGGACTTAGAAACATTTTTGCGTGAGACTTTAAACTTTGAAAAAAATTCCTTCCTAAAAGTATAGTATATTAAAAGTATAAGTATTCAAAGTATGTATTATTAAAATTTTACAATTTATGGTCTATAATATTTTTATTGAAGTACTAACATTCACACATTGCTCAATTTATAATAAAAATTTTATTTCAATATGTACGGGCGTTATTTTTTATTTATTTATCTATTTACCCTCTATCGCTCCATCTGTAGCAAGCTTAGAATTCACCCATGTTCTCCCTAGAATCTCAACAAGCTTTCTTAGCATGTTTCCCGTTTATGGTTCAACCAGTAGTATCCAAGAAAGAGTCGTAAAGCGAGTAAGAACCGAAGTGGAGGAGAGCAATAGGCTTACTAGCCACAAGAGATTCAATTACCCATTAAAATCTTAATTGTAACATAGATCACGTAGAAAACCTAAAGTAAATAAAAAATTAATAAATTAATGAAAGTTCAGTTATATCTCCGGTTCTTCGTTTTTGGATAAAAAAGCCCCTGAGCAGAACTTTGTTCAACTATATATGAACCATATAGGTTTTGTCACATTTTTGGTGTCCCATGAGGGGAACCTTCCATATACGACACCAGAATCCACGGTCATCCACAACAATTCCAGCGAAGTCATATCAACGTCTTAAATGGAAACCTAACCTCATCACTGTACAATTGCTCTCCTCCTCAACTCTTCCATTCTATTTTTATTTATTTACAATCTGTATGCTTAAAGTTACAAACTAAAGCTACAGGGGGGGTGTTGCAGCCATAGCTACTAAGGCTTTCGGCTGGCTCTTAATTTATTTTTATTATTACTATTATTGTTTAATTAATATTCAAGTTAAATAATATTCAAGTTTTTAGCACAATAATTACAATAATACCTAATATAATACCTAATATAATATTCAAGTATGGGGGCTAAATAGTCTGTATATGTTTACTTGATCTTAATGACTACTAATATTGTGTTGTTGGACATTTAATTATTAATTGTTTACTGTTAGATGAGATTTAATATCTTTGTTATCTTAAGAAAGATTAGGATGTTGAGGATGTTGGTGTTTGTGGGGTTTGAAAGGGAAGAGTGGAGATTACCATTCGGGAAGGGGATACGAGCTGGGTTAAAAGCTATACATTCATTGAGTATGTGGTTTAACGTCATTGGGGCTTGGTTGCAAAACTGGCAGGTATTGGATGTTGAATGCAGCAATCTATACTGATGGGTGAGTCTTGTGTGTCCTAGACGTAGTCTAATGAATTTAGTTTGTTCTCTTCTTGAAAGGCTGGAGATTTCCTTGTTTTTGGAGTAATCGTAGATGTTAGTTTTATTTGTGTTTAGAGATTGGAACCAGCTTGACGTGTAATGGATTTGGTTTTGCGAGTTGTTGGATAGTTTATATTTTATGTATCTATTTATATCGGTCTGGTTGAGATTTTTTGTTGTGATCAAGGGTGCCATAGTTGCGTGTTTAGCGGCTTCGTCAGCAAATTCATTCCCTATGATTCCTACGTGGCTTGGGGTCCATAGGATTTTTATTTTTGGATGCAGGTTTGTTAGTAAACTTCTTATTAATGCCGGGTAATATGAGGCATTGTCGATATTTGTTATTGACTTTAAGGCAGAGAGTGATTCGGAGCAAATGCAGATTTTTCCTTTCATTGTTCGACTTATTTCAATGGCTTCTAGTATAGCAATTATCTCAGCTGTATAGACTGAGGAGTAGGGCGGAAGTATGGCCATTTTAAGGATGTAATTTTCTGTGGTAATAGCGTACGCAGGTATATTGTTGTATAGTGATCCGTCAGTATATATAAATGTAAAGTAGCTCATTTTTGATTTTATGTCTGAAAATTCTTTTCTGAATATTGATATATTTGTTTGATCTTTGCTGTATTTGCTTAGGTTTGTGTCTATTGTTTCTGATTTTAAATGCCAGGGCGGTTTTGTTTTTGGTGTGAGTTTTACTGTATTGAGAGAAAGGCCTAGGGTGGTACAAGAAATTATACTTTTATGTATAGCCGAGTTTCTGTATTTTGCGATTTTGTTTTTTAAGATTTTGTCAAGTATTGGTTTTAGTGGAGTATCTGTTGACTAGATTATGGTTTTTGATAATTTAGCTTGAAGTTGTTGTAATCTTGTTTCAAGAGGGGTGACATTGGATTCCACATAGATATTATAAGTAGGAGTTGAACAGAAGGCTCCTAACGCGGTTCGAAGTGCATTGTTCAGTATAGTTTTGATGGGTTTTAATACTGATTTTGGTGCTAGCCCATATAGTGGCAGGCCAAAATCTATTTTTGAAACTGATAAGCTTTTTACGATTTGGACTAGTGTTGTTGGTTGACAATTGTATTTGTCATTCGCTAGAAGTTTTATTATATTTGAGGAATTTGTCAGAGATTTTTTTAAACTCTTAATATGCGGTTTCCAGCTATATTTTGAGTCGAATAATAATCCTAGTATTTTTAATTCCTGCACTGAGTCAATGATGTGTGTTTGTGTGGATACTCGGCAGGTGCAGGAATGTTTTCTGCAAATATGTATATGTTTGCATTTCGAAAGAGATAATGCTGCTCCTGATGTATCACACCAGTTGTTAATGTCCTCAAAGAGGCGGTTTGAATCAATAAGCGGGTTCTTTTTTTTTTCATGTCAACGATAATGTTGTAGTCGTCAGCAAATGCAATGCAGTTGAGATTTTTATGTATGCTAATGGTGTTAGATAAGCTATTGAATGCTATAAGGAACAAAATTACCGACAATGGGGAACCCTGGGGTATCCCGTTGTGGAGTGGGTGGATTAGTGATTGCCTGTGGTTTACTCTGACTCTGATTTTGCGGTTCGTCATAAATTGGGTTACGTATTTTGTTAATCTAGGTCCACATCCCCAATCTGCCAGTTGGCTTTTAATGGTGGGAAGTCCTACTTTCTCGAATGCTTTTTCAAAATCGAGGGATATGATTGATACATGCTTTCTGAGAGGGACCTGCTTATGATTGCATCTACGTATAGTAGACAGTCTATCACAGACTTCCCTTTTTTGAATCCTATTTGACGGCTGCTGAGAAGCTTGTTAGAGGTAACAAACCACCAAAGTCGGTTGAAGATTGTTTTATCAAGTGTTTTTGCTATGCATGGGATTAAGGAGATCGGTCTGTATGATTCTATTGACGTTTTGCCTTTGCCTGATTTATGAATTGGGACTACTGTACTAATTTTAAAAGCTTGAGGAATGAAAGAATCTAGGATTGAGTTGAAAAAATTTATCATTCTGATTTTTACTGGTATTGCAATGTGCTTTATCATTGAGTAGTTAATTTTATCGTTACCTGGGGTATTCCCCTTTAGACTGTTCAAAGCAGCATTAAATTCTGTACACGTAATGTCTTGTTCCATAAAGTCGGCTATGGTTTTGGGTAGATAGTTGGTGTCTTGTCTGTTTGAGTTTTTTTTGGCGTCTATAAATGCCTGTGAGAAGTTTTGGTCCTCTGATTTAGATGACCAGTGTTTGGAAAAGGCTGTAGCTATGTCTTTTGCATTTGTGACCGTTGATTTTTTATTCGTATCTTGAATGCAATGGATGTGTGTTGATTTGTGAATTCCGCAAAATTGTCTAATGTTATTCCAGATACAATCCGCCTTGGATTGGCTTGAAATTGCTGAGGTCAGTACATGTAAGCTTTCCTTCTTACTTAGTCGAATTTCTCTTCTGAACTGGGCGTTAGCTTTTTTATATTGTATTAGGTTATCTTGAGTCATATCCCTATTGAATAATCTCCATGCTCTGTTTTTTTAGATTTCAGGATGTTTAGTTCTTTATTCCACCATGGAACATTGTGTTGAGTTTTTGGAGGTTGCGATTAGGGGATACTATTGTATGCGCTATTTAGTATTATTTTATTTATGTTACTGTGTTCTATGTTTGTGTTTGTTGAAACCGGGATTTGGGTATGGAAACAGTTTGTAAGACTTTTAAATTTTTCCCAATTAGCTTTTTTAGTTAAAAATTTACTCGTGTAATTAAATATATTTTTTTCTTTATTAAAGAGTTTAATTGTAATTGGGAAGTGGTCACTACCCTGGGGTGAATCCGTTATTTTAAACTCACAGTGAATTGAAAGGGTTGGTGAGCATAAAGAAAGATCGATGTGGGTGTAGGAGCTGTGTGTGGAGAAATGGGTTGGTTGGCCGTTGTTTAAAATTATATAATTGTTTTTAAGAATATATTCTCCGAGAATGCTACCCTTGCGATGGCTCTTGGGGGAGCCCCAGAGGGTGTTCCAAGCGTTAAAGTCACCAGTGATGATCGAAGGTGTTGATGACTGTGGTATTGTGTTTTCTATATCTGACGAGGTAAATTTTTGAGAAGGTGGAATATAGCAAGATAGGATGTTAAATTTTTGTTTGGAATGGATTTCTACTGCTAAGGAGTCGAAAATGTGTCCTACCGGAACAAACCAATGTTGAATATCTTTGTGGATCAGTAAGGCGACTCCACCCTTTGCTATATTTGATGTAGTATTGTACATTTTATAATTGATAGGGATGGGGAATTGTTGGGAGAGTTTTATGTGGGTTTCCTGAAGGGAGATGACTTTGGGTTTGTGAAGTTTGATTAGGATTAGGAGTTCATTATAATTGTTTGCGTAGCCATTAATATTCCATTGTAATATCTTGAGAGTCATATTTACGTATTATTTAATTTTATTTACGTCTAGTTTTAATTATATTTTGTATTTCGAATTTAGTAATTAGTTAGTTCTGCAATATTTTAAGCTTTGATCTTGTTAAAATTGTGCTGTTTGATTTATCTTTGTTGATAAGATTTCTTTTAGTCCTATTACTTATATTTCTAGGGAGAATATTTACTTGACTGTTTGCCCTATCCTTACTGTTATTTTCAATACTGGAGTCGGTTAGCATAGATTCGTCTTCCTTGTCATCGTATCCTATGATGGGTCTGCCAGTGTCTTCTGTTGATGGTGGGTTTCGAGAGGTTGAAGCTATTGTCGAGGGGGTAGTCTGTGTCAATCTATGTGGTTGAGGTGTTTTGTGTTGCATTGAGCTGGCAACCGATGCGTATAGAGACCCGTCATGGTGGTGTTTTTTCCTATAGATCGACCAGGCTGTTCGGTTGTCTACTTTTTTGAGGGTTTTTATAGCTTGTACTTCCTTATGGGAAATAAAGACTGGACAGTTTCTGTCTCTAGGGTGGTGCTTATTATCTGGTATCTTTTTTTCGGTGCAGTTGATGCAGCAGGTTCCACGCTCGAATTTTTCTCCTGATGCCATGTCAATATGGGCAGGTTGGCTGCACATAAAGCAGGTCTCTGTGTTTTTACAGAATTTTTGGAGATGACCTAGTCGTAGGCAGTTGTTGCGTCGGATTGGGGCTGGTATATAAGGACTACTTGGACCCTTTCATATCCTATATATACGTGCTCGGGGAGGTCTAGTTTTTCAATTGTTAGGGTGATAAGTTCCGTTTCCGTCGGCTCACTTGTAAAGTTCTTCATAATTTTCCTTACGGCTGACACTTTTTGGCTTTTTAAATTTTCAAGAATCTCTTCCTCATCAATTCCTCGCAGATCATTTGAGTATATTACACCCTTTGAGTAGTTTAGGGTTCTGTGTTCAGAGACTGCTACGGGTATGTCCAATATGTTTGTAAATTTTAGGAGTTTTTCGGCTTGTCCAATGTCTTTCGTTTGTAGGAGTAGGTTACCGTCGCGTAATTTCTTACAACTGACGACTTCGCCTCCGCACGTTATATCAATAACTTTTTTTATATTAAATGGTGATACGCTTTTAAAGGTTGAATCGTCGGTTCGGGATATGATTAGGTATTTACTGGTTGGAGAAGGTTTCTCCTTCCATATGTCTGGTGGGTCGCGCATAGTTAGTTTTGAGCTTCTTGTGCTGCTAGAGGATTGTCACTGCAGGTGCACTTGCTGATAACCAATCTATTTTTAGAACTGGATGTGTGTTAGAATGTTTGTTTCTTAAGTTTACCTGGCTAAGTAATTTGATTTGGGAGAAACACACGACTGTACGCATCGACTGCCAAACGTAAACTGCTCTCTTCCATTCTATTCGACAAAGAAGAAACGAAAAGAACGGGATCATTCTCTCTCCCTCTGAAAGACATTACATAAGTGTGAGTGCATAAAGCAAAATGAGCAAGCCCAAGGCAGCGAACACTTCCAGTGCAGAGTCACAAACAACGGTAAAGGGTGGCAACGTTGACGGCTTATTTGCGCTCCAAATACTCCAAATAATCTTTAAAAAGAACAGTACGTCTCGGAAAACTAAACAATATTTCCAACTGCTTGCTACTGAAACATTTCAGGCATCGATGGAGCGCCGACTGGTTCTCACATCTACAGGCCCGTCCGAAATAGCACCAAAAACGAACCAATCTGCAAATCGACGACTTAGTTGTGATCAAGGATAACCGGTTCCACCCAAACGAATGGAAGATGGGTCGCATAATCGATTCACATCCTGGAGAAGATGGACTAGTTAGCGGCGCTTCATTGAAGACCGTCTCTGGAATTTACAAGCGATATCTTTCAAAGCTGTGTCCATTGCTAATTTCTACTTATACCATGCCGAAAACTGAAGACGTCCTAGCACTATCATGCTGATCGCAGCATTCCGTGGGCGGCATGTACGGGCGTTATTTATCTTTAATCTTTATCGCTCCATCAAACTTAGAATTCATCCAAGTTCTCCCTAGAATCTGTAAAACGGTCACATTGAGTTGTGAATAGTGCGTCGTAATTGTTTATTATTGTGATAGGGTAAGTTTATTGATGTTTTCATTGAATTGTATCTATTTTATTAATTTAAATATTGTGTGATGAACAAACATTATTATTTTATTGAACAAATATTTTCAGTTCTGGAGGTGCGGCTAGGTGAAGCCAAGCAGCCGTTAGCGCCGCCTTGTCAACGCGCTTAGGATGTCCGCAGATTGGAGTGAACCGCGGCCGCCTTTTCCACTTGCGGCCAGTATGTTTTGCGAGCAACAGGTCCGACTGGGTTCTACTTTCGCTTTACACCAAATACCAAAATAACAAAGTCTAAAAATGTCCCATGGTAGAACTCTATGTTACAAGCACTCAACTTTGAAAAGAAGAAAGCGTCGAATAAATTTAAAAAAAAAACATTTTTCCAAAGAAAACTTAGTACTTAGAACGAATCGCAAAACGAATGAAAAAAATGGTTTAATAGCATTTACTTCAAATATAATATTAAACTGCAGTCACAGTCACCAAAAATTTGGTCCAATACAAGCACATTTTGTGGTTCACATAGTAATAAAAATATCCACACTTTATGTTATCTTGACTGCTTTAGTCATATTTTAAACGCCAGAGAAATTATCAATAAATTTTCTAAATTTTGGTCAAACCAATCAAAACACTCCAAATTCTCCCAAAAATTCATCAAAACCAAATTCAGAATAACTTCTCTATACACAGCTGCGAACAGCACAGCAAATTGAAACTTACATTTCACAAATACAACATATGAGACGCGCAGGGGCGCACGCAGGGGGGGGTTTTGAGGGGTTCGAACCCCCCCCGAAATGTTGAAAAAATTGCAAAATTAACGGGAAAATAAAAATATAAATTTCATGTTCATTCAAAAACGGCGCCATGCTCATAGTTCATTCAAAAATGGCGCCATGCTCATAGTTCATTCAAAAATGGCGCCATGCTCATAGTTCATTCAAAAATGGCGCCATGCTCATAGTTCATTCAAAAATGGCGCCATGCTCATAGTTCATTCAAAAATGGCGCCATGCTCATAGTTCTGGCAGATACCACGAGATCGCCACTTACAAAATGAGTAACTATATTGACAAATTGATAACCTATAAAATAATGTGACGTTTGTTTACGTTTGTTTACGACCTGCCCAACAAAAATTACTAATGCAAAGATAACATCATTTTTCAAACCAAAAAATGCGCCAATTTTGGACCATAATATTCCAAATACTCCATTTCCCGAACAAGTTCAAAATGAAAATGAAAAGGCCATGAAAAACACTGCGAAAAGACCAAGATTAGAGGATTCAGATTCTTTAGATCCAGCACGTCACGCACAGAGCGATGGAGTAGCAATAAGAGTGAGAATAAAGCATATCCTGCTTCGCAAAAGAACTTTTGGGAGAATTTTGTAGAAGACAATTAGACGATAATGAAAAGTACGAGCTCCTCGTGAATGTGTGGACACCAGATGTTTCTTTCAAATTCCCATCATCGGGTAACAGAAATCTTAAGTTTCAACTTTCTTGGCTGCGAGCATTCCCCTGGTTGGCTTATTCAACTGTTGAAGATGGAGCTTATTGTCGACTCTGTTTATTATTTGTGCAAAAAAACATCGGTATAGGAAACCATGAAAACGTTGATATGTTGGTTCGAAGCGCTTTCCGAGATTGGAAAAAAGCTTTAGAAAAATTCAGAGACCATCAATCCAGAAAGTATCACAAAGATGCGCATGAAGATGCGCAGAATTTTAAAATGATACATGAAAATAAGAAAACAGACATAAAGAACGCAATTGACCTGGCCAAAAAACATGTCCAACAAGAAAACAGACAGAAATTGAAACCCATCATTCGCACCATTTTACTATGTGGCAGACAAGGACTAGCACTTCGAGGACATCGGGATCGGGGCCCATTATCGAAGGATATGCCAGTAGAGAATGATGGAAATTTCAGAGCTCTTCTTCGTTTTGCTATGGAAAGTGGAGACATGGTTTTGCAGGAACATTTGAAAACAGCAGGTGCCAATGCAACTTATCTGAGCGACCGCATTCAAAACGAGGTTATCGAAGCTGCAGGAGAAATCATCACCCAGGATATAGTAAAGCGCGTCAATGAATCAAAATGTTTCACAATAACTGCTGATGAAACCACCGATGTCAGTGGGATCGAACAATTAACGTTGGGTGTTCGATATGTTCAATGTGTCGGAAAATTTCCGAAGATAGAGCACAAAATCCGAGAAGATTTTCTGCGTTTCGTCCCTGTGATTGATGTGACTGGAGCGGGCCTTGCAAAAACAATCCTGAAAAATTTGGAGGAAATTAAAGTTGACACCAATTTTATGAAAGGGCAAGGTAAATTCGTAAATATCGTGTAAGTTTATAGAACGATTCATAGAATGTAATACTGTTTTTTTTTCAAGGTTATGATGGAGCTCGAGTTATGAGCGGACAATTCAAAGGCTGTGCGGCTATTGTCAGAAAAACGTGTCCAGATGCTCTTTACTTGCATTGCGCTAATCATAACTTAAATTTAGCCATCACACACGCATGCGATATATCATCAATCCGAAATTGCATGTCAACTGTCAAAGCGAACTGAAGCAGACCCGTCTTCTCAAATTTTGTGAAACGCGTTGGGTTGAACATTTGGCATCGCTCAGTTTGTTTTTCGAAGTGTTACAATTTATTTGCTCAGCACTTGAAGACATAAATGAAATGAACATCAAATCTGATGGTGTTCAGCCAAATACATTGCTTGCGTCTATTCGGACGGCTGAGTTCATCATAGCGTTGACTGTGCTGAAACCTATCTTCAGCTTGACGAAAAATCTGAGCCTGTTCCTCCAACAGGAAGACTGCGATTTGAGCCAATGCGTCAGTTACGCGAACGATGTGCACCAACAAATCAAGCAGATGCGAGTACAAGCTACAGGAAAATTCAGCGAAATCTTTATTTTAGCGACTGAAGCTGCAGAAACCATTGATGCTGAGCTGACTGTTCCTCGACGAGTAGGACGACAGAAAAATCGGGACAACTACGAAAGGAGTATTGAAGATTACTATCGTCGATCAATTTACATTCCGTTCTTGGACAAATACTCAGAAGAGCTCGAGTCGAGATTTTTGGAACAAAGGAATATTCTCTCCAGGATACAAAACATCATTCCGGAGAAATGTGCGGACATTGATGTGTCTGAATTACACGATACTGTTCAAACCTTGAAAAAAGAATGGCCAAATGACATCCCTGTATTCACCGAAGAATTCGAAGCAGAAATTGAGTTGTGGAAAAGGTAATCGTATTGGCTCAAAATATGCTTGCATTATAAAGAAAAATTTTTCTAATTACAGAAAATGTTCAAATCTTTCCAAAGAGAAGCCCATAAAAACATTCATCGAAGCTTTGGACGTTTGCGATGAAACATTCTATCCAACGGTATACCGATTTCTTCAGATCGGTGCAACACTGCCAGTAACAGTGGCTTCGAGCGAACGGTCGTTCTCTACACTACGAAGATTGAAGACATATTTACGCAATAAGACTGGAGAGCAAAGATTGAATGGATTGGCGCTTCTAAACATTCACCGGGATCTGGAAGTAACCTCTGACGCAATATTGAGTATACTGGCCCAAAAACCAAGAAAGATCGATATTACATTGTGAATTATTCATGAATAAATTATAAATATTCACATTCAAACTTAACTTACCTAACCCCCCCCCAAAAATATTTCCTGCGTGCGCCCCTGGAGACGCGATATGGCAACCCGCCTCCAATACACCAGTGTAAACCACCAGTGTATATTCAAATGGAAATATATACCTTTTATTATAGTGGGGGAACAAAAAGTTAAATAAGAAATAAGCCTAATACAAAAATATCTCTTACCTCAGTATAACCTCCAACACGCTATGGCTTTGACGACAAACTCACCACGAACACGCCATATTTATCTACCTAGTATGCCGAATCTCTTCATGTTTGCACAATACCCAATTAAATACTATGCTATCGATAAACGACCCGCGACATCCCTACCTCCGTGAAGAACCCATTCACTCCAATCCAAAGCCCCTTGCTTTGAAGCGTGGCGCATTTTCCTGCGAGTCCGATCTCTATCCATAATTCGTCTAAAGGAACCAGAACATGAGTTCTTATTACACAACATAAATACCAATAACAATGTACTCAGCGACAGCGTGCCAAGTGCCCAAACACATTTCAACTACATACGTAATATGATATGCAATTGTATTCACCATTTAAAGCCGAGACAGCATGGTTTCCCCGCAGACTACTTATATACATATGTGCATGCATAACTCTGCCCGTTTCTACATACTGTAACTTTACTTATATATAAAATTATAGCGGCTGCTCTGCCGCTGCGCCGACAGCTTGCAAGCCTAAGTGTAAGAAAACAATAATTCATTTGAATAAAGACACTGAACTGGATATGTCAGAACCTTTTTTAATTCTACATGGCATATCCATAAGAGCCATAAAACTGGATAAGTCACATCCTTTGTAATCCTACATGGCGACCGTGACTTCGGTTCAAAAGAACCTGAAGATAATCAAACAACAATAACAGCAGCAGCAAGCACATTATTAGTCCAACAATAAAACCTGCCCGGCTCAAGATAACCGATAAGATGATGTTCCAGCAAAACCAGCAACAGCCAATCCAACAACATGCGAGGAAAACGGAGACTAAAAATATCTAAGTGAGTTATGATGCAATGGGAAGCAATGGGAAGGCGCGGAGGTGTTAAAAATGAGGTGAACAAAAGAATAGCACACATTAAGTGGCTCTTATTCACTAAAACACCACCTCCCGCGTGGTCGACTGCACAAAAGTTGCAGGCCGAGCTTGATTTTCTAAAAAAAAGCCTCACAGAGAGACGCCCAATTGTTGCAACTCACTCACATAAAATACAAAATAAAAATACAATACATATAATATAAGATAAAATTTTTGTAAAAGCGTGCGGAACCAATTCCGCTCGTTTAGAAGTATAGCCCAAAAAGCTATGCGATACAATAGGCAGGATAAATGTAAAAGAACCAAAAACAAGAAAGGAAAGCTAACTTCGGGCGGAGCCGAAGTTGATATACCCTTGCAGTTCAGTCGCAGTCCGCTAGGTGGCGCCACGCATCTTATATTATTAGATATATAGCGGATCGTATATAGTCGGCCGATCCTTATGAAATTTAGCATATCGAATTATTTTGCCCAAAAAGTAATCTGTACCAAGTCCCATCTTTCTAACTTAAAAAACACCAAAGTTATGGAAATTCCGATCGTTCTATGACAGCTATAGGATATAGTCTGCCGATCCTTATGAAATTTTGTACATAAGATATTTTGGTCAAACATAACATGTGTGGAAAGTCCCAACCCCCTAACTTAAAAAGCACCAAAGTTATGGCATTTCCGATCAATCAGTTATATGGCAGCTATAGGATATAGTCGACCGATCCCGGCCGTTCCGACTTATATACTACCTGCAAGGAAAAAAAGGATGTGTGCGAAGTTTCAACTCGATAGCTCCAAAACTGAGAGACTAGTTTGCGTAGAAACCGACAGACAGACAGACAGACGGACAGACGGACATACTCATATCGACTCAGGAGGTGATCCTGATCAAGAATATATATACTTTATAGGGTCGGGGATGTCTCCTTCACTGCGTTGCACACTTTTGACCAAAATTATAATAGGGTATAATTTATAATTTAGAGGTATTTTATACCCTCTGCAAGGGTATAAAAATATATAAGAAAGAATAGATGAGAAATAATTCGATGAATAAATTCAGTGAGGAAATAGTTGATAATTATAACTATAATTATAATTTTACAAAAACAACAATATGACGTTAAGTCAGTGGATTCTACTGCTAACGTAATAAATAAAGTTGAGCCAAATAACATTAATTTAGAATTTGTAAATATTATGCTTTTAATAATTGTTGTCATAATATGTGCCAATTGCTTTTAACAATTGTACAAGCTTCACAATAAATGTTTAAAAAAAGGAATATATGAGCCAAGCAAATGACTTGGACAAAATTTAAAAAAAAAAGAGAACGAAGCACACAAACAACAAATATTCATGATGCAAAATATAATATAATATAATATAATAAAGTAACGACAATGAAATAAAATAAAGAACATTTGAAACAAAAAATATATATATATAATCTATATAATAATATATAATATATAATATAATAGAATGGAATGATTTATAAAAAAAGAACTATCAAACATTAAGACAGAATTTGACAAATCACATAAGTCCCTAACACAAAATAGACCGATACAGAAAACAACGGTTAAGAAACACGTAGAAATATTAGTTAAATGCTTTAATGAAGCTCGAATACTAATATATGAATACAGAGACAAGTTAAATCAAGATCATTGGTCTCGAGTATCAAAGTTTTTGATCAGACTAAGGTTTGATCTAACATCTGTTAGAGAAAGGTTCAAGCTTAATATTTCAATACCTAACATTTTTAATACTTCAATAATTGAATTGAAACTGAAATGAATAATAATTGAAACTGGTGACGAACCAAAATCAAAAGAAGTTATTGACCAACAAGATTTGGAAGAGGAAGAAGTAAATAATTTCACTATCCCAGCTATACTAATGTCTGAATTGGACAATTTTGCAGATTCAGACAATAGCTCGAGCATAGTTGAAGAAAAATTTATTACAATGGCACAATCAAATACTGATTTTATCAACACTGCATTAAAGCTTATACCAGTATTTGATGGTAAGGCAGAAAATTTAGCAAGTTTTCTCGATGCATTGGAGATTATAGAATCAATAAAAGGCGAACACGAATCATTGGCTATTTTAATTATAAAAACAAAGCTAAAAGGTGTCGCCAGAAACTTAGTCGGAAATGAAACAACTATATCAGAAGTCATTTCCGGACTAAAGATAAATGTCAAAGGCGAAACTGAAGAAGTATTATCAGCTAAACTTATGAATCTACAGCAACGCAACAAAACTGCAAACCAATATACATCAGAGGTTGAACTAATGATAAAAGCTTTAGAAAGTGCGGACATAACGGACGGCCTACCACTTGCGTTAGCCAGAAGTTATTCTACACAGTCTGCAGTTAAGGCAATGGCAAAGAATTGCGCTATTGATAAGGTAAAAATTATCATGCAGGCTGGCACCTTCAACACCATGAATGTCCAAATTCGTAAACAGTTGCACAGAAGCAACTGGACAACCTAATACTGTCCTTTATTTTAAAAATTATTCACAGCTTGGTGGAAACCGCGAACGTGGAAATTTCAGAGGAAACTCTCGTGGTCATTATAATAATTACAACAACTACTTGTAACTTGTACTTGAAATTCAACATGGCATTTATGTGGCGAACACGGTCGCAACAACCAAAAATGCATTTGTCTGATTATTAAATACAACCAGTAATGATAAAATAGTAAATATTCACAGTTTAAAATATTTCCCACTTTCGAACTATGACAAGTTCACAAAAATCCAGAAAAAAAAGAAAAAAGCTTTCTTATCTCAATTAGCTAACAATTAGCGAACTGACTAATTGAAGCACCCAGTTTAGTGATGTATTCGGACTCGAAACCGAACCAACAATTTCTACAAGCAAAAGCTAAGATTGAAGGATGATGAACCAGTTTACATAAAGAATTATAGAAGTCCACATATTCAGAAAGATGAAATTAATATACAGGTACAAAAATTAATAGACAACAAAATAGTAGAACCGTCTGTATCAGCCTATAACAGCCCACTGTTATTAGTTTGACTATCGGCAAATTAATAAAAAACTGTTGTCGGATAATTTCCCGCTACCTAGAATTGATGATATTTTGGATCAACTAGGAAGAGCGAAATATTTTTCATGTCTGGACTTAATGTCTGGCTTTCATCAAATCGAACTTGAAAAAGGTTCCAGGGATATAACGTCATTTTCAACGAGCAATGGCTCGTATCGTTTTGCACGATTGCCTTTCGGTTTAAAAATAGCGCCTAATTCATTTCAGAGGATGATGACTATTGCATTCTCTGGATTAGACCCTTCACAAGGTTGTTCCGAAAAACATATGTATGCTTCAAAACTTAACTGATGTTTTTGAGAAATGTAGGGAATAATGCTCATTTTCCATGCATGAAGTCACCTTTCTGGGACATAAATGCACTGATAAAGGAATCTAGCCAGACGACAAAATATACGACGTCATTAAAAATTACCCAGTCCCTCATGATGCGGACAGCGCCAGAAGATTTGTTGCATTTTGCAATTACTATAAACGTTTTTTCAAAAATTTTGCCGACTATGCTCGTCACACAACAAGATTATGTAAAAACAAGAAAGCAAAGCAAACTTCGGGCGGAGCCTAAGTTGATATACCCTTGCAGTTAAGGTTGTGCCATTTCCGATTGTTCAGTCATATGGCCGCTTTAGGATATAGTCGGCCGATCCTGATGAAATTTGGCAGAACAAATAAGATTTCCCAAAATGGAATCCGTAGAAAGTCCCATCATTCTAGCTTATTCGGCAATTCAAATTATTTTTTCGAAAACAGAATCTGTGCCAAGTCCAATCCTTCTAACTTAAAAAACAACAAAGTTATGCCAATTCCGACCGTTCTATGACAGATGTAGGATATAGTCGGCCGATCCTTATGAAATTTTGTACATACGATACTTTGGCCAAATATAACATGTGTGGAAAGTCCCAACCCTCTAACTTAAAAAACACCAAAGTTATTGTATTTCCGATCAATCAGTTATATGGCAGCTATAGGATATAGACGACCACGATTGCATTTTTTCGTCACTAAAATTGATATTAGATATTTTGGGTGTGGCATTTTGGGCGTTGCATGCGGGTTCGCCACCGTTATATTACCTCAAGAGGATTTTTTTTCGTCAAAATAATACAATATTAAAATTAGAACATGTTTTTATAGACGGCTCATCCCTTTCCTGTGTTCAATACGTTTAAAATTGGTAAATAAAATGATACTACATAACCAATATTATTTCTCCTACGGCTACCCAACTCAAATTTGTTAGGGTTACTGAGCTTGCTCAAAGGTACCAAACTCTTCCACCACATCAAATTAAATAAATGTTTGTAATGATTATATATATATTACAGTGTAATAATTACAGATTTAGCGAATAAGAATAATTATTGTTATTGATAAAGTTTATAGCCAAAGGCCCCTGAGTCAGCTCTATATCTTCAAGTAAGACTATACATTTAAATTGTAAATTACGTCTTAATAAATACATAAAAATATTACATATATTGAAAGTTAGCGGCTATATCTTTGAAATGGCGAAGTTCCTTGCAGACTTTCAATATTTTTTTTGTTGGAGTGCAATCACTTGACTTAACAGGTTGTTACCTTAACAGTATGTTAAGTGTTATCGTTACATGCTATTAACCTTTCGTATTAGTAAAGATATGGTTTGATTCTTTTTTTCAATGACCAATTACAGTTATCCTTTATATTTATATTTTAAAAGCCTGAATACTATATACATATCTCCCTAAAATGTGAAATTATGCTAAAGTAAACTGCAACCGGCATGAAAAAAGTATCTAAGCAAAAAACGAATGAAATGGAACAAAATATCGGCTTAATAACTTTTCTTATTCCCTGCCCTATTTTTTGTGTCTATCATTCAATAAATATAAACGAATTATTCACTTTTTGATACAAATTTAAGACACTTTTATACAAAAGAATGTACATTTTTTTAATACTTACATAACCACAATAACGATACTAATAAAAAGATAGGAAATTCTGATAAATACATTGCCGCACAATTGTTCAGATTTCCTACATTAAGAGACCAATTTTTTTATTGTTGTTAGGCAATAAAGTAATGTATTTAGGTTTTTCAAGTTTGTCACTTAAAACTAAAATTATAGAACATATTTTTTAGCTAGTTTTTTATATCACTTAATTTGAATTGATTTTATTATTTTATATGTGTTTCTAAGGTTTATACGCCTTTAATAGGATACAACATTTTGTTTTTGTAATTTACACGACATGCGCACAACTACTGGGAATTGGAGTATAATTTTTATAAAATCACACGGAGGTATTTAGTATGTTCCGAATTATTTATTTTTATAAAATTACTGCATTATTAACTGCGTTAATTTTGAGAAAAAAAAAAGCCATTATACGTGCCCTAGAATATGGCAAGTCTGACTGACACTGCATCAGGACTTGTATTTACGGAAACAAGGCCTCGAAAGCTTTCTATGTATTAAAAGCTCAAAAAGACATTTGAAGCTTTTATGTTTTTATTAGAAAACATTTTATACTTTTTTCAAGCTTACACCGAATGTTTCCCTAATGTCCTGATGATAAAAAGTACTCTAATGAAACAATCTTTATATCTAATGTGGCTTCTGCCTTTAAAAAACTGCAGAAGTAACAATCAAAACAAATTCAAAAACTAAAAAACGTTCACAAACGTACAGACGCTACAGTCACCGTTTTACGTTTTTCTGGCAGAAAACGTTACTGCTGGCTCGACAGAAAAGGAGGGTGACGTACCTCAAGGACGCTCAACTACCGAAAAAGCCCTATGAGACTGCAGTACCGAATCTTCTTATTGGATTGAACCATGGGGTTTAGAACGAGGATTAGGATTGCCACTGAGAACGAAAGGATTTGTCAGAGAGGGACTGTACGCGACCGCAACCAAATTAGGATGGGTTATTTTTGGGCCTGTATGAGGACGATATACGCCATTACCGAGGGCTTGTCTGCTAGCCACATAGATGGATGATAACGTGAAACGGATGGTCTAGGACTACTTCGAGAACGAAATCTTTGGTGCCGTGTCGCAGCCTTTAGGGCTCAGCGGATCTTGGAGGACACTATGGTGCGATTTGGCCGTTGATACCAGAAGGGATTATTGTGGAAGAAGGATCACGTTGTGCTGCCACTTAGCTATGATGCGTACAATCGGTTGATCAATATTGAGAAGAAAATGAAGCGAGTCGGACAGTTTTCTCTGAAATATTCACTGATTATGAAGGATTACGTCGTCAAGAATGAGCGTTTGGAAAGACAGGAGATTGCAACGGACAGTGATATAGTTTGGGGCTTGCCACATTTTGGAGTGGAGAATCCCAAACAAGCCGGGAAAGATACGATTGGTTTTCGATGCAGCGGCACGAGTTGGATAAGTTAAATCCTGCGCTGAGCAAGGGCATCTATTCTCTTCCATTTTAGGGAAGGTGCTGTCGGTGATTACTGTTAAGAGGAGCCCCGTAAATAGTCGTGATACTCCAATGAGTTCCGTTTAAAAACTGTTTTTATTTCTCACAATTCTCTTACAAGAAACATACATGAAAATCTTAAATCTATTTAAAACTACTTATCAACGGACTGCTCGCTGACATGCTATGTGACCCTTTCTTAAGTGCTTCAAGTGCAGCACATAAACATTTGGTTAGACTGCAGGAGATCGTCTTTCAAACCATGCTGTTAATCACTTATTCACATGGGTCCGATCTCCTACATTCTATGTTTGGAATTCTTATCGTGTTCAATGCTTGAACATTCTGCAAAGGGCCACAAAAAAGGTGTACATTTTATATATATTAAATTCATTATATTGTCCATTGATAACGCTAGATAGCGGACTATATATGTATATGTGTATTTCTGCTTTTGTATTAATTTTACAAATTTCTTTTTTCAATATTAAAAAATATTATTATTATGATTATTCGATAACAATATGTTGTTAATTATATTTCATACTTTTAAATATTTTAACATTGCATATTATATTAGCTCCCATGTTCAACTTAATGTTTGAACATCCTGCAAGGGGCCACAAAAGTGCTTGACTTGTGTTTACATTTTTAAATTAATTATTATTTCTGTTCGATTTCTTAGTGGACTGTAATTTATATTTTTTTTAATTTCTGTTTTTATCTAAAAAACATTATTTATTCGATTTTCTAGTGGACTGTAATATTATATATATTTTGTTTCTTATTATTCTTTAGATATAGCTTTTCTTTTTTATTTGATTGATCACTTAAACATATGTATAAAACCATTACATTATACAATAATCATATAAAATAAACATTTTTTTTTTTTTAAACATTTGGCATTGGGGTTGGCAATGCTATAGCCATCAATTGTCTTCTCGACTTTAATTTTCTTACATAGGATATAATCAGTGCAGTTATGATTATCATTTTTAAAATTAACGAGCTATGACCTGACACATGATGAAAGTCGATATTTTTCAATTCTAAATTTTGTGCTTTCAAGTCTTCTATTTGTTTGGCCAGGTGAGCTATTTCTGCTGTATGGTTCATAACAGGAGGCTTTAGAGGGTCCCAAGCTATTTTCGGAATCTCTTTTATTTCTCCTATATAAGCCAAAGCTAATGCTTCTTGACTTTCCTAGAGGCCACCTCGCTGGATGGCAACTATCATCTTTTTTAGTAAATTTTTTAAAATTAGTTTTACCTATTTCTGTTTTTATGTCATTGCTATCCTCTACCTTCCAATATCGGTCCATTTGTTTGAGCTCGATACTGGTTGCTACAATTGACTTACTACCCCTGGATTTCGTGCATCCGGACACTGTCCATCCAAAGATCGTTTTTTGCCCAAGAAGCATACCCTTTTTGGTTATCTCCGGCAGTAAAATTTGTGGATATAAATCCGCACCAATTACCAGGTCAATTCGACCAGGTTTGTCGAAATTGCGATCCGCTAAATAGAATCCTTTCCAATCCGACTTATTTATAAACATTTTATTTGTGGGAAGACTTTTCATTAATTTTGGCAAAACAATTGCGTTTGTGCTCACTTCATTTGAATATTTAGAATTATTCTTGATTGTCAATTTTAATTTGTGATTTGAAACACAGGCACCTGTTGCTGATATTCCACTTATTTCAGTGTGCGCTTTTATTTTTGGCAACTTAAGTTTTCGTGCCGCTTCTTCAGAAATTAGAGTGCATTGTGACCCATTGTCAATCAATGCTCTAAATTTCCCGAATTTACCATCTTGACCTTTAATCTGAACATACGCCGTTGCCAACAACGCTTTTTCAGAGGTCATGCATGTATTTACATTCTCTTTTTTAAAATGTAACATGCTATGGTGTAGTTTTTGACAATACGAGCATACTAGCTCGCTTGGACATTTTGAGTTTGAACTGTGCTTTAAACATCTGTAGCACCAATTCAATTTTTTAACTATATTTGATTTTTCCTGAGGACTTAATGCTTTAAATTTATAGCAAAAACTTAATTGATGCCCGGGCATTTTGCACATCGGGCATGCTTGGTTATTTGTGTGATTATTTTGTACCATTTTTCTAGTTGGTAACTCATTTCCAACTGATGTCAACGAACTAAGCCGTTGATCTAAAAATTCGATGACATCTTTCAAGTTTTGAATGTCATTTGACTTTTTTACTTGGCCCTCATATTGTTGCAGAGCCTCAATATTAAATTTCTTTATAATAATATGCAATCTGATATGCAAATATGCAAAAATGCAATCTGATTCTTCGGTCAGATTTGCTTTGAGACGCATCATATAAATTGATTCATTTATAGAATCAATTGTATTTTTTAAATGCCTATATGAGTCCAAATTTATTTTTGGAAGATCAATTAGGCGATTTAATTGGTCTGAAAATATTTTTCTATTATTTTCATACCTTTTTATGAGCAGCTCCCAGGCTGCATCATAATTATTGCCTGAGCCAAGCAATAAATGGGAGACCACATTTCGTGCTTCCCCTTTTAGAGCACTTTTAAGGTAGCTTAGCTTCAAGGATGGGCTTAAATCCATTCTTGAATGCACAAGCTCCTTGAATAATTCATAAAAATGGTCCCAATCTTTGGAGTTTCCAAAGAAACTGGGAACCTCAGTTTTTTTTCTTTGTTTCCCGATTTAAGGGGGCAGGATGGTTTCAGAGGTTTTTTTTTTTTTAACACAAATTTTATTTTTTATATATATTTTAATATATATATATATTTTTGTATTATTCCGATGTCGTTTCGGAACAAACACGATAGAAGGAAACAAAAATATTTACTAATTTTTGTATTTTCCTTTCTATTTAATTATGCTCATTGGCATTTATATTATTTTATTCTCTGTGTTCCTTACCTCTTGGGGGGAAACAACAGAGGACTACGATATTTAAACTGAGCTCTTTTTTACCCAGATCGCAGCGTTATTTTTTAGCTACCCTGGGCTGAGAATTTTAATTTTTTCAACAGCCACTTATAGGTGCCAGTTTTTTAAACCTGAGTCTCTTACCACAGGGGGAAAACGTCAGGGTGTCTCGATGGACCAAATGTTAAGAGGAGCCCCGTAAATAGTCGTGATACTCCAATGAGTTCCGTTTAAAAACTGTTTTTATTTCTCACAATTCTCTTACAAGAAACATACATGAAAATCTTAAATCTATTTAAAACTACTTATCAACGGACTGCTCGCTGACATGCTATGTGACCCTTTCTTAAGTGCTTCAAGTGCAGCACATAAACATTTGGTTAGACTGCAGGAGATCGTCTTTACCATGCTGTTAATCACTTATTCACATGGGTCCGATCTCCTACATTCTATGTTTGGAATTCTTATCGTGTTCAATGCTTGAACATTACTGTGA
Organism: Drosophila pandora; assembly: GCA_021223865.1. Lineage (NCBI taxonomy): Eukaryota > Metazoa > Arthropoda > Insecta > Diptera > Drosophilidae > Drosophila > Drosophila pandora. The sequence goes on along the minus strand of JAJJHT010004619.1, from coordinate 524,609 downwards.
CATTAAGGAGATGTTTCACCAGGGGCTGTATTTATTCTTAAATCTTCTTTTTCCCATAAAAATGTTTACCATCATTTTATTTAGTGTAACGACTTATAATGAAAAAAACTTCCGCACCAATGTATGATTGTTCGCTGCCTCTATCGCCAAGCTAAGCAATTCCCGGATTGCTGAAAATTTTTTACAGAAATAATTACTTCTAGTTTTCGCTGCTGGCAGAATGGACTTATTAATAGGGACAAATTCCTTTTTCGCTAAAAATTTCCGTTTTGAGCATTATACATTATTTCATATACATATTATTTCATTTACATATATAAAAAAATTATTTTTTAATTATTTATACTCTCACGCATAACAAATTTTACCATAATTTTAATCAGTGTATTGGATAACAATGAAAAAAACTCTCGCACCATGTAGTATTGATATATAGCATTGATATTGAAGCTTTTTTTGCGATAAGCTGAGTTTGGGAGCCGCTACCTTAGATCTAAAACTATCTGACAATCTTTTTTATCATATTACCATAAAAGTAATTTTTATTGTAGTAACCGAGACCGTTACTAGAATACTACTACGTTTCTACGCGGTCAAGTAATCGCGTTGTGCTTGACCTCTCTGAGCTGGCATTGCCCGTCACTAGAGCTCCGTTATTCACAGTTTCATCCACTGTTGCGATTTACATGCTTTCACTTGTACCTGATGTTCACAATCTGCGCTCGCAGGTCACGCTGTAGATTTTCGGCTCTAGCTCGTCGGCTTTGGGGGTGGTGGTCTTGCTGGGACAGATTCCTCTAAGAGTTGTAACATTTCGATATCATTAATTTGACAGATTAATTTGATTAATTTGAATTTTGACACACTTAAACGTAATATTAAAGTGTAAAATGTTATTGGATTGTAAGATCTTAACGGACGATATGGACAAAACATCCTTGATCGCGGTCTCGGTGGGCTCTTCCATCCACACACCTACCAGGTCTGAATGATCTAAGATGCTAGGCTAACAACATTAACTTTGGCAAGTGCTACTGCCAGTATTTAATCCTGCAGCTCCATTGTAATCATCTTATTTCGAGTTAAAAGCATCTCGAATAGGTGGCCTGTAACAAGTTGCGACTTTTTAGCTGACCTCAGAAGTTGGTTGACGGTAGCGGAAATTTTATTAATGGAATTTGCACCTTATTGTTGATATTGACCTGCCTATTGTTTGCATTTGTTAATTCGAATTCTCTAAATTTAATTTGGATGTGCTGTAAGTTTTGTTGAAATTGGGTAGTCCACCACCAAAGCGTGATGAAAATAATAATGGAAGCAAAAAAACTTATGCCAAGTGACTAAAAAACATGGATAATAAAAAATTTAAAAATGATCAGGCGAGGGATAATATAGTTACGCTCGGCCTACCTAAGGTTGCCTTTGTGGACCACCCTCCCCTTAATGAGGACTGTCAATGAGGACTTAATGAGGACTTTCTTCACACAAAGATGAGAGTTTGTTGCCTAGGCGTTTGTTGGACTTCACTAGAACTTTTTCGCCAACCTCGAACACTCTAATTTGTCGGGAAGCGTTTTCCCTGTTTCGGAGCTTGTCCTGGGCTATTTTTATTTTATCCTGTATTTCGTGTTATGGCCCATTTGATTGAGTTAGGTGATAATGGTGGTTATTGGTCTGCTGCTGGAGAGGATGTCTTCAGTTGCAGGTGATATGGATGTCCCTGGCGGTTGCCTAGGGTTCTTCCTTCTTGCTGGAAGTTATGTTGGGAATTACTAACTTCGTTGTTACCGCCCTTGAGGCTGAGAAACCAATTTTACAAGTGAATTGACTTTTACGGCTTGTGCCGGAGTATGATATGGGAGTTCTTTATTGTATGAAGCTCAAACATAAACAGAAACTTAAAGCTAACAAAATATATTTCATAGCGGCCACGCAAATATTCAGTGTTCGTCGGCTATGCACGGGCATCCAGCCAGACTCTATGTCAGCAGTTTGGCCAGAGCGAGCTGTGAAATAATCGGACAGTGCCGTTGCGCGGTTAACTTCAATTAACTTAATTTTCTTGATCAGGATCACCTCCTGAGTCGATATGAGCATGTCCGTCTGTTTTTTTCATAAAAGCGATCACTTTTATCTAAGATTTATTCTAATGTTTAGTAACAGAAAAAATAAAGAAGAAAAAACATATATTATCTACTTTTGTTTTGAAACTGAAATCTAATTAAACTTTTTTTCGTTGCTACTTCGACATTCAGAATTTCATGTCGTATCTCTGGTCGTAAATTATTTTTAAGAATGCGAACTAACTTGCGAGACCAAGACGTCTGTAATTGATCAATCACGACGCCAATAAAATTCTGTGGTCTTTCCTTCGAATAGAACGCTGACGTTGCGGCACAGCACCGCGTAATTTCCATTCAGCGTCTGATGCGTGAATGCTTCCACTCCAGTAGATAAAATCGTCTATCGGCACGCCGGTTCCAAAGTACTTGAGCTTCCATCCATTTAGGATGTGTCCAACTTTGTCTGGTCGTATTGCTTGATCGGATATTTTACTGCGGTGGGGAGACATTGCGCATTCCGCTGAAATCGTCGGTACTGGGGTGGTAGCCGTTGCTTCCACTAAATTCGGTTGCTGGACGTTCTCTAACCTTAGGGGAGATCTAACTTCCCTGTTCACTGCAGAATTTGCATAGTTTTTGCATACTGTCTAACACTGAGGCTTGCACCAGTTCAGCCATTTTCTCAGTCAATATCTCTCGCTTGTTCTTTTTATGTCAAAGCGGTCGGACGTGTTTTTTTGTGCCCACTGCGTTTTCATAAAATTTGCTTATTAGCTTTCCATAAACAATCGGTGTTTATTTCTATTCCCATAAAAAAAAAAAATAAACAAATTACAATTTATAGATCCGTATCACTTCGCGTGTGCAGTGACTTGGAGGTAAAATAATAATTTCATTAATTTTCCTTCCAAACATAGCCCTGCTCTGCTTCTTCATCTCTTACGGTGTTGCTTCTATTCTATTGCTCCTATTTCTCGCTCAATAGAGATTTTTATCTCTATTCTTTGCATTTTACTAACTCGCTCTAACTGCTTTCTTTAATCTCCGCTTTTCGTTTTCCTGGTACAGTGGTAAAAGGTTAATCAATATTTATAATAAATTAATAATTGAATTTTTAAAATTTTTTAATAAATTAATTATTTAAATCACGGCCTCAGATTCGGATGCAATCTCACGTAGGTCTGGTCTCCACTTTTGCTGTGACGGTTGTCGTGCTGTTCAGGACGAAATGAAATCGTTCATGAGGCAGACTAAAAGCGGATTCAAGGAGTTGGTTAGCTGTTATCGTAAAATCAATGACCAACTCTGCGCACTCGATACACAGTTTAGTAGTCTTCAACTACTAAATGAGCCTCCAAAGAGTAAGAAATCCTCTTTTAGTGATGTGCTGGTGGAGAATATCCTTTAGCCTGCTCAGCCGACAACTATGCTGGCCACCCCATGAACCGGACCTGAGTAAAATTTGGCTCCGAATATCTCAAAATAAATGAGCAATTGTCTGATATGTCCTCTGTGGCATCGCTTCATGTGATCCCAAACCCAATAATTCAAACTCCCGTAACAGTAACCAAACAGGGTAAACAACCGGCCGGACTCCCGGTACAAACTGATGCCGCAGTATTAGTTACGGGGCCACCAAAACCCTTGCAGGTGATCCCACCATCGAAACACATTTTGTTTCCCGGCTTGCCCCTGATACTTCTGAGATTGATATCTCGGATTACATCAAAGCCAAATCAAAAGCCGACATAAAGGTGGTCGATATTACAAAATTCAAATATTCTTACACCAGGCACACGTCATCTTTCAAAATACGTGTGCCCTTGCAGATGTTCAAGACGATTTATTCCGCCAGCTTTTGGCCAGAGAACATTTTCTTCCAAAAACATCAACCAAGTACGGTAAAGAAAAAAATTATCAAACCTGTGAGTGTAAAACTCCCACATGTTTCGGCCACTGATCAACCTTCTACCTCATCTTCCTCAATTTCAAAAAACTAATGTCTTCATTAACACTTGCCAATCAGAATACTAGAGGGTTACGTAGTAACGTAGTTACGTAGCATCTCACATTATTTTATTAACAGAAACCTTTTCTAAAGCCGGAGATCTTAAGCTCCCAAGTTTTTCCTAGTAGGTACACCACTTTTAGATGTGATAGAACTTTGCGAAGGAGGAGGAGTGCTAATTTCTGTAGACTACAAATTCGCTTCTGAAGAGGTAAAATCACAAGAGTTTGGTGACATTGAATTTCTTTGCATCAAAATCACTTTGTCCGATCAATTTTTGTATGTTACCTGTTCTTACATACCACCTTCGTCCGAACCGCCAACATACTGGCAACATTTGTCCGCTATTCGTTTGGTTTTCGATCGTCTGTCTGATGGTGACCAGCTGATAGCTCTGGGTGACTTTAATATCCCAGAACTTATGTGGTCAACTATTGAAAATTCACCGCCTTTACAGCTTAACTCCCACCACGACTTCCCTGCGGGCATGTTTGACATGTCACTCGGGAAAATTAACCACGTTAGAAATTCTTTAGGTCGGCTGTTGGACATATGTTTCTGATCTTGATGGAATTACTGTTTCCAGAACTTTGCCCCTTTCTAACCTGAGGATCCATATCATCCCACTCTTGAGATTTCAATCGAAAACAATTCCTTAATTGACCTTAAGTCTACACTTAAATCTCATAAAGTTCGTTTCTTCCGTAAGGCTTACTTTATGAAATTAAAAAAGTTAATCTCGGAATTTGATTGTTCTGTACCACGGATGGCTTACGGAATGGCTTACGAACAGACGTCATTTACACTGACTTCAGTAAAGCATTTGACTCTGTTAACCATTCGCTTCTTATAAGTAAACTTAGTCTTTTGGGATTCCCAACTGATCTTCTTATCTGGATTTCGAGCTACTTATCTGGGAGAACCCAACGTGTGTTCTTTAAAGATGTTACCGCGCGTTTAGTCCGCGCCACATCTGGAGTGCCCCAAGGAAGCCATCTTGGACCCCTACTTTTTACACTGTTTTTACACGACTTGCCCCTTGCCTTAACTAATTCACTTGTACTTATGTACGCTAATGATGTTAAGCTATGCTTCAGTATAAATTCACTAGCGCCCAGTCTGGACTTCAATCCGATCTGGATAATCTTCAAAATTGGTGTTAAGCAAATAATCTAAAGCTTAATGGATCGAAATGTAATCTCATGTCTTTTTACCGATCTAGTCCTCACCAGGCTAAGTACTTTCTCTATGGGAACGCCTTAGAACGATTAACTCAGGTTAACGATCTAGATGTACTATTAGATTTGAGACTTAAATTTACCGACCATGTATCTACCATGGTTAATAAAGCTATGGGTGTGCTTGGTTTTATTAAAAGATGGTCAAAAGAATTTAATGACCCGTACGTAACGTTATCATCACTCCGATTCCGTCCGATTCTTGAGTATGGATCATGTGTCTGGAGTCCTCAATATGGAGTACACCAAGATCACATTGAATCTGTACAAAAAAACTTCTTTACTTTTGTTCTTAGGGGACTTCTTTGGGATACCTCCCCTCTTATCGTAGTAGACTTTTACTAATCAACTTACCATCATTTACAAACCGTAGAACGATGCTGGGTGTTCATGTTTCTATATAATCTTATTTATGGAAATATAAACAGCCAGCATTTACTAACACGCTTAAATTTTAAGGTTCCTAGTCGAAGGACTAGAAACTTCCGTCCTCTAATCCTCAGCCATTGTAGTTCGACATATGCTCAACATGATCCGTTCAGGGCATTATGTTCGGACTACAATGGTCTCTACCACTTCTTGTCATTTTGCTCCACTAACAATTTTAAATCGCTTATATTAAACGCCTTATCTGTGCAACACTCTTCTTCGTAATATCTTTCTCCTATTTTTCGCTTTACTATCTCGGATCTATTCCCGCGAGCCGTACGTTACGCGGCAGCGTCCCTCGGTCAGTTGGACGGGAGGTGGGCTGTACGTATGCAGTGGGTATTCTTGCATACGGGATAGTTTTTGCGTTTCTTAAAACGTACATTGATGCATTTATTGTGGAACTCGTAATGGCAAGTGGTTTCAAAAGTTTCGGCTGTGGATTTGATTTCCGTCTTGCAAATTTGGTAATCTAGCTTTGGCGTCTATTGTGAGCCACGGTCTGGCGATCGATCCAAACCCATTATGTTACAGTAATATTTAGGTATAATTTGTGAAATTGTTATATTTTTCTCCTTATTGATCTTTTCTAAACTTCTATTAAACTTTACTTTATTAAGTTTATTTTGCTAAGTTTTTTCAGGGAGAGGGTTATCTCTTTAATTTATTTTGCATTGGACAGTGTAGGACCGACCACTGTGGTTTTCCTGAGGCAACTACAAAAAAAATTTTACTTCCTGAAATGAAATTAAATTAGGCTTTTCTAGTAGTCAACCGTCGAAAGGACATCTCTCTGCAAGAATGTCTCTATGTTCCTATTCGTTTGAGCCGCTAGACAAACTTCTAATTTTGTAAGGATGGTACCTCAGTAATAACAGGTCAGAGACATAACCGAAGTTTGTAGTTCGCTGTGTTCCTTTCACTCAGTTCCTTGACAGATGACAAAGGACAAATCTCTGCACACAAAAATTAATGCCGGACCTTTGGAGCACCATAGTCACCAGAGTCTAGAGTCAGTAAGTTTCTTAAACACTTTAAAATCAGGGAAGCAAATTTGTACACAGAGAATATTTATATAGAAAGATGCTGCAGATTTTGAACTTAATTACTATTGAGGTTATGTGGGAGTTATCCATATTTTTTCCTCGGAAAGCCCCAAGTTGGGTGCAACATATTTTCTAAATTATAATAATAGAATATTATCACTGTAACATGCAACTGTTAACTGATCGAGATCGAAGAAATCTGCGCTTATGGGGCACGCTTTAGATTTCCGGTTCTAGCTCGTCGGTCTTGCTGGGGTATTCCTCCTCGAGTTGCAACATTTCGATAACATTAATTTTAATAAGAAAGTAAGCGTGCTGCGACAGAACCGGTAGATTGAATAATTAGGTTCGGAGTTCGAATCCTTTATTCCAAAACTGGTCAGAATTTAGGTTTGAGCTATCCGATGAAGAAACACTGCTGTTAGTGTGATCTTTATTTTTCCCCAGCCCAACAAGTCTTTACAGTATAGATTTTAATGTGGATATTTATGTATAAGGAAGAATTACCAAAATTGTATGCAATTTTTAAACCTGGGAAAATGTAACTTTTTTTATAACTTGTGCAATAAGAATGCTTAAGAATTTAACATGAAACAAAAACAAAAGGACAAAAACATCTTTAGAACAAAAACGATATTTATAAAGGAGAAAAAAATAAGATTTTTTTGCAATAAAATTGATTAGATATTAGACCGCTGTAAGTTAGATCTGTATTTATTTGTTTTTTATTTGGGTTCACTGAATATTTTTTAAACTTATATTACCGATGCACTGGCCTTGCGTTGGTAGCAAAAATGTAACTGACTTAAAATTACGTGGCTTTCAGCATAGGAACAAGCTCCGAATAAGAAAGGCTTAAGATAAGATAAGATAAATACAAACGCTCAAGTGGCGTGATTATGAATATCTTACAACGGAAAGCCCATGGGCAGTCCTGATGGTCACAACTCGAACCTTTGAATCAGTTCCAGGGTGTAGCCTCTCCACTCGTCCAAGAATCCATTTTGATGGGGTAGATTCGGCTCCTTGAGTACGACGAGAGTGTCAACCTTCAAGTTCTTCATCTGCTTTGTCCATTTTTGTCCATTGAGCTCCACTTCCACTTGGATATCCATAAAATTCACATATTGCTTTTTGAGGTCTGAACACCGACGAAATTTCCTCTCCAGTGAGGCCAACCGGTTTATGGCTTGGGGTAGGGTTGCCCCGATGGGTGAAGTAGACTCTTTAAATGGTTATTCCACAATTTATTTTCCCTTCTGGGAGCATGTGTGTGTAGCTGTGAAGTGAGCCTCTGATGGGTCACTAGCGTCGATAAATTCCTCTATAGTCCAATGCTCATTCGTCTCATCGGTTGAGGATCATTGTTTGGTCCTTCGCAACCGGATTTGTTTTGTAGTTTATTGTGCATTGGTTCTCATATGTAATTGTTTCTCGGCATGGAGCAATTAAAAGCATTGCTAAAAGACTCAAGGCCAATATCACACGGAGCTTGGCTTGGGCTGAGGACGCGCAACATTCGAATGCCACACGGGCAGAGGTGTCTTCGCGGCTGGAGCATCTCAACACAACATGGAAAGACTTCAATAGATTTGATGATGAAATAGCTATGCTAGACGAAGTAGATGGCTATGTGGATCCAGAGCATGGCAACATATTCTACGAGGAAAAATACTTAAGGGCACATGCATTACTCTCGGCGATGGTAGGTGTAAGACCTAGTCCATCCATTGTGAACAGTGAAAACGGCAGCGGCGTGCTGCAAAGCAACGACGCAATAATAAGTTTTCTACAACAACAACAAAAACTCTTCGAGCAGTTGACAGCAAATCGAGCCACTGCAAACATGTCGAGACCTGAAGGAGGAGAAGTCAACTCGGCGAATTTAGTTAGTGCTTAAATGGTAGGGGCATCAGCTCAAAGCGAATTGCATAAAATTCAAATGAAACGGTTCGCTGGCAATTATTCAGAGTGGCCAGCTTTCAAAGACATTTATGAGAGCCCAATTCACATCAAGGCGAATTTGACAAATACGCACAGATTTCATCATTTGAAATCTCTTCTGATCGACGATGCTGTCCTTCTGATCGAAATCTGGTACGTCATTTGGCTTTTACGGATTCAGCTTACAACACTGCGTGAGAGCGACTTAATGAAAGATATAATCGTGAGTTCATTATTGGAGCAATTTATGAAGCTGCCAACAACAACAAGGTCGGATACACCAACATTACGGAAAGTGTCAGAAGGCGCAAATGAAATAGTGCGTGGTCTGGATGCCATCGAGGAAACAGGACGAGCCTGTTGTATCATCTACTTGACGATGGAGAAGCTGGATGCAGACACTCGAGGTGGATCGAGCGCAGTGTGGAGTCAGACTCACCCACACTGGAGGAATTCTTCAAATTTTTTGATGCACGTTGCGAGGAACTGGAGCTCAGCAAGCGTGAAACAATCGGAAGCAAGACTACAGCCTCAATCGGTGACAAGACAAGGAAGGTCACACATTCGTTGGTTGTACTTGAAGCAAACAAGTGCAGCAAATGCCATTCTACAGAGCATCGTCTGAATGGATGCCAACAATTCTTGGATATGTCAGCAGGACAGAGGTTTTCGTTTGCCAAGGAAAACGCTCTATGCTACAATTGTCTAAAACCTGGTCACGGGGTCAGGAAATGCAAATCTACGTTCAAGTGCAGACAATATAAAGGTCAGCATCACTCACTGTTGCACCTGCAACGCACGCAACAGGATATTGGAAAAATCGCTCAAACTGGTGAGGATCAGGAGGATCCTACCGCACACATCTCAACGGTGACTACGAGTCACGTCGCCCAAGCAGAAGGTTCTCCAGCAATTGTATGTGCACAAGGCACTACAAATACACAACAATCACATGGTGGAACAGGAGCACCATGCCGACGAGCATGGTCAACGTTCGCAACGCAAATGGAGATTTGGTAGCATGCCGACTCCTATTGGACACGGGTTCAGAACTGTCGTACGTATCTGAACGCTGTATACAAACACTTGGTTTGGTTCGTACGCCATCACGCATACTGGTTACGGAAATTTCATCAACCAAAGCAGACACTACAAGGAGATACAGCACTATACGCATACAATCCCGTATTTCACAAGATCAGCTGGTAGTCCAGGCTCACGTGCTTGGAAAGATTACATCATCATTGGAAAGGCAGGCCATCGACGCGTCTGCACTTCGAGTTTTCAACGATCTGCAATTGGCAGATTCACAATTTAGCACGAATGCCCCAATTGACATGCTTTTGGGCAGCGAACACGTTTGGAGTGTTATAACTGGGAGAAACATCTCCCACGACAAAGGAAAGCTCATTGCTATATCATCAATTTTCGGATGGGTAATGGATGAAGACGAGGAGGTGGAAAAACACTTTCTTGCAACACACACTTGAGACGAACAAGGCAAGTACATCGTGGAAACACAATTCGCAGATACTCTTCAAGGAGCGCTACAGAGGTTCAAATCAGTTGATCGACGTTTGGCACAGGCTCAACAATTACGTAAAGACTACGTAAAGTTCATGAGGGAATACCAGGAGCTAGGCCATATGCGAGAAATCTCACCGACCGTAATTCTCAAGGGTAGGAATTTCTACCTGCCACATCATCCCGTATTGGGTCGGAAACTTCGAGTGGTTTTCGACAGCTCATATCAAGACGAAAAACATAGAGACTATCAGAGAATCGTATGGAGAGAGGATCCGTCAGATCCTATCAAGCACTTCCAACTATGCACGGGGACGTATGGAACATCATGCGCACCATTTCTAGCAGTCAGAGTGCTAGAGCAACTAGCTGCTGACCATAAGCACGAGTTTTCGAATGCAGCAAAAATGGTGTTGGAAGATTTCTATGTCGACGACGTTCTCACTGGAGCAAATAGTGAGGATGAGCTGCTACGCAACAGGGACGAACTGGTCCAACTGATGTCCTGTGCTAACCTAGAGCTCGGGAAATAGGTATCGAATACCAAATGCATCAAGTCGGATGATAACACTGATTCCTCACAATCATCCGTCAAAGTGCTAGGGCTGCATTGGCACCCTGGAGAGGACACATTGTCGTACAATGTAAACTTATCGAAAGACTCTAGCTGCACCAAGAGGCAAGAGTTGTCGGATGTCTTACGTATATTCGACCCTCTCGGTCTATTGGCACCAATCGTAGTTCAATTCAAAATACTATTTCAAAAACTGTGGCTGTTGAATTTGAATTGGGACGACGAACTACCAAGCAAACTTGCCGACAACTGGCTCAAATGGCGAGCTGATCTAGACAATCTTCAAGCTCCAGATACAACGCTTCGTTAAAAGCGATACACAGAAAAGCGATTCGGTCGCCATACTTGCAGCAAAAAAAAGAGTGGCACCTTTGAAGCAGCGCCTGTCTTTGCCGCGCCTGGAATTATGTGGCGCACTTCCACTGAGTCAACTTCTGCAATCCATAAAAGCTGGACTAAAAAACGATCTACGCATGGAGTGATTCTACGATAGTCCTGTCATGGTTATCGTATTCACCAGCCCAACTCAAGACGTTTGTTTGGAACCGCACATCAGAGATCCTCGAAACCATTCCCAAGCATGCATGGCGGCATGTAGACTCAAAATCGAACTCAGCGGATTGCGCATCCCGTGGCTTGGGAGTATCCGAGCTCATTGACTTCCAATTATGGTGGAAGGGTCCTTCTTGGCTGAGGGACAAGAATCAATTCTTGGAAAAGTTGAACTATTCTCACAACTGTATTTCTCTTTCAGACAAACGCATACAAAGCGAAGTCAAAACTAACTGCCTAGCTGTACAGACGACTGTCACGACGGATAAGCTTCTCAATTGCAACTTATCTTAGCTGAAGATTACACACACACTTGCTTACGTTTTGCGCTTCATTCATCGCATGAAGCACCCATCTTCGCTCAAACTGGTTTTCAACAGGAGTTCCAGTTATTACGCGCAAACAAGGCTCTAGGGAACCAAACTTAATTGGTCAAGCTCTCACCAATCATCGACAAGGACAACCTGCTAAGAGTGGGTGGACAAATCCAACATTCGCAGTTGTCAGCAGTGGCGAAGCATCAGCAGCGTCCTAAGTGGACCACGACAACCCCTAACATTTCAATCGGCAGCGTTGTGCTCGTCAAGGACCCCATCACACCACCAGCATCATGGCATCTAGCGAAGGTGATCAACACTTTCCATGGAAAGGACAATATGGTTCGAGCAGTCAGGATCAAGACGTCAGCAGGAGAAGTGACCCGGCCAATAACGAAAATGGCGAAACTACTCAGTTCAGAAACGGTGCTTCAGGGTGACCCGGGATGTTTAGAAACGATACTAGCGATACACAGCTTATAACTTATCCCATATTGTCATCTTTATATTTTCTATACCTACTAGCTTTACGATCCACAACATGTATGCACACACACACCTATCTTTAAGTTCCACAAATGTACATTTTCTTAGTATTAGTTAGACAGCGAAACTGGCAAGACATTTAACTCTATAGTCCACTGCTCATTCGACTCATCGGTTGAGGATCAGTATTAATTGCACACGGATTGTCCTTTCCGAAATTTTTTCTTTCTCCAGTGTATAAATTCCGTAACTGATCGGCTCCAATGAGAACGTTGATTGGAACGAGAGTACTAAATGTGGGATCAGCCCATGGTAACGCGCAGATCTGCTTCCATGATGAAGAAGATGTGTATATAGAATGGGCCGGTAGAGAATTCGTCAATGAGGACAAAATAAACGAATCCAAGTCTAAGAGTCCTCGTCCTCGAGTAATACCGTCGCTGTTGGCGGCAAGACCAAGGACTGAGACTCGAACATGAATGCGACGCATACCAATGTGTTGAATGAATGCTTCCTCCAATGTTATGGTAGATCCAGTGTAAAGTAGTTTTCTGCAGGTAGTAGTTCTGACCTATGAGTCGACGACATTTGCTAGGATGGTGGGCAGAAGAGCCTTGACGACTGGTGCAGGAATATGTTTCAACGTGTGATGAGTGACGATTGGGTCTCTTGGGCTGGCTGCGCCTGGTGACAGTGCGCGTTGTTGTGATGTTGCCGAACTAGTGTGTAGAGCATCTAATGGCGAGGGTGCGGCCGAAGCGTACTGTCTTTTATTTCCTGATCCAGTTTGATGAGATGGTCCGTGAAGTAGGCAAGAATGTTTTGATGTGCAATTCGAAACCATGTAAGCCGTGCTAAGACAGTTGAAGCACAGCTTGCGGGTATCGAGGTCCAATTTGGATGAAAAAATGTAAATTAACCGGATCCATGGTTAATTGCTGTTCGCAATCTAGCGCTCGAAGTCCTTGAACTACCTCGTCGGCCCCATCTGCTAGCTTGCGTAAAGTACTGATGTTTTCACCTGTGGCGCTGGAAAGTATCATAAAGTTGTTGATAAATGATCGCAGGATGAGTGATCGCTTGTTGTATCGTTTTTCCAACCTATCCCACGCTTCGCTGTAGTCGTTTGAAACGACCATTTGTTTGATTAAGGCTAGGGCTTCTCCATGTAAATATCCATGAAACCGTTGTCAGGCGGTCAGCCGCTGATTATTGGCGATGGATCCCTTAAACATATCCAAAAAATGCTTCCAAACCTCGTAATTTCCAGAAAACGTGGGCAGTTTTATCCGCTCCAACTAAAAATCTGCTCCTATTCGCTCCGAAGGCCGTGATGCGTTGACAGTAGCAACACTGTTGGCAGCCGCATTCAATTTCAGCTCCGCGCTGCTTAGATGAGCATGAGTGGTATAATGCAGGGTACTCCCAACCTGGGTCATCTTGTTCCTCCGAAAGTCGGAGAAAACGTAAATAATTTTCTTGAAGTTGTGCCAAAGGAATGAATATTTACTGCAAACCGCGATACTGAGTGGTATGCCCGGGTGATCGTAGCTTTGCAGAATCCCCGTTGTTGAATCACATTCCGCATGGTGAATATTTAGGGTGAGGCTCTATACGAGTGACGAATCTATAGACCTCTATAGGTGTCAATTTAATAATATCCTGAATCCAAATGTGTTTGCGGCGATCCGGCTTGAACGACCAGAAAATGTGTATGATTAGAAATTAGACCACCGTAAGTTAGATCTGTATTTATTTGGGTTTTATTTGGGTTCACTGAATATTTATTTAACTTATATTTCCGATGCTTTGGACTTGCTGGCGTTGGTAGCAAAAATGTGACTGACTTAAAATTACGGTGCTTTAACATAGAAACAAGCTTCGAATAAGAAAGGCTTAAGATGAGATAAGATAAAAATAAACGCTCAAGTGGCGTGAAGTGGTTACGGAAAGCTCAAATCATATGCGCTTTGTGTAAGGTGTACAGATCTAGAAACTGATAAGAGCTGGTCTTCAAAATACATAGGAAATTATGAACAAAAGAGAAATACAGGGTGTCTCGTTCCCAAACAAAAATAATAAATTTAAATTTACTTTTAATTAATAGCTCTTTATTGTGACTACTCGCTACTCCGCCCTGTTGAAATTGTCATCGCTTTCCCTTTTATACCCCTGCAGAAGGTAATATAATTTTTGTCAAAAGTGTGCAACGCAGAGATGAAGGCATCTCCGACCCGAAAAAGTATATATATTTTTGATCAGGATCACCTTCTGAGTCGATATGAACATGTTCGTCTGTCCATTTGGCAGTCGGGTTTTGCGCAAACTAGTCTCTCAGTCTTAGAGCTATCGATTTGAAACTTTGCAAGCCACAATAATATCAACTTCGACTCCGGAAGTTAGCTTTCCTTTCTTGTTTTTTTTGTTTTGCTTGATTAGCTTCCACATACATTTTGTACAGTGTATGGAAAATTGGCTGTTACTTATATTACTTTCTTCTCGGCGAAAAGGTCGGCCTCTTGGCGTAAGCAGGCTGTGGCTGTGGCAAGCTGACTAAAGAAATCTCGTCCGTTTCATTTATGTTAAAATTTTCAGTTATTTTTTTTTTCATAATAGCTAACACTTTTATCTTTTATTTATTCTAATTTTTAGTCACTGAATTTCCCCAGTCACTGCACCTCTTAGTTCACTCTCATTCCACTCTTGTCACTAAGCCCAATATTATAAAAAAAAAAAATATATATTATCCTCTTTTCACAAAATCTTAGCTTGATACATATTTGGATATTTTTAGTGTACACTCGAGCCTACTGTAAAGCTTGGCCATTTTTCGTTGAAGCTTTTCTGATTTCATCAATTTTCGTTATATTTGATCCTCACTTAAAAAAGTTTAATAACCTATCCCCCCCTTACATTTGTCATAAATTTTAATTTTGATTTCGAGTTCACTGAAGTTCACTCGCCAGCCGCGACGAGATGAGGTGCACTTGTGAACCGGAATCCAATAAAACTCGGCAAGGCAGGAAGGCTCCAAATCGACCACGAACAAGAACATTGGCTGTTGGCAGGAGCACTAGCTCAGCATCGCGATCCAGGGTCACAACAGTGTTGATTGAGCGTGATGTGATCGCAACAGAAACTGCACCTATGAGACATGAGACTCGTGCGGGTAAAACCTGCCCCCAAGGGTGCAACAGAATATGATGACGATGATTGCACGTCGAGCAGCGGGACGCCAAGCATCCGCGAGCGAGATGTCCATCCTCTAGGCAAACAAAACAGCGAGTGAGACGCCGAACTTCATCGTACCATTTCTCAATTTTCCTCAAGCACTGAACTTTGGACAAAGAGGAAGCTCGTGCGCAAAAAAACACCACAAAAGGCGCATAAAGCAGGACTGGCGTTAATAATCATGCACGAAGATCGGTTATTGGACGATCTACCTCGGCCCCCTTGGTGAATACGCCGCCAAAGAAAATTCAACGCTCTCGAGAGTCCGGCACCTTTGCTCTTAGAATCGTACCACGGACTCCCTAGATGGAAGGCTGTCGTTGTTTCCAGCGAGAGTGTCTTTCCACTTGGCTTTTGTGACATAATCCATCTTCTGAAGGACAATCTGGAGTAAGCATCCTTGGATCTCGGCAGCTGATCCGGAACTCATGAGAACCCGCATATGCCCATTCAACCGATCCGATAGCTCCCGCAAAGTATCAACCCTGGCTGGACCACAAAGATGCTGCTGGATCTCATTATTGTGAGACTGGAATATAAAACGAAGATTACTTAAACGATTGCGCAATAGGTCAAGGCCACATCGTAGCTTGCGTCAGTAATTTCCAGAGCTCTCACCGTATCCAAGGCTGACTGCCGCAGGCATGAAATGAGCCACCGGAGCTTTTCCCTCTTCGTTAGGTGAGGATGGCTGTCACTTGTAGTCTTAAAAAGGGCGCAGAAATCCGGCCACTCGGTATAGCCGCCGCTGAATGTTGGCATCGGCAACGGTGGTAAAGAGAGGGCTGGCTTGTATGGCAATGGCGATACACTGGCACCGTCGAGAAGTATGAAGCGGGCAGCGATTCTCATGGAGCGCTTGGCAACCTCCACCTGAATATCCACCTGCACATCAGTCGCCAGCTGCGAGAACCTCCCATACAGATCACTCCCGATCCCGCTAAAATTAAGCTCATCCAACTCTTCTTGAAGCTCAGTGAACCACTCACGCAAACGCTTCTTCACTGACTCCAGCGCCATAATGGTGCAATCCTTACACCGCGCCGCAGCCTTCACCTTATGATGCAGCGCCTCCATCTCCTGGCAGGTCACCTCTGCTCTTCTCCGCACCATTTTTTCCCGGGTTGCGGCAGCAGCTCCAATAGTCTCAGCTCCATTGCAACTTGTAACAACAACAACAAGGGATGAAATCACGTCAGGGTCACCAAATGTTATGCTATTAATAGTTTTTAACAGCAACTGAATAAATAGAAGCGTTTCGAATCAGATTTTTAATATTTTGATTTTTTTTCAAGTTAACTCTAATCTATGCTGTCCAATCAATTCCAAATCACAACAACGCAATCCAAGAGCTTGCGCATAAGCTCTACCAAAGCACCAACGCTACAAATAACAATAAAGCATGCGAAACTGGGAGACAAAATAGAGAAGAATAGATGCTGATATTATAAGCATATTATGAATATTTTACATGCATTTTTTGGTGTCTGCTTTGCTTAACACATCTAAATTACTTAACACCAACGATCGTGATCGAATTGATTTCTGTAGATCTCATTGATAATATAAAAAATTTGCAGTAAGATTATTAATTTAATCATAATATTTTAGTTCTACCTAATTCCATGAAAATGGTAACCTCAGGCTTTCGCGCGGTTCCCACTGCATATGTACAGCCTATCTCCCGTCCAATCGGCCGAGCGACGCTGCCGCGTAACGTGCGGCTCGAATCGCGGGGTTAGATCCGAGATAATTTAAGGGAAGAGTAGGAGTAGGAGTATCACGAGGAAGGGTGTTGCACAGATAAGGCGTTTAGTATAAGGTATTTAAGATTGTTAGTGGAGCAAAGTGACAAGATGAGATAGAGACCATTGTAGTCCAAACATAATACCCTGAACGGATCGTGTTGGGCATATGCCGAACTACAATGGCTGAGGAGTAGAGGACGAAAGTTTCTAGTCCTTCTACTAGGAACGTTAAATTTTAAGCGTGTTAGTAAATGCCGGCTGTCTACATTCCCATAAATAAGATTATATTGAAAAATGACACCCAGCATTATTCTATGGTTTGTTAATGATGGTAAGTTGATTGATAAAAGTCTACTATGATAAGAGGGAAGGTGAAGATTTGCATCCAAATTAAGTCCCCTAAAGGTGAAAATCAGAAAGTTTTTTGTAAAGATTCAATGTGATCTCGGTGTATTCCGTATTGAGGACTCCAGACACACGATCCATACTGAAAAATCGGACAGACCAATGATGTGTATAAAGTTTTGTTATGTACGGGTCTTTAATTCTTTTGACCATCTTTTAATAAAACCGGGCTATAGATGTACAGCTTTATTAACCGTACTTAGCCTGGTGAGGATTAGATTGATAAAATGACATGCGTTTACATTTCGATCCATTAAGATATAGGTTATTTGCTAAACACCAATTTTGAAATTTATCCAAATCTGATTGAAGTCTAGACTAGAAGCTAATGAATCTGTACGGAAGACAAAGCTTAACGTCATCAGCGTACATAAGTACAAGTAAATTATTTTAGGCAAAGGGCAAGTTAATAAACAGCGTTAAAAGTAAGGGTCCAAGATGGCTTCCTTGGGGCACCCCAGATGTGCCGCTGGGTTGTCCCAGATATGTAGCTCGAAATCCAGATAAGAAGATCAGTTGAGAATCCCAAAAGACTGAGTTGACTTATAAGAAGCGAATGGTGAACAGAGACAAATGCTTTACTTAAGTCAGTGTAAATGACGTCTGTTTGTAAGCCATTCCGTGATAAAAGATTATAGCTCCAATAAGTTGGTAGTGGTGAAGTGGCGCTTCATGAAGCCTTGCTGGCACGGAAATATTATTGAACTACATGCGTGTTGCAAATGTGAAGTGATAAGTTTTTCAAAAAGCTTTGGAATAGCTGACTTAGAGATACCTTTATAATTTGCAGCGTCGGATTTTTTTCCTCTTTTATGCAGCGGAATAATGAAAGATTTCTTCCACAAAGGGGGAAATATCGAAGTTCCCAGCGATAGATTAAAGAGTTTTTGAGGAGATTAAATCTCCTCACGCCAAGACAGGAGGCAAGAGGGGGCAACAGCGAGGGGTAGGTAAGCTGGCACGGCTGCGCACATGGACAAAGAAGAAAAAGGAGACGACGTGGAACGAAACGGTTCTGGACAGGCCAGCGCGGCTGTGTTTTTAAAGTACGAAAGTCGCGGCCGTGCTCCAATGTCGGAGAGAGCGGGGACGGCGGGGAAAGAAAATAAGAAATGCATTTGGAATGGCCAATGGGGGTATCTGGATGAAGTCCGGTGACCTGCATAATAACAATATGAATCGGAGTACCAAGAGGGGCAAAGGGATCCCGCCAATGGAAATGGGACGGGAATTCGGGAAAGGATGAACGGTGAGAACAGAGCAACGAAAGATTCCTGACCGGTACGACCAGGTGTGATCCTGTAAAGGGGTGACCAGCTCAGGAACTCAAGCCCAACAATAAAACCAAACAGGGACACCCCGGTCAGGTCAAAAGGCTCTTGATCCAGACCCTGGGGCGTACGCAAAGCGAATCTCCTCGCAAAGCCATAGATCCTGCGGAGCGTAGGCACGCAGGTGTTTCATTCATCATTAACGGGAGCGGATCAACGGCAACAGGGGCAGCGACGACGACGGGAGCGAAGCAACGGTGAAACCAACAACGAGAGCGGCAACGGGAGCTGCGACAGCGGCAGGAATAGAGCAGCATAGGCCCCGCAACTGAAGCACGTGTGTCCAAACGATGGGAACCGTGAGCCGAAACGGCGCCAGGCACCAAGGCCACACGTCCTGCTGGGCGAAACCTCAGGGAGGGGCTCGTATCAACTCGGAACGGTGACCGGGAAACGACGGGAGGACGGAAGGAAAAATAAAGGTGATATTTCTGAAACGAAGTACCCTGTGTTATTTCTGGACTCGGAAAATCAGGTCAAACCTATAAATTCGGTGGAACGATCCATAAACTCTGTGAGCTAGCCGCGACATTTGTTGAGAACCAGCAAAAACAGTTCGTTACAAGTTTAAAGAGCGGCTTGCACAGAGCCTCGGCGCAGTTCTTCACAACACAGCCTGATGGTCCATCAGGGCTTGGCGAGTACACGGGATTGACCTTAAGAAGAACCGATAACACACCACTTTTATCAAAAGATCGGCAAAATATAAGGTTGTCTGATTGGATAACATAGATGTAAGGCTGAGCTGGACTGCAGCTGGGTGAATATGTTATTTGAAAAAACTGTTCAAAGAGGTCGTCCATTGCCTGATCAGTGTTCGCATATGCAGACGCATACGCATATGCAGAGTTCTCATAAGCAGAGGTGGATAAGATACATGTTTGCGCTTAGTTTTTACAAAACTGCTTCGGATCCTGTGTAAACTGAATCCAACAGCGGCGAATGTAACTCCTTTAATATTTTGTGTTATGCACGTCGAAATTGGAATGAGCTACTAAGTATCTTGAACAACTTACCAGAATTACCGTTTAGCCAGAAAATTCATGTTTATATTAAAGTCCATTCATGACGTTCTTTAAATTTAATAAGTGCTTTGTATAAGTCGAAGCGGACGGATATTTCCACGGTACGCGTCGAAAAATATATTCAAGGTGTAATAAAATTTTTGTAAGGCAATGTTTATATCCTCGCATGCCAGTAGATCAAACCAATCAAATTCCAAAATGGTTAATTTGCCCGAGTGACATGTCGAACATGCCCGCAGGACAGTTGTGGGGCGAGTTAAGCTGTAAAGACGGTGAATTATCAACATTTTACCATATAAATTTTGGGTTATAAAAGTCACCCAGAGCTATCAGCTGGTCACCATCAGACAGAAGATTTGAAACAAAACAAATAGCGGACAAATGTTGCCAGTATGTGGGCGGTTTGGACAAAGGTGATATGTAAGAACAGGTAACATACAAAGATTGATCGGACAAAATGATTTTAATGCAACGAAACTCAATGTCAAAACTCCAATCGAATGAAGGAAAGACATAAGTTTTATGAAACTGAGGAAGATGAGGTGGAGGTTGGTCAGTGGCCGTAACATGTGGGAGTTTTACACTCACAGGTTTGGTAATTTTTATACCCTTGCAGAGGGTATTATAATTTTGGTCAAAAGTATGCAACGCAGTGATGGAGACATCTCCGACCCTATAAAGTATATATATTCTTGATCAGGATCACCTCCTGAGTCGATAAAAGTATGTCCGTCTGTCCGTCTGTCTGTCTCTCAGTTTTAGAGCTATCGAGTTGAAACTTTGCACACATCCTTCTTTTCCTGGCAGGTAGTACATAAGTCGGAACAGCCAGGATCGTTCGACTATATCCTATAGCTGCCATATAACTGATTGAACGGAAATGCCATAACTTTGTTGTTTTTTAAGTTAGCAGGATGAGACTTGGTACAGATTTCATTTTTAAATTCCAAAAAATAATCTGAATTGCTGAATTTCATAAGGATCGGCCGACTATATTCCATTTTTGGCAATCTTATTTGTTCTGCCAAATATCATCAGGATCGGCCGCCAATATCCTTTAGCGGCCATATGACTGAACGATCGGAAATGGCACAACCTCAACTGCAAGAAAACAAGGGAGGAAAGCTAACTTCGGGCGGAGCCGAAGTTGATAGTTTCCTCTCTTGTTTTCTTTACCGTACTTGGTTGATTTTTTTGACGAAAATGTTCTCTGGCCAAAAGGTGGCGGAACAAATCGTCTTGAACATCTGCAAGGACACACGTATTTTGAAAGATGACGTGTGGCTGGTGTATGAATATTTAAATTTTGTAATATCCTCCACCTTTATGTCGGCTTCTGTTTTGGCTTTGATGTACGCCCCTGGCTCCTGGCTCAGAAGTATCATCTGATGCCCCTGGCTCAGAAGTATCAGGGGCAAGCCGGGAAACAAAAATGTGTTTCGATGGTGGGATCACCTACAAGGGCATAAGTTTGTACCAAGAGTCCGCATGGTTGATTACCCTGTTTGGTGACTGTTAAGTGGGTTTGATTTATTGGGTCTGGTGATATCATTTGAAGCTGTCGAGTTTGTACCAATAGTCCGCTTGGTTAATTACCCTGTTTGGTGACTGTTAAGTGGGTTTGAATTATTGGGTCTGGTGATATCATTTGAAGCGATGCCACAGAGGTCATATTAGACAATTGCTCATTTATTCTGAGCTATTCGAAAGCCGAATTTTTTTATTTCGTCCTGAACAGCACGACAACCGCCACAGCAAAAATGGAGTTCAGACCTACGTGAAATAGCATCCGATCCTAAGGCCGTGAGCCTGACACACTAAGCGTGTAAAACATTTTCACAGAGCCAGCAGTGGATGGTAGGCTGGGAAGAGGAGATTGTCTTATTACGAGGTTTGCTACATATATTTCTGGCCTAGGCCTGTTGCCTGGCGCCATCTGACGTTTTCATTGTAAAGTTTTACATGTTTTAGCAGAAACGTGCTCAGAACATTTTGACGTACGGCTATAATTTGTGTTGTTTACAGTGCCTTGAAAAAATCAATTTGGCAGAAAATGGAATTAACTTGTGAACATTTTCGCGCAATCATTTTTCGACGTGAATTAACACGACAAGAGGGCATCGATGAACCTAAATCTTTGTATGGCGATGGAGTACCATCTTATAGAACTGTGAAAAACTGGTATAATGAATTCAATCGTGACCGACGCTCGCTCGAAAACGATGGTCGTGAAGGTTGTCCAAAAACAGTCGTTGTTACAGAGACCATTGAAGCCGTGCATGAACTGATAATGCAAGATCGTCATGTGACATACCGTGAGATAGAAGCATGCTTGGCCGAGGAGGAAGGCCGAGAGCAACACTTGGCCTTTAAACAAATTTTTTCTCGTTGGATCCCACACAATTTGACATTCGCTCAAAATGGGTGCAACAAAAATTTGAAAAAATACAATCGCGGTGTTTCAAAAGAAGTTTATAAGATCGTCACAGGTGACGAATCATGAATCTATGCTTCTGGCCCGAAACAAAACAGCAATCTACCGTGTGGGTCTCCAAAGACGAGCCAAATGCAATGAAAGTTGTTTGTGGAAGAAGCACTTCGAAGCAAATGGTACCCTTTTTCTTCGGTAAAACAGGTCATGTGGTGACTGTTCCGCTTGAGCAACGTAGGACGGTCAATTCTGAGTCATATACCACAATTTGCTTGCCTGAAATCTTCGGAGAAATTAAAAAAAAAGAACAAGAGAAGGCGGATCAATACATTTTGCTGGAGAATACTTTGAAAAACAATAAAACCATTTTTAATCATAAATATTCGCATTTTTATTATTAGGCCAGAATATATATAGCAACCCTCAACGCACAGACAAGTTTAAGTTCCAAGATTATTAAATAATTAAATATTTAATTTATTAATATTTTTTGTTTATTTTATTCACGTACCTTGAACCACTATACCAGGAAAACGAAAAAAGGAGATCTTTAATCTATTAGCAATAAGTGTGAGTTAGTAAACTGCGAAAAATAGAGATAAAAATCTCTATTGATCGAGAATAGAAGCAACACCATAATAGATGAAGAAGCAGAGCAGGGCTATGTTTGGAAAAAATAATAAAATTATTATTTTACCTTCAAATATATCACTGCACACGCAAAGCGATACGGATGTTTAAATGCAAAATTGTTTTTTAGAAATGTAAAATTAAAATAAGCGCCGGAATGTATAAAGTTAAATAATGAAAGATTTTATGCGCACAAAAAAAACGTGTCCGTCCGCTTTAAGATAAAATGAGGAAGTTGATCCAGGTTCTCCTGGATCTCAAACCAGTTACTCAGTTTAAATTTTTGTATGCGTTTAATAAAAAAATGTACAAAGAGGTACATAGCTAAGCCAAACCAATTAACAGAATCGGAATGGAAAGGCAACCTGCCTTACTGATTGTTGCATTAAAGCCAATTATTTGGCCAAACAACAGATCAGATGGTCAAAAGACAAATAAACACTAACTCTGTTTTAACAGAAATTTTTTTAGTCCATTTAAGTTAATTGTGAAAGTACAAAAATTTGTTCTTTTAATCTGTATTTTCAAAAGGAGATTCCAGCCAATCTTTAATTTTATTTACTATTGCAAGTTGGCTTGTCAAAAATTTCTAGATCTCCGCAGGTATCATCTTCGTCATCGTCGTCTACATAGTCCTCGTCAAGCCATTCGAGGTCTTTACATTCTTCGTATGACTGAATTACTAGGCATTCTCCCTTTCGCCGTCCAGCCACACGGTAAAGGGGTTTCTTTGATTTCTTATCGAAGCTTACAGCTACGTTTTTATGAATTATTGCATGCCGAGTAGCTGATTTTTGTAATGCAAAATACAACCCACACGTTTTGCATATGCGCTTTGGAAGTTGGCTTTGTACCGACGGACAATTCAAGTCGTAGGGAATCTAGAGTGAAAGTGGAGAGTGTGATATTATCACAGTCAGTATATAAAATTTAGACAAAGCTTACCTGCAAATATTTGTTGTGTTTATTTATTTATATAACAAGAGCTCTGCGTTGTATTAGGTCGAGAAAATTTTTCTTCTCATTGTTCTCGGAAACCATTATTTCAGAGACACCCTGAACAACTCTTATAGGAGGAGAAAAAATCTGTCAGGTAGAATTTGAAGTAATCCACTTCTAAATTCTCCACAACATTCTTCAGAACGGCATTTCACAATTTGCAGAAAGTATTGACGCTCACGAACATATTCTTGATACCAGTACAGATCTATGTCATCCAGTTCTGCATCTTCTTCGTTAGGTAGACAGTATTTGGCAGTCACTTTTTTTCCTCTGAGTCAAAGTCTGTGGTTGTGCCTTGGTTATCAAAATGGCTTACAAACATGTCGTGCGGCAAAATCAACCCAGACGATTTCCGGCTTAGTGGGACCATTCTCCTTTCGACTCGGTTGAAAGCATATAGAATGTACGGTCAGCGTACATAGTTTCACTCTTGTGACATATTTGCACTCTTGTGACATATCCGGGTGTAGTTGAACCCACAACACTTGAATATCGAACACTTGAGTATCGAATATTGCTTATGCTGTGGATTCTGGGTTAAGCATTGGACAGGGGGCACATAGTGTTAAGTAGGGGGGCTTGGATAGTAGATACATATTATATATTATATATCTCCGATCCAGAATATACACTTTATAGTCGGAGATGTCTCCTTCAATGCGTTGGACACTTTTGAACAAATTATAATACCCTCTAAAAGGGTGTTATGTATGTGACTGCCATCAGTCACAACATTCAGCATTATGTATGTGACTGCCATCAGTCACAACATTCAGTTGTGAGCCGATGCAGATCGAGCTGCAGCCACGGCTAATTTCCAGTCATTATAATTATTTCCTATACTACATTGTCATTGCTTGAATAAATTAAATATATGGATGGGATTAGATTTTTGTTCGCCAGCTTATAAAATAACACGCAATCGTGGTACAGGGAGAGCAAGGGAGACGGAAGGAACAGATCGAGAGAGAGAGTGAGGAGATTAGATCTCCCACACGCCAAGACAGGTGGCAAGAGGGGCAGCAGCGGGGGGGGAACAAGAAAGTCAGCACTGCAGCGTCGGATGGGCCAGCGCTGCTGTGTTTAGAAAAACGGAAAGGGAGAAATGCGTCGAGCACAGACGGCGTGCGGGGGCAGCAGCGGGGCAAGAGGAACTCGCACGGCGTCGCGCACGAAAGAAGGAGGAGGAGGAATCACCGTAGAAAGTAACGGTCTCGGCCGGGCCTCCGCGGCCGCGCTCTGTGCAGCTGTGTTTACAAAATGCACAAAAACACAGAAATGCATTTGGAATGTCCAGGGGGGGATCGCGGGGCACCGGGACGAAGTCCGATGACCGGTACAAAAATAATGCGGATATGAGGCCCGAGCAGGGCAATCGGGGGGAGGGACAACAAAGAAAGCCCGCCGGTAGAAAGACGGCGGGATTGGAGAAAGCTAACGGAGAAAGTGAAGGAGCGGAGGATTAACGGCAGGAAGTAGATTCGCAAGGATTAACGGGCGCCTCTGGCACTATATAAGGAGGGCCCCTGGAGCGAATCGGGGCCGAGTCTTCTAGGGAAGCTGGGAGAGTGAGTGAAAGACCCACTCACTCACTCACTCGATCCAGGTGTGATCCTGTAACGCGAGGGGTAGCCAACCCGGGAACTCAAGCCCATTTGTGAAACCAGGCAGGGACACCCCGGGAAGTCAAGAGAATCCTGATCCAGGCGCTGGAGCGTATGCACAGCGGACCACCTGGAGTCAAAGGAGACGCGACGCCCAAACCTCTGGCCTACCATAGATCCTGCGGGGCGTAGGCGCACAGGTGTTTGGAGGCGAGTGGCGAACGCGACCGGGGGCGTGTCCTGTACGGTAGGAAGGCCCGTCGTGCCCTGATCCGGCCGCTAAGCAGCGAGGAGCATATCCTGCCCGGCGTATGCCTGGGAGGTGAGCCACTCGGTCTGTTAACACGGATTAGGTGCCGGCCACGGCGAAAGGGCAACTCCAGGCGAGCCAAGGGTTCCGAGGTCCACGGCATCCCAAACGAAGGAACAGCAACGGCAGAGGCAACGACGAGGGAGCAGCGGCAGCAGTAGAGAAGCGACGACGAGGGAGCAGCGGCAGCAGCATAGCAGCGACGACGAGGGAGCAGCGGCAACCGTAGCGCAGCGACGACGAGGGAGCAGCAGCGACGGACAGGCAGCGGCAGCAGAAGACGACAAGCAGCAACACGGGCCCCGCAACCAGAGTCCGTGAGTCCGAACAGAGGGAACCGAGAGCCGTTTCGGCGCCAGGCACAAAGACCGCACGACCTGCCGGGCGCAAGCTTTGGGAGGGCGTGCGTATTGGCACCAACCCGGAGCGGGGATCGGGGATCGACGGGAGGACGAGCGGTCGGTCGGCTGAGCCAGACAGCCGGTGAGATTCTCTTTATTTCCTTGTAAATTAATTACAATAAAGGGGACTTATTTGAAAAGAAGCAATACCGTGTTATTTCTGGGCTCGGGCAATCACGTCGAATCTATAAATTCGGTGGAACGTACCCTCAACCTCTGTGAGCTAGCCGCGGCGTTTGTTGCGAGCAAAACATAGCAAAACAGTTCGTTACAAGAGTCCTTCCGTATGGATCGTGTGTCTGGAGTCCTCAATTCGGAGTACACCGAGATCACATAGAATCTGTACAAAAAAACTTTACTTTACTTTTGTTGTGACTTTCGTTCTTAGGGGACTTAATTGGGATGCAAATCTTCACCTCCCCACTTATCATAGTAAAATTTTGTTAATAAACTCATCATCATTAAAAAACCGGCAAACAGCATTACCATTCTAGTTAAAGGACTAGAAACTTTCGTGCTCTACTCCTCAGCCATTGCAGTTCGACCTATGCCCAACACGATGCCTTTATGGTATTATACAACGGACTATAATGATATCAGCCTGCTCTATGTATAACCAACAACCTTTTACTATCTCTTACTATCTCGGATCTATCCCCGCGATTGGACAAAATGCGGCAGCGCCCTTCGGTAGGTTGGGCGGGAGGTGGGCTGTACGTAAGCACAGGGAACCGTGCGAAAAAAAAGTTGTAACATATCAATCAGATCAATCAGTTATATGGATGCACATATGAATTGTATCGAACTGTTTTTGCCATATTTTGTTCGCAACAAATGCCGCGACTAGCTCACAGAGGTTGTGGGTACGTTCCACCGAATTTATAGATTCGACGTGATTGCCCGAGCCCAGAAATAACACGGAAAGCTTCGTTTCAATCAAATCCCCTTTATTGTCTTTACTTTACAAAAATAAGAGAATCTCACCGGCTGTTAGGCTCAGCCGACCGACCGCTCGCCCTTCCGTCGATCCCCGATCCCCGCTTCGGGTTGGTGTCAATACACACGCCCTCCCAAAGCTTGCGCCTGGCAGGTCGTTTGGTCTTGGTGCCTGGCGCCGAAACGGCTCACGGTTCCCTTCGTTCGGACCCACGGACTCTGGTGGCGGGGCCTGTGTTGTCGCTGCTGTCTTCTGCGCTGGACTTCTGCGGGCGCTGCTCGTCCGTCGCCGCCGCTCCCTCGTCGTCGCTGCTCCTCTGACGCTGATGCTCCCTCGTCGATGCTGCTGCTTCCTCGTTGTCGCCGTCGCTCCCTCGTCGTCGCCTCTGCTGTTGCTGCTTCTCCTTTGTGGGTGCCGTGGACCTTCGGAATCTTTGGCTCGCGGCACTTGCCCTTTCGCCGTGGCCGGCACCTAATCCGTGTTAACAGGCCGAGTGGCTCACCTCCCAGGCATATGCCGGGCAGGATATGCTCCTCGCTGCTTAGCGGCCGGATCAGGGCACGAAGGGCCTACCTACCGCACAGGACACGCCCCCGGTCGCGTTCGCCACTCGCCTCCAAACACATGCGTGCCTACGCTCCGCAGGATCTACGGTAGGCCAGAGGTTTGGGCGTCGCGTCTCCTTTGACTCCAGGTGATACGCTGTGCATACGCTCCAGCGCCTGGATCAGGATTCTCTTGACTTTCCCGGGCTGTCCCTGCGTGGTTTTACTGTTGGGCTTGAGTTCCCGAGCTGGCTATCCCTCGCGTTACAGGATCACACCTGGATCGAACGGTCAGGAGCAGGCAAGGCGTACGCCAGGCTGATCCGTCGTTGCCGCTACTACACCAGGATACCTGTTGTGTCCGGGAATAACTCCACCCGACTCGTTTACCCTTGGGCCTCAGTTTGCTGCTTATCCTTGATCCGTTCCCCTTGCTCCTTGCTTGATTCGCGTACCGCCGCCGGACTTACCCACAGGGGGTCCTTAAGCTAACTATTAATATAATAAGATCCTTGCTCACTCGCTTTAAAGCCCGCACTTAAGACTGTCGGACTTACGCACGGGGGGTCCTTCAGCCTGTACTCCTAATTCCTCCAAAGAAACTTTCCTACTTGAATGTCAGACTTACCCACGGGGGGTCTTTCACTCAACTCTTCCAGCTTCCCTAGAAGACTCGGTCCCGATTTGCTCCAGGGGCCCTCCTTATATAGTGCCTGAGGCGCCCGTTAATCCTTGCAAATCTACTTCCTGCCGTTAATCCTCCGCTCCTTTACTTTCTCCGTTAGCTTTCTCCAATCCCGCCGTCTTTTTATCGGCGTGCTTTCTTTATTGTCCCTCCCCCGATTGCCCTGCTTGGCCCTCCGATCCGCATTGTTTTTGTGCCGGTCATCGGACTTCGTCCAGATACCCCGCGATCCCCCCCTGGTCATTCCAAATGCATTTCTGTGTTTTGTGCATTTTCTAAACACAGCTGCGCAGACGCCGGCCGCTTCGTTCCCCGCCGTCCCCCGCTTTTTCCTATGACCTTCGAACGCGGCCGCGGAGGCCCGGCCGAGACCGTTACGTTCCACGGTGATTCCTCTTTCGCCTTCTTCCGTGCGCGCCGCCGTGCCGGCTCCCCCGCTCGCTGCTGCCCCGCATGCCGTCTGCCCTTGCTGCCTTTCTCTTCTTCCGTATTCCGCGACCACTCGCTCGCCCTCATCCGTGTCCTGCGTCAGTACTGCACCCACGCCGTAGTCGCTGGCGTCTGTTTGCAGCACAAACATCTTCGTGAAATCTGGGCATGCTAGCACTGGATCCTCTGCTAAACGTGACTTTAACGTCTCAAACGCCTCTTGGTGTCTTGCCGTCCACTGCCACTTTGTTCCCTTTCGTAGGAGATCGTTTAACGGACTTGCGATCCCAGCGAAATCAGGGACGAATCGCCGATACCACGCCATCCCGATGAATTGCCGTACCCCTTTCACGTTTGTCGGGGGTTCCAATTCCGTAATCGCGGCGACTTTTCCCGGATCCATACCAATTCCCTGACTTGTTATCCGGTGGCCCAGGTACAACAGCTCTTCCCTGAAGAAGGGGCACTTATCTGTGTTTATCCTTAAGTTTGCCGCCTTCAGTCTTCGGAACACTTCCTTCAAATTTGCCATGTGCTCCTCCCTCGTGCGTCCGATCACTATGATGTCATTCTGGTACGCGAATGCGTGGGGAGCCATGTCCGGGCCAATGACCTGGTCTAAGGCCCTTTGAAATTTTGCCGAGGCCGAGTGTAGTCCGAACGGCATCACCATCCACTGGTACAGACCTTTTCCTGGTACAGTAAAGGCCGTGTATTTCCTGCTCTCTTCCTCAAGAAGGATTTGCCAAGGTCGAGGCTGCTGAAAAATGTTGCCTCCCTCAATTGCTCCAAAATGAAGTTTATTCTAGGCATAGGGTACGCATCTTTCACTGACTTTGCGTTTATTTGTCGGAAATCCACGCACATTATCCATTGACCCGTCTTTTTCTTCACCATGACAATGGGTGAGCTGTAGGCGCTATTTGAAGGTTCGATGTATCCCTTCTCCAGCAGTTCTTCCACCTTTTCATTGATTTCCCCCTGTATTTTGGGGTTCTTTGGGTAATATCTTTGTTTAATTGGGATGTCGTCCTTCATCGTGATTTTATGCTGGGTTATGTTTGAACAACCCTTCTGATTTGTGAACGCCGCCAGCTTTTCTTCGATGAACTTTTTGTCCCGCACGCGCTCCCATTCCTCCGATGGTCCAGCTATGGCTATGGACAGCCTATCCTCCAGGCATCCGCTCCATCTTTCTCCCCTCGGGATCGTGACTTGTTGGCCTACGCAGTTGATTGTTGTGCCGAAATCTGCGAGGAAATCCCATTCAAGCACCGCGCTGTCTCCCATGCCTGCAACACTAGCATATTCAAATCCTTTTTCTTGTTGCCAAAGCTTACTGTTGTTAGGAGTACCATTTGAGTCTCTATGTGGCTCCCGTTGGCCAACTTTACTAGTCTCCTTGTTGCCTTCCGTTCTCGGGCGATTCCCGAGTTCTTTGTTAGCTCTTCTGAGATGAAGCTAGCCGTTGCCCCGGTGTCCACCATGGCCCTCACTTCTGCTCCTCCGACCTTGATGACTGTCCAATGGCTCATGCCTCCGCATCTGTTGCATGCCTGTGCTGGGTTTTCTACGTGTCCCTGTCTAGGCGTCGCTGCCCACTGCATGTTCGCCTGGCTACTTTGGTTCGCTGCCCATCGTTGATTCGGCTGCTGTTGCATTTGGCCTGTCCATTGCTGGCCCGGCTGTTGCTGTGGCCTTTGGCGATGCTCCTCAGGCTGCCATCTCTGCCCCCATCCCTGTCCTGGATGGCTCTGTTGCTCCGGTGGTTTATGGTGCGGTTCCTCTTTTGGCCATCTTCTGTCTACCGCTGAGGTTTGTCTATTGAAGACCTCCTCTTCCAAAGCCAGCTCCTCGAACTTCTCGGCTAGACCCATGACCTCCTCGAGTGATGCACATGCGTATGGTCTCATGAACATTTTCATGCGCGGCATGCAGTTCTCCACTAGCCTATCAATGACCTCTTTTGTGGACTTTCCTAACGGCTTCATTAGCGCCTGAAGGTCCACCATGTACTCTTTAAACGGCGATCCTCGTTGTTGTTTTTGCTGCTTTACCTGGTCTGCCAGTTTCTCGAAGTATCCTTTTGGCAGGAAAAAGACCTCGAAGCTCCTTCTGAACTCCTTCCATGTGGGCCACTCCTTGTCGTTCATTAGGAACCATTTTTGCGCTCTGCCCTGGAGTAGTTCTGGCATCGCTCGCGGGATTGTGTTTATATCCATCCCGTATGTTTTGGCAGACCATGTTACTCGGTCCACGAACTCGAGAGGATCCCCTGTTCCGTCGAATCGGAACGACCACTCTCGGACTTGTCTCGCCACTTTCGCATGGTCCACATGTACCGGGACTGCCTTCCGCACTTGTGGCTCCATGCTCCTCATGCTCTTCATTTCTGGCACTGCCAGACTTTGAATGAGCTTTTCCGATTCGCTCACCGCTCTCTGCCTCGGCGTGGACCTCTGCGCGAACTTCTCCTCGAATCCACGCGCGACAACCATCACTTGCCACCAGTGCCCTCATGATCTCCACGGTTCCATCCGCCGCGAGACCGAGCTCTCTGCACACTTCGCACAACTCCTCTTTGCGAAGCGCGTAGATCCAAATTTTCCTCCCCATCTTGAAGCTGTGTTACTCCTAGACTCTAAAGCAATCACGTAGTTTGGGCGCCAGGTGTAACGAACTGTTTTTGCCATATTTTGTTCGCAACAAATGCCGCGACTAGCTCACAGAGGTTGAGGGTACGTTCCACCGAATTTATAGATTCGACGTGATTGCCCGAGCCCAGAAATAACACGGAATGCTTCGTTTCAATCAAATCCCCTTTATTGTCTTTACTTTACAAAAATAAGAGAATCTCACCGGATGTTAGGCTCAGCCGACCGACCGCTCGCCCTTCCGTCGATCCCCGATCCCCGGGTTGGTGCCAATACACACGCCCTCCCAGCTTGCGCCTGGCAGGTCGTGTGGTCTTGGTGCCTGGCGCCGAAACGGCTCACGGTTCCCTTCGTTCGGACCCACGGACTCTGGTGGCGGGGCCTGTGTTGTCGCTGCCGTCTTCTGCGCTGGTCTTCTGCGGCCGCTGCTCGTCCGTCGCCGCCGCTCCCTCGTCGTCGCTGCTCCTCTGACGCTGATGCTCCCTCGTCGATGCTGCTGCTTCCTCGTTGTCGCCGTCGCTCCCTCGCCGTCGCCTCTGCTGTTGCTGCTCCTCCTTTGTGGGTGCCGTGGACCTTCGGAATCTTTGGCTCGCTGCACTTGCCCTTTCGCCGTGGCCGGCACCTAATCCGTGTTAACAGGCCGAGTGGCTCACCTCCCAGGCATATGCCGGGCAGGATATGCTCCTCGCTGCTTAGCGGCCGGATCAGGGCACGAAGGGCCTACCTACCGCACAGGACACGCCCCCGGTCGCGTTCGCCACTCGCCTCCAAACACATGCGTGCCTACGCTCCGCAGGATCTACGGTAGGCCAGAGGTTTGGGCGTCGCGTCTCCTTTGACTCCAGGTGATACGCTGTGCATACGCTCCAGCGCCTGGATCAGGATTCTCTTGACTTTCCCGGGCTGTCCCTGCGTGGTTTTACTGTTGGGCTTGAGTTCCCGAGCTGGCTATCCCTCGCGTTACAGGATCACACCTGGATCGAACGGTCAGGAGCAGGCAAGGCGTACGCCAGGCTGATCCGTCGTTGCCGCTACTACACCAGGATACCTGTTGTGTCCGGGAATAACTCCACCCGACTCGTTTACCCTTGGGCCTCAGTTTGCTGCTTATCCTTGATCCGTTCCCCTTGCTCCTTGCTTGATTCGCGTACCGCCGCCGGACTTACCCACAGGGGGTCCTTAAGCTAACTATTAATATAATAAGATCCTTGCTCACTCGCTTTAAAGCCCGCACTTAAGACTGTCGGACTTACCCACGGGGGGTCCTTCAGCCTGTACTCCTAATTCCTCCAAGGAAACTTTCCTACTTGAATGTCAGACTTACCCACGGGGGGTCTTTCACTCAACTCTTCCAGCTTCCCTAGAAGACTCGGTCCCGATTTGCTCCAGGGGCCCTCCTTATATAGTGCCTGAGGCGCCCGTTAATCCTTGCAAATCTACTTCCTGCCGTTAATCCTCCGCTCCTTTACTTTCTCCGTTAGCTTTCTCCAATCCCGCCGTCTTTCTATCGGCGGGATTTCTTTATTGTCCCTCCGCCGATTGCCCTGGTCATCGGACTTCGTTCAGATACCCCGCGATCCCCCCCTGGTCATTCCAATTGCATTTCTGTGTTTTGTGCATTTTCTAAACACAGCTGCGCAGACGCCGGCCGCTTCGTTCCCCGCCGTCCCCCGCCTATGACCTTCGAACAAGGCCGCGGAGGCCCGGCCGGGACCGTTACGTTCCACGGTGATTCCTCTTTCGCCTTCTTCCGTGTGCGCCGCCGTGCCGGCTCCCCCGCCCCCGCTGCTGCCCCCGCATGCCGTCTGCCCTTGATGCCTTTCTCTTCTTCCGTATTTCTAAACACAGCGCTGGAAATCCGACGCTGCATTGCTGATTTGCTTGTTCTCTCCCCGCTGCTGCCCCTCTTGCCACCTGTCTTGGCATGTGGGAGATCTAATTTCCTCACAGAATGCTATAAGATATAGACGAACGATCCCTTATATATGGGTGTAAAAGAGAGAAGGATATGGGCAAAGGTTTAAAATTGGACGAACAGACGGATAGATGGACGGACGGAAAGACGGACATATTTATATCGACTCAGGAGGTGATCCTGATCAAGAATATTATTCTTTATAGGGTCGAAAATGCCTCCTTTAATTCCTTACACTCTTTTGATCAAATTATAATTGCCTCTGCAAGGGTATTGTTCAAGCATTTTTTTTTTCATACTTTTATCTTTTATTTGTTGGATTGTAACGCTTGTATCTGTAAAAAAAAAGGCAGAGGGAAAAGGTGCGCCATCTAGAAGACAAGTTTCAAACTAGAAAGGGGCAAAGAGAGATTAGAAGGAGTGCAACCGGGTAAAATGGCAACTTTTCATTTTGGAGGATTGTCTCTTCGGGCAAAGGCCAAGGAGGATTTGGCGGCAATTTTGGCGTCTGTGCGTTCATTCCCTCATTGCACCTCTTCAGATTCGGTTGAGTTTACCTAAGTGTCCAAGTGCTAAGTGGAAATAATCGGCGAACGAGGAGCGTAGGTCCATGGGCGGAAAAGTCAAAAAGGAAAGCCCACCGTTTTTGTGACCAGTTCTGGATCCGTGGAGGTAAGAAAGGGGTGCGGGTCAGTTAGGAATTCTCGTCAAGTATATCTTTCATGACTAGGCTCGGCGAAAGGATAGTTATTGCCGGAACAGAGGGGAAGTCAGGCAGCCCCAACGAGTCGGAGCGGATCTGAAGGATTCCGGAAGCCCACGACGCCAAGCAGCAGGAGCAGAGTTCGCCGGGAAAATTCCGGGTTGGGCTTAGATTGTCAGATAGACCCCAAAGCGAATAAACTAAGAAAGACTCAATCGACGGGCTTGAGTTTGACTCGCTAGGCCCACCATCAAACCTTTTGCGCGAGCGGCAGTTTGATCCCAACCGCGCTCGATAGCGCATAATTTTTCCTCGCCGCGAGCAAAATCGAAAAAGATCGCCAGTTTTCCGACGGAAAAGTGACCCGTAAGAGACTCGGGGCACTTGGGAGACCTCTGGCGATCCCGGCGCGAGAATACAGAAAATTTTGGCCGGGAAAAATCGAAGGAGCGAATCTACGTGGGATTCCGGCTTCCAAATAAGTGTTAGCTTAAGTAATATAAGTTTTTTTTAGTGAGTAAGAATAATGTTTTAATAATCGCCAATGGCTAAAACCAATTCCGAGCCATTGGAGTGAAAAGCTATAATAGGAGAAGAGAAGAAAGTTGGCCAAACTCGGGTCGAAGTGGTAGTGGGGTTAGACTTAACCTTTAAAAAAAAAAAAAAAAAAGAAAGAAAAAAAAATATTTTCCATGGGCATAGTGCATTTCAGGCTAACGAAATTTCCTTGTTTTTTTTTATTATTATTTTCAAATTCCGAAATTTTCAGCAAACCCCAAGTCCGAGAAAGCGCTTTCGACGATGGAATTACCAAGATTGGGGTGAGTGTAAATGGAAAACTCTTTTATATTAGAAATTTTAATCAAAAGAAAGGAAAATCAAATGAAATCAATAAGCTTATAAAAGAGAACAAGAAATGCCTTCTAAACACGATGGCCAATTTAAAAATTTAAATAAAAAGAAAGGAAATTAAAAGTTCAAATTAATGTTAAATACCTCAGTCCAAGTCGCTCGACCCAGATCGTTGGCAAATTTTCGCTCAAGTTCGAGCGCAAGTTCATTTATATATTCGTTTATATGTTCGTTTATATGTTCGAAGCAATTTCTACATTTATACTTTAATAGGAAGGCCTAGCGAGTTCCTTTAGTAATTAAATAAATATTTATAATGTGCTAATTAACTCTATTTTTTTTTGACCCGACTTAACTGATCCCCTTGAGACCGCCGAGGTAGGGGCTAATAGCAACATCATGTGTCTTGTATCCAGGACCGTATTAGCCACAGGTAGGGTGGGCAAACAAGCCTCACAACATCTGAGGTCTTGAGCCCTCGGCAGTGTAGTCCGTAGCGAAGGAACCCACTTTTATATTTTTCCTCAATCCTTTCTCCCGATGGCCAAGATGAGTAGCCGATCTCTTACCAAGAGAAGCTTGCCCCATGCACGCAGTTTTTTTTTGTGAATAATGAGAAAAAGGCGCCTTGGGAGGCGTGGCAAAAACACCACCCCATTAGCTGGCGAGCCAGAGCCGGAAGATATGTCATATTGCGTGCGGCACCCCTTCCAAATTCAACACCTCGCCTGGGACTCAAATATCATATCCTTTATGACTTTCAAGGACTCACATCCTCATTGTTACAGATGGCGCCCAACGTGGGGCACGTTAAGCAACGTAGCTCACCATCACAACTACTCATTTTGGCCAGAGTTCACAAAACAGTCCTCAAATTAGGAAAAGTCAATTAATTTATTGGTTGACATACCCACAGATGGAGTTTGATGTCGTTTTGTAACTAATGCTAGGCTCAACCTCGTTCGAAATTCGATCAGCCGCATAGGAAACGGATAGACCATGTACTGAGAAGTAGGGTCGTCCGGCCACGGTTTGACCTAATCTCGAGCGAGTGCAAAAGAATCCTTTTAAAATTCCCTCTATCTACATCAGGTCCATACGTTTTTTTATCATACGCATAGGAATTGCAGGCATTTGTGGGCTACTTATAACCGCATTGCCTGACCACGGATGATATTAGAACGCAGTGAACTCCGCAAATAAAAAAAATATAAAAAACAAGAAAGGAAAGCTAACTTCGGGCGGAGCCGAAGTTGATATACCCTTGCAGTTCAGTCGCAGTCCGCTAGGTGGCGCCACGCATCTTATATTATTAGATATGTAGCGGATCGTATATAGTCGGCCGATCCTTATGAAATTTGGCAAATCAGATTATTTTGTGTATAATAGAATCAGTACCAAGTCCCATCTTTCTAACTTAAAAAACACCAAAGTTATGCCAATTTCGATCGTTCTATGACAGCTATAGGATATAGTCGGCCGATCCTTATGAAATTTTGTACATAAGATATGTTGGTCAAATATAACATGTGTGGAAAGTTCCAACCCTCTATCTTAAAAAACAACGAAGTTATGGCATTTCCGATCAATCAGTTATATGGCAGATATAGGATATAGTCAACCGATCCCGGCCGTTCCGACTTATGTACTGCCTGCAAAAGAAAGAAGGATGTGTGCAAAGTTTCAACTCGATAGCTTTAAAACTGAGAGACTAGTTTGCGTAGAAACAGACAGACAGACAGACAGACAGACAGACAGACAGACAGACGGACAGACGGACAGACGGACATGCTCATATCGACTCAGGAGGTGATCCTGATCAAAAATATATATACTTTATAGGGTCGGAGATGTCTCCTTCACTGCGTTGCACACTTTTGACCAAAATTATAATACCCTCTGCAAGGGTATAAAAAGTAGCAGCATTAGTTTTCTCAAAAAGAAAAAAAAAATTTTTCGCTTTGGAATTGCAGCAATTATTTTCATGATGAAGTATTAGCTGACCACGAAATAATGGGAAAACAAAGTTTGTAGTGCAGTGTACGAAGCTGGGATTATAGGCAAAAGCGATAGAACGCAATCGCCTAGCCGCTGTCGTAAAGCAGCATTTGTTGTTGGTGTATGCACACAAGCAACTGGTGTTTAGCTCCACTCACGTGATTTTTTTTCTTTCTTCATTCCTTCTTTTTTCTTTTCCTTCGCAGGCAGGTCTTATCTCAAGGGGTGTAGTTATGTTCAGGGTCAATTATTTTATGATATATTTGTCGTTTGCGATTTTAGTTTTTTTTTTTGTCGGTTCTGGCCGTGATTTAAAAAAAAAAAAAAATAAAATAATAAATAAATAAATAAACAAATAAATAATTTTTTTTTAAAACAGGCGATCAAACCCTTATCGAATCTAGGTCAACTTCTCAGGGGTTCGATCAAACCGTAGTTAAGATAGGTCAGTTCGGTATTGGTTCGAGTAGACAGTTGTGGGAAGCTGAAGAATAAGTTGATGCAACGGAAAGTTCATCGACCTTTTCGTTTGGATATTACATCTGTTTGAATTCCCTGTTGTGGGAAGCTGAAGAATCAGCTGATACAACGGAAAGTTCATCGACCTTTTCGTTCGGTGAAATTCCATATCACATCTGTTTAAACTCCCTGCTTTCATTTTTTTTTAACATATATTTTTATACCCTTGCAGAGGGTATTATAATTTTGGTCAAAAGTGTGCAACGCAGTGAAGGAGACATCTCCGACCCTATAAAGTATATATATTCTTGATCAGGATCACCTCCTGAGTCGATATGAGCATGTCCGTCTGTCCGTCTGTCCGTCTGTCTGTCTGTCTGTCTGTCGGTTTCTACGCAAACTAGTCTCTCAGTTTTGAAGCTATCGAGTTGAAACTTTGCACACACCCTTCTTTCTGTTGCAGACAGTATATAAGTCGGAACGGCCGGGATCGGTCGACTATATCCTATAGCTGCCATATAACTGATTGATCGGAAATGCCATAACTTTGGAGTTTTTTAAGTTAGAGGGTTGGGACTTTCCACACATGTTATATTTGACCAAAATATCTTATGTACAAAATTTCATAAGGATCGGCCAACTATATACGATCCGCTATATATCTCATTATATAAGATGCGTGGCGCCACCTAGCGGACTGCGACTCAACTGCAAGGTTATATAAACTTCGGCTCCGCCCGAGGTTAGCTTTCCTTTCTTGTTTTTAGATTCATTTGCAAGTTAGTTTTAATATTATTATTATCAATAGCTTATTTGTCATTAAATAATCGTGTCAGTATTTTTTTTCATTTAGATATATTATTTTTTCTGTCCTTGCTAAATTCTAGAAATTAACCAGTTATGCCAGATCCCGAAGAAAATGTGGCACAAAAGTGTCCATTATGTGATTCCACCTTAGATGTTGGAAAAACATACAAAACCAAATGTGGTCATGTTTTCCATCAGTCCTGCATTGCATGCTATGCCAAAGGTAAAACAACGTGTCCTACTTGTAGCACAGTATGCTTCGAAAGATCGGATACTCCAGCTCAAAACACTAGATCAAACAGAGGGCAGATGTTAGATTCTACGCCCAGTGGCTCATCAGGGGCATCCGCGTTGGGACTGGCTCAGAAAGAGTTAATCCAAAATACAGTTTTAGACGCTGTTAAGTCCATGCAGAACGAGTTGTTGACAGAATTATCTGAAAGAATGGCTAGGTTAATTGAAGCCAATCTTCCGACATCATTTGCAGCGGTAGAAGGTTCAAACCCGGAGGGAGCACTTGGAAGGAATTCCTTGGGCCAAATTCCATTAGGTAGTATGGATGAACCAATAGGGTCCAATCGCGAAACACCCAGGAGTAATCACTCAGACCTAAGCCAGAGGCCCGACAAAGTAGGCCATATTTTAAATAGTTGGAAATTGCGGCTTAGTGGAAATCCGGAAGGTCTTAGTGTCGATAATTTTATTTACCGAGTAGAAGCCCTCACCAGACAAACGCTGGAAGGTAATTTTTCAATTCTAAGCAGCAATGCTAGCCTTCTGTTTGAAGGAAAAGCGAGAGAGTTCTACTGGAGGTACCACAAAAATACTCAGGAATTGCGATGGGATTTTCTTTGTGCTGCGCTAAGGAGGCAATTCAGAGACGCGCGGACGGATTTAGATATCCGAGAAGCCATTCGAGATAGGAAGCGGCGGGAGAGGGAAGGATTCGATACATTCTATGATGCAATGGAAGAGTTAATGGATCACCTGGACATGCCACTAACCGAAATGGAAGTGGTGGAAATTTTAAAAAGAAATTTAAGGCCAAAGATAAGGCATGAGATTCTGAACATTCCAGTCCGATCGGTAGAGAATTTAAGGGCAATATGCCGGCGCAGGGAAAATTTCTTAGAAGACGTCCGAAAATCCCAGGGTTATCAGAAGGTGGTACCGTTCCGCAAACAAGTTTCCGAGTTGGTTGAGGAGATGATGGATGCTGAGGAATTCGCAGAAGGTGAAGTGAATGGCGAAGTCTGTGCAATGGCACTATTATGCTGGAACTGTCGCAAAGAAGGCCATCGACACAAAGAATGCCGAATGAAGCGCAAAGTGTTTTGTTTCGGCTGTGGCGCCCCAAATAACTACCGTCATACTTGTCCGAATTGTTTAAAAAACGGGAAAGCGAACACTTTCAGCGGTCGACAGCAGGCAAGTGTTCCAAAGGACAAGTCGACAAACGGGGACCTAAACTAGTATGTCCAATTCAGACCTTGGAAAACCCTGCGAGATCACCTACTTCTGATCCGATCCCGAAATTTTGGCCAAATCTGGTGGTTCCACAAGTTGCAGGTTTAAAACCGAAAGTGAAGAAGAAAGTGGTATCTAGAAATATTAAAAGAATAAGGTCCTATTGGAACAATGTTAAAACTATAAATACAATTAGGTTTAAAAACAATGATAATCATCCGTATGCCGAAGTCAGGCTCCTAGATAGGGTAATGGTTGGTCTATTAGACACGGGGGCGGCTATTAATGTGTTTGGGGGGAAATTGGCAGAACAGTTAATACGAGGTAAAGTTCCGTTCAAAAGAGTAACAACAATTGCTACCACGGCAGATGGTCAGAAACAGGTTGTAGTAGGAAAGCTTCAAACGGCCGTGAAATACAAGGAAGAAATCAAGGATCTCGAGTTCCATATCATACCATCCCTGAATCAGGATTTGTACTTGGGTATTACGTTCTGGACAGCATTTAGTTTGCTGCCGTCTTCCATGCAAATATCAGAAATAGCGTCCAATTCACATAATCTGACGGAGGGTCAGCGATGCAGCCTATCCGAGGTAATTGGGAAATTTCCTTCGTTTGCCTCGTCGGGATTAGGGAAAACAACTTTGATTTCGCACGAAATCGACGTTGGGGATGCTAAACCAGTCAAACAACGTCACTTTCCGGTGTCACCGGCGGTTGAAAAGCTTCTTTACAAAGAAGTCGATCGAATGTTGGAAATGGGGGTGATTGAGGAGTCTCAGAGTGCATGGTCTTCGCCTGTCGTACTGGTTCAAAAACCTGGGAAAGTACGGTTATGTTTGGACAGTCGTAAAGTTAACGCTGTTACCAAAAAGGATGCTTATCCTTTACCCCAAATCGATGGAATTTTATCTCGACTTCCAAAGGCAATGTATATCTCTAGCCTCGATTTGAAAGATGCCTATTGGCAGATCCCGTTGGACCCAAAATCTCGGGATAAAACAGCATTTACAATTCCGGGAAAGCCGTTGTACCAATTCAAGGTAATGCCATTCGGTTTGACTAACGCGTCTCAAACGATGACTCGATTAATGGACAAAGTTATCCCGCCCGAGCTTAGGAACGAAGTCTTTGTCTATTTAGACGATCTCTTGGTCGTCTCAGATACATTTGAAACCCACATGAAGGTTCTAAGTGTGGTGGCCAAGCAAATGAAAATAGCTGGTCTCACACTAAACGTGGAGAAGAGTAAATTTTGTGTGAAAACGGTAAAATATCTTGGGCATAAAGTGGGAGAAGGGACGAATCGGCCATGGCCGACTTTCCACTTCCCCAAAATTTAAGATCTCTTCGGCGTTTTCTTGGCATGGTGGGGTGGTATCGCAAATTCATCAATAACTTCGCTTCAGTATCGGCTCCACTTACAGATTTGTTGAAGCCAAGAAAAAAATTCGAAATGACTCCGGAGGGGGAAAAGGCGTTTTTCCTGCTTAAGGACATGCTTTGCTCCGCCCCAGTGTTACGTAGCGCGGATTTTACCAGACCTTTCTTCGTGCAATGCGATGCAAGTAAGTCTGGAGTGGGTGGCGTGCTGGTGCAAAAGACTGATCAGAGTGACGAGTATCCCATTGCTTTTGTATCGAAAAAATTAAACAAAGCCCAAAGGAATTATTCGGTTACTGAACAGGAGTGTCTCGCGGCCATAATTTGCATCAAACGTTTCCGGCCGTATATAGAAGGCCATGAGTTTACGGTGATTACTGATCATGTTTCACTCAAATGGCTCATGAGTCAGACGGATCTCCACTCGCGCCTAGCTCGATGGGCTCTAAAGTTGCAAGGTTTCACGTCCAGTATTGAACACAGAAGTGGGAAATTGCATATTGTACCGGATGCTTTGTCTAGGGTCAATGAGGCGGAACTAGCTGTTATAGAGACGAGACACGGGGTTTTAATAGATCTGCAAGCACCGGAATTCAGGTCGGCGAAGTATTTAGAAATTATAGAGAAAATCGAGGTCAATCAGAATCAATTGCCAGATTTTAAAGTGGTAGATGGACTCGTTTACCGGAGAACAGAACATGCAACGGGAGACCAGATGCATGACATTTTCAATTGGAAATTGTGGATTCCCGAGG
This sequence comes from Drosophila pandora, assembly GCA_021223865.1. NCBI lineage: Eukaryota > Metazoa > Arthropoda > Insecta > Diptera > Drosophilidae > Drosophila > Drosophila pandora. The sequence goes on along the minus strand of JAJJHT010004619.1, from coordinate 482,721 downwards.
AGCTAGTTGCCGAGGTTCTAAGAAAGAATCATGACGAGCCTCTTGCTTCTCATGGAGGTATTCACAAGACGTTGGAAAGGGTGAGGCGATACTACTATTGGCCAGGGTTATTCAACGATGTGAAGTCGTATACGCAAGCTTGTAAAGTTTGTAAATCCACCAAGGCCCCAAATAAAACTCTTCGACCTCCAATGGGTGTGGCTCCTGTATCAGAGCGATTTTTCCAGCGTCTTTACATAGATTTTCTCGGTCCGTACCCCCGGTCTCGGAGTGGGAACATCGGAATATTCATAGTGTTGGACCATTACTCAAAGTTTGTATTTCTAAAGGCGCTAAAAAAATTCACGGCAGACGTGGTCATTAAATATCTCCAGCAAGATCTTTTTCATACTTTCGGCGTACCGTAAACCATTGTATCCGATAATGGAAAGCAGTTCAGGGCTGAGACTTTCCAGAAATTGCTAAGGGAATATTCTGTTTCACACACTTTGACCGCTGCTTATTCGCCCCAGTCGAACGCATCGGAGAAGGTTAACCGATCAGTCATCGCAGCGATAAGATCTTATGTTAGACCGGACCAGAAAGATTGGGAAGAGCAACTCAGCAGTATTTGTTGCGCTCTACGTACAGCGGTTCATTCTGCGTTGGGTGCTAGCCCTTATTATATGGTTTTCGGCCAGAATTTCGTCTCCTCAGGGTCATCCTACAAACTGTTGAGAGCTTTAGGGCTGTTGGAGGACAGGTCTTTGGCGCTTTCAAAAGAGGACTCTATGGAAATAGTCCGGAAGAAGGCTTGCGAGGTTCTGAGGAAACAGAATGAGAAGAATGAGAGTCAGTATAATCTGCGGGCTAGAGAGGTGGCTTATAAAGGAGGGCAAGAAATATTTTACAAAAACTTTAAGCAGAGTAATTTTGCGGCAGGATATAGTGCCAAATTAGGCCCAGCATTCATAAAAGCTAGAGTGCGCAAAAGAGTTGGGAACTCATGCTATGAGTTAGAGGACCTGCAAGGCCATCTCCTGGGAAAATTTCATGCAAAGGATATGAGACAGTAGCCAAGGCAGATACAAGCTGTTGGTGGAATCTGTCTTAGGGTATCAAACCCCAAGCCAGATTCTTGGCGGAGGGGCTTTGTTACGCTTGTATCTGTAAAAAGAAAGGCAGAGGGAAAAGGTGCGCCATCAAGAAGACAAGTTTCAAACTAGAAAGGGGCAAAGAGAGATTAGAAGGAGTGCAACCGGGTAAAATGGCAACTTTTCATTTTGGAGGATTGTCTCTTCGGGCAAAGGCCAAGGAGGATTTGGCGCCAATTTTGGCGTCTGTGCGTTCATTCCCTCATTGCACCTCTTCAGATTCGGTTGAGTTTCGGTTAAGTGTCCAAGTGCTAAGTGGAAATAATCGGCGAACGAGGAGCGTAGGTCCATGGGCGGAAAAGTCAAAAAGGAAAGCCCACCGTTTTTGTGGCCAGTTCTGGATCCGTGGAGGTAAGAAAGGGGTGCGGGTCAGTTAGGAATTCTCGTCAAGTATCTCTTTCATGACTAGGCTCGGCGAAAGGATAGTTATTGCCGGAACAGAGGGGAAGTCAGGCAGCCCCAACGAGTCGGAGCGGATCTGAAGGATTCCGGAAGCCCACGCCGCCAAGCAGCAGGAGCAGAGTTCGCCGGGAAAATTCCGGGTTGGGCTTAGATTGTCAGATAGACCCCAAAGCGAATAAACTAAGAAAGACTCAATCGACGGGCTTGAGTTTGACTCGCTAGGCCCACCATCAAACCTTTTGCGCGAGCGGCAGTTTGATCCCAACCGCGCTCGATAGCGCATAATTTTTCCTCGCCGCGAGCAAAATCGAAAAAGATCGCCAGTTTTCCGACGGAAAAGTGACCCGTAAGAGACTCGGGGCACTTGGGAGACCTCTGGCGATCCCGGCGCGAGAATACAGAAAATTTTGGCCGGGAAAAATCGAAGGAGCGAATCTACGTGGGATTCCGGCTTCCAAATAAGTGTTAGCTTAAGTAATATAAGTTTTTTTTAGTGAGTAAGAATAATGTTTTAATAATCGCCAATGGCTAAAACCAATTCCGAGCCATTGGAGTGAAAAGCTATAATAGGAGAAGAGAAGAAAGTTGGCCAAACTCGGGTCGAAGTGGTAGTGGGGTTAGACTTAACCTTTAAAAAAAAAAAAAACAAGAAAGGAAAGCTAACTTCGGGCGGAGCCGATGTTGATATACCCTTGCAGTTCAGTCGCACTCCGCTAGGTGGCGCCACGCATCTTATATTATTAGATATGTAGCGGATCGTATATAGTCGGCCGATTCTTATGAAATTTGGCATATTGAATTATTTTTCCCAAAATAGAATCTGTACCAAATCCCATCTTTCTAACTTAAAAAACACCAAAGTTATGCCAATTTCGATCGTTCTATGACAGCTATAGGATATAGTCGGCCGATCCTTATGAAATTTTGTGTACAAGATATTTTGGTCAAATATAACATGTGTGGAAAGTCCCAACAGTGAAAGTCCCAAGTCGTTGTGTTCGTTATGTTTTTCATGTTCGTTTATATGTTCGAAGCAATTTCTACATTTATACTTTAATAGGAAGGCCTAGCTTATGCCTAATTTTTCTTTACTGTTTTGAAAAGCCAATTCTTGTCAATTTTATTTACTTATACAATTTATACCAATATTTATAACTTGCCAATATTTCAATTAGTATTATGACTTTCAAGGACTCACATCCTCATTGTTACAGGATCTTCTCTTATTTAGAGACTAACAACAATTTTAAAAATCTTAATCTAATACATAATTAGTTTATGTTTGTAAACATCTAGACTATGGGGCCTCCGATTTCAACGGGCTGGAAGGTCATTTCTTCTTAATCGGGATTGTTGACTAACTTGGTTTAGCGATCTGGCTAGAGGATTTTGGTGCGTGGAGAGTTTCCTTTTGTATTTTTCCTGGAGTTGAGAAATTTCGACTTTGACGAGAGGTATACCTAGGTCTCTATGGATATCTTCATTGCGAATATACCATGGAGCTCCAGTGATGGTTCTGAGCACTTTGGACTGTGCCGTTTGGATAACGTCTATATTGCTACTGCTTGCATTGCCCCAAAGTTTGGAGCCATACTTCCAGATAGGCTTTATGACTGAAATGTAGAGTAGTACTTTATATTCCAGTCGAAGTGGGGAACGAGGATTGATAAGCCAGTGCAGTCCTCTGGATTTATGTCTTAATTGGTCCCGTTTCGCTTCAATATGTTTTTTCCACGTAAGACGCCTGTCCAGGTGGACGCCGAGATATGTGACCTCATTCACAGAGGGGACTATGGTATTGTTTAGAGTGGGAGCGGGGCAGTTTTGTCTGTTGAGAGTAAAAGTAATGTGTTTAGATTTTTCACCGTTTATCTATATACGCCAGTCCGCCATCCACTTTTCTATTAGGGCAAGATGAGAGGATAGGCTTCTGGATGCCTCCAGCGGGCATTTAGATCTTTTTAGTATGGCTGTATCATCGGCGAATGTTGACATAGAACAGCACGCTGGTCTGTTGGGATATCTGCTGTATATAGAAGATATAGGGTGGGGCCGAGGACGCTTCCTTGGGGTACGCCCGCCTTAATTTCGAACTCTTCTGTTGTAAAGTTTTTTTGTTTTACAGCGAACACTCGATTAAGCAGGAGTAATAGTTTTATTTAGTATTATTACAGACTCGGTCAAATGCCTGGGATATGTCCAGAAATATAGCAGAACAGTATTCTCGCTGTTCATAGGCGGTTCGAATTTCATATGTGATACGGTTCACCTGCTCTATGGTGCCATGCTTTTTTCGGTAGCCAAATTGATGTTCGGGGATTATATTATTCGAAGTCATATAAGGCGTGATACGGAGCAGAAGAAGTTTCTCAAAAAGCTTTGATAAGCATGAAAGTAGACTAATTGGTCTATATGAAGAGGCCAAAGCTTTGTCTTTCCCTGGTTTTGGTATCATTATTATAATGGATTTTTTCCATTGTTGGGGGAAGTGGCCAAGCTTTGTAATAGAGTTAAATAGAATTTTTATATAATTGATAGCGCACGCAGGGAGCTCCATAATCATTTTCGGCGCAATGAGGTCATACCCTGGAGACTTATTTGGCTTGAGGTGCTCTTTGAAGACCTTAGTGATTTCAGTTGTTTGAAATTCTACAGCTGGAATTGGATCTGGAATTGGTAGCTCTGGAAGAATGAAAGGAAAGGCTGCTTGATTTGGAGTAAAAACTTTACAAAGGTTTCTAGCGAAGACGCTTGCTTTTTCTTCATCGCTGCGCGCCCAAGATCCATCTGGTTTTCGAAGGGGCATATCTGCTTCTATGGGCGGCTTTAAGTTAGGATAGGCTTTCCATAGAGGACACCTGGTACTTTTTGGGGAAAGCTGTTTTATGTATGATTTTTGAGCAAGTTCTTCTCTGCTCCGTAGGACCTTTGTGAGCCTTCGTGTCGCTGTTTTTAGCCTTTCCTTTGAAGAAGGGGATCTGTGTGCCTGCCATTCACGGCGGAGATGCCGTTTTTCCCGGACTAGATTTTCTATATAGGAATTTGTGGCGGAGTATGGAGGTTTTTCTGTGGTCGCAGGAGTCGAGAGGAGCTTTGCTGCTGAGGTCATCATGTCTTCCAGGTGGTTGACTGCATCTTGAATGTCCTTGCTACAGTTAATTGACGGTCTTATGTTTATGTGAGAGCTTATGTACTTTTTGTACCTAAGCCAGTTTGTCCTTTTTGATGTGAGATAAATTTGATTATTTTGTAATTCGGCATGTTGAAATAGGTGAAGAAGGACAACTGAATGGTCAGACGATAGGTCATCCAAAGGTTCGGCTCGAATGATGCTTCGTGGAATTTTTCTAGTGATCGCAAAGTCAATTAGGTCTGGATTCTTCCGTGGGTCCGCTGGCCAGTATGTAGGCTTTCCCGGTGATAGAAAGTCTAGTTTATTTCCTGGCTGTATCAAAGCGTTGTATAGTTGTCTACCCTTTGGGTTGGTTAGGCGAGAACCCCAGTGAGGGTGCTTGGCATTGTAGTCGCCGCCTGCTGTAAAGCAATCGCCTAGTGTATCAAAGAATCGGATAAACTCCATATCAGATATGCAGAAACGTGTGGGCAGTATATTGCAGCTAGGTTTAGATGACCTCCCACGGTCTGAATTCGTATTGAAGTTGACTGCAAGGAATTTGTAGCAACTCGTTGGAGGGAATGGTGTTTTATGCGCTGCTTTATGAGGATCCCAGTTCCTCTATAAGCCTTCCCATCTGGATGATGTGTTGCATGAAATATATATCCCGTTAGATAGAAGTTGTTTTTGTTCGTTAGATGGGTTTCGGAGAGGAGCAAAATATCGATATTATTATCATCAAGAAGACTAATTATAGAAGACCAAGTGCGTCTCACCCGGCAAGTAGATACGCTACTAGCAAAAAATGCTTATTTAGAAGAGGATAGAGAGTCACTAAAAAATATTGAGCTAAGAGCCTGTACGAACCATAATCAGTTGCTTCAACTTGGTGCTGTAGAGCACGAATATTTTACAAAAAAACATTTCGATAGCATGCTTTCAAAATTTAAGTCCGCTAAGGAAAAAATTAAAATATTATTGGCCAGGATGAGCTCTTTTCTAGGCTTGGGGGTGCTATAAAGAATCTCGCGGATTACCTCGAGCAAACTTACATAGAAATTCAGGAAAGGAAAGCTGAGACCTTTCCAATAAGAATTAAAAAATTAAAAATGTTTCTCAGCAGAGTAGAAACAGTGTCCGATTTAATAAATAATGAGGGGCTTAATAATCAATACATGCCCAAAATAATAGAGCTCAAAGAAGATGTTGAAATACACATTGAGCCAATAAATAATAAAATCAAAGTAGCCCTAAAATGGACGAACTACCTTCAATACCAAAGATTGAGGTTCCCAGTTTCTTTGGAAACTCCAAAGATTGGGACCATTTTTATGAGTTATTCAAGGAACTTGTGCATTCAAGAATAGATTTAAGTCCATCCTTGAAGCTAAGCTACCTTAAAAGTGCTCTAAAAGGGGAAGCACGATTCTATAATTGATTCTATAAATTAATCAATTTATATGATGCGTCTCAAAGCAAATCTGACCGAAGAATCAGATTGCATTTTTGCGCATATTATTACAAAGAAATTTAACATTGAGGCTCTGAAACAATAGGCTCTGAGGTCAAATGATATCCACTTAGTTCGTTGACATCAGTTGGAAATGAGTTACCAACTAGAAAAAATAATGCAAAAAAATCACACAAATAACCAAACATGCCCGATGTGCAAAATGCCTGCACATCAATTAATTTTTTGTTATAAATTCAAAGCATTAAGTCCACAGAAAAAATCGAATATAGTTCAAAAATTGAATGTGTGTTACAGATGTTTAAAGCACAGTTCGAACACAAAATGTACAAGCGAGCTAGTATGCTCGTATTGTCAAAAATTACACCAATTAAAACAATTAAAAAGATAATGTAAATACTTGCATGACCTCCGAACCAGCGTTGTTGGCCACGGCGTATGTTCAGATTAAAGTTCAAGATGGTAAATTCGGGAAATTTAGAGCATTTATTGACAATGAGTCACAAAGCACTCTAATTTCAGAAGAAGCGGCACAAAAACTTAAGTTGCCAAAAATAAAAGCGCACACTGAAATAAGTGGAGTATCAGCAACAGGTGCCTGTGTTTCAAATCACAAATTAAAATTGACAATCAAAAATAATAGAGAAGTCCGTAGAGCGTTATGCGGCAACTACGTCAAACTTGAACTCGCGGGAGTAACGGTAGGTCCCGGAGTCGTAGTCAAAGACCGTAAATAGTCTGACTAAATTTACCTGGATTCTGCAAGATCCAGGTAAATGCTTGCTGTGATCAGGCTGGAGTTAATGTGGGGTGCTTGAAGTCCTGTGCTGGTTTTCCTCAAGTGGTGGTTCGTTTCAGCACTGAGTAACGAGACGATTGACTTTGATCTCGCAACTGTCTTTATTTCAGGAGAACAACTCTTATATAAGATGCTAAATTATACATCATTAAAGCTAAGAAAGGTCAATGTTATGGACGTGCTAAAACTAAGGTTAATGCCAGGGTCACCCACCTCTGAGTCTGCTGACTCAGATTGTTTGTTCATGTACTGCTTTTCACATTTTGGCTTCGCTGTACATGTACTGCTTTCCACACGCATTTTGGCTTCGCTGGCTGGTTTTTGCTTGCTTCGGTCAGTCGGTCATTCTTCCCGCTGATAATGCTGAATCTGCTTCCGGTGCCATCGACTAGTGCCGGGTTAGTAGGTTGGATATTGGCTTATGCTTATCGTTACATTATTTATTAATAATGTAACGATAACTACTAGCCTATTTCTAGTGGGTCTGATGCTTGTATATTGTGACCTAGTAGGTCTTGGCACTAGGTGCCAACAGCTATTATTTTGCCAAAATTAATGAAATATCTTCCCACAAATAAAATTTTCATAAATAAATCGGATTGGAAAGGATTCTATTTAGCGGATCCCAATTTCGATAAACCTAGTCGAATTTACATGGTTATTGGTGCGGATTTATATCCACAAATGTTACTGCCGGAGATAACCAAAAAGGCTATGCTTCTTGGGCAAAAAACTATCTTTGGACGGACAGTGTCAGGATGCACGAAATCCAGGAATAGTAAGTCAATTGTAGCAACCAGTATCGAGCTCAAACAAATGGACCGATATTGGGAAATAGAAGAAGAAGACAGCAATAACATAGAAACAGAAATAGGTGAAACTAATTTTAAAAAATGTACTAAAAAAGATGTTAGTTGCCATCCAGCGAGGTGGCCTCTAGCAAAGGTTGAAGAAGTCCATAAATTAAAGGACGAAAAAGTCGGAGTTGTTAAGCTTAAAATAAAATATGCCCCCTAGCTGGTGTAAATAATCTAGATGATGCAGAAGCACGTCAAAGTAGATCCAACACGCCCAAAGCGAGAAGTATAATATTTCTAGATTTTCTACGCTGCGAGTGATGCTGGCCCTAATAATGCTTTCATTATGCTGTCAGCTGACAAACGCAGTACCGGCAATTTGAGATTCAAAATATGGTTTTGAAGAAATTTCCAAATCTTCGTCCATATATTTAGATCCGATGAGAGACATACGTTGCATCCTCATGGAATTTGGTGACATTCTACGATAGCATATTTCGAGATAACCATAAAGGGAAAAACATAATCACCAAGATGGGATTAGTCTGTGAAAAACTTCATGGGTTTGAGGATCAGTGCTAGCTTATTTTAGAGAACACACTCAAACAGATTTTAGAGTTGGAGGAAAATAATAAACTCTTCATGACTCATAATAAGTCGAGGCAAAAGCGGGCACCGTTTAAATTTATAGGTTCTTTATTCCTTATTTTGTTTGGAGTAAAGGATGAAGATGAGCGAGCTTAAATGGAAGAAAATATGAAAAATTTGTTGAACAACCAAGAAAATTTAAAAGAGTTACGAGAAAGAAAACTACGGAAGAAGTCAATACACACTTCAGAAGTATGAACAAAAGAATAGAAAATATGACTGTAATACTGCAAGAGTCGTATTACGTATACAAAAAGTCTATTAAATTCTTTATGGTAACGAAGGAATTGAGTAGGCTGATCAATGAATGCTAAAAAATTCAAGCAGGAATCATAAGCCGGTTAATTGATATGGAAGGCTTAATACCAACATTTTACGTCCAAGTCAGCTTAAAACTGAATTAGCGAGAATTAAGGACGTCCTATCCGAAAATTTGATTCTTCCAGGGAAAAGATCAGGTACAGAATTAAAGGATGTGTACACTTAACTTACCGCAAGAGGGTCTTTGTAGACAAAAAACTAATCATTAATGCGAAAATACCTCTGTTTGGTCGGCATGCGTCTAAACTATGTAGGGTTATTTCTATTCCAGTTAGAGCAGAGAATCAAACTATTCTAGCTCAAATTGACTCGAAATATTTAGTTTACAACTTTGAAATAGATTCATATCACCTAATGACGGAGTCTACAGTTGCTAAATACCAAAAATGGCAAGCAAAAAAACGAGTTTGTGACGGCAGCTGGCCATGGGGAAATGGCAATGATAAAAGTTGTCAGCTAGGACCCCTTAAACCTAAAAGACCTTTCAATTGCTTTTACAAACCAGTCTTATCGTCAAACTCATTTTGGGTGGAATTAAAAAAAAGAAGTAGTTGGTTATTTAAAGTTGAGACAAACACTAAGTTGAGGCTCCAATGTGGCCACTTCAAATCCAGATCATTGATTTTCCGGAACAAGGCATATTAACAATCAGTTCAGAATGTACATCTCGGACCGATGATAAAATGCGGTTTTTGTTAACTTTTGCTCGCAACAAATGCCGCGGCTAGCTCACAGAGTTTGGGGGAACGTTCCACCGAGTTTATATATTCGACGTGATTGCCCGAGCCCAAAAATATCACAGGGTGCTCGCTTAATAAATATGCCTCTTATAGCGATAATATAAGGTAATAATTATAGCGATTTTCCCCTTTTTGTGCAGAGAAATTATGAAAGATTCCTTCCAATCGAAGATTGCAAAGATAAGTTGAAAAGATTTTGAAGAGGTTTGCACAGAGCCCTAGCACAGTATTTTAGCACACAGCCTGGAACTCCGTCGGGGCCTGGCGAATACACGACCTTGACCTTAAGAAGACCCGATAACACACCACTTTGATCGAAAGATGGGCAAAATATAAGGTTGGCTGATTGGATATTATAAATGTAAGGCTGGGCAGCTAGGTGAATACGTAGTTTGAAAAAACTGTGCAAAGAGATCGGCCATTGCCTGATCAGTGTTCGCATAAGACTTCTCAAACGTAAGCAGTGCGGGAGATGTTTACGCTTAGTGTTTACAAAGTTAAAAAACTGCTTCGGATCCTGAGTAAACTGACCGGCAGCGGCGAATATAACTCTTATAACATTCTGCGATATGCACGGTGAAATTGGACCGAGCTACTAAGTATCTTGAATAACTAACTGTACAGCCAGATAATATATGTTTATTTTAAAGTCTACTCATAGTATTCTTTAAATTTATAAGGTGTCATGTATACCAAGGCGGATTCGTTGAAGGGGACGGATATTTCCACGGCACGCAAGCGTCAAAAAATGAGTTTAAAGTGAAATAAAATTTTTGTAATGCGATATATCCTCACATGTTTATATTCTCACATGCCAGTAAATCAGACCAATCAAATTCCGAGATTAATTTATTTAATTTCATAAAGTTAGCCTTACGAAAGAAACGAACTTTATAAGATTTAAGTCTAAGTCAATTAAGGAATTGTTATCGATTGAAAGCTCAAGAGTGGGATGATATGGATCCTCAGGGTAAGAAAGGGGCAAACTTCTGGAAAGAGTAATTCCATCAGGATCAGAAACATAAGTCCAACAGCCGACCTAAAGAATTTCTAACGTGGTTAATTTTCCCGAGTGACATGTCAAACATGCCCGCAGGGAAGTCGTGGTGGGAGTTAAGCTGTAAAGGCGCTGAATTTTCTACAGTTTACCACATAAGTTCTGGGATATTAAAGTCACCCAGAGCTATCAGCTGGTCACCATTAGACAGACGATCGAAAACCAAATGAATAGCGGACAAATGTATGTTGGCGGTTCGGACGAAGGTGGTATGTAAGAACAGGTAACATACAAAGATTGATCGGACAAATTGATTTTTTTTTTTTTTTTTTTAAACTTTGCTTTTTATTTATTGGATCTTCTCTTAATTTTGAGACTAACAATAAGTTTTCAAATCTTAACATTAACATTTAACTAACAGTAGACTAAGACTGCATTCTGGTTGGGCGTTCCTCAAGACGGTCGCTGGGTGGGTAGGTCATTGCGACGAAGTCGTGATTGGTTACTCAACCTTGTTAGACCTCTCGCCAGGTGGTTAGGGTGCGACAATAGCTTGCTAAAGTACTTTTCCTTCTGTTCTGCGATCACATCTTTGACTGGAAGAATGTTTAAGTCTCGATGTATGTTTTCGTTGCGAACGTACCACGGTGCCCCAGTGATTGTTCTCAAGATCTTCGACTGAGCTCGCTGGACTATGTCAATATTGCTATTGCTGGCATTCCCCCATAACTGGGAGCCGTACATCCATATAGGTTTAAGTACTGAGTTATACAGCAGGACTTTATATTCAAGGCAAAGGGGAGACCGAGCGTTGATAAGCCAATGAAGGCTGCTGGCTTTTAGCTTTAGGTGGGTTCTTTTAGCTTCTATGTGCCGACGCCATGTGAGTCTTCTATCGAGGTGTACTCCTAGATATGTTACCTCGTTTGCTTGCGGGACTAGGGTGTTGTTTAGCGTAAGGGGCGGGCAGTTTTGCCTATTCAAGGTGAACGTAACGTGCTTGCATTTTTGTTCGTTTACTTTAATTCGCCAGTCTGATAGCCATTTTTCAACATCCACCAGATGAAGAGCTAGCTGCGCAGTTGCTTGCATCGGGCATTTTGAGCGGCTAAGAATAGCTGTATCATCAGCAAACGTAGATGTTGTTAGTCGTGTGCTTGTCGGGATGTCTGCTGTGTAGAGAACATATAATGTTGGTCCGAGTACGCTTCCTTGAGGAACTCCAGCTCCAACAGTGAATTCGTCAGATATATCAGTGTTGCACCTCACAGCAAATTTTCTGTCGTAGAGGTAAGACTCTAAAAGCTTGTGGGTATTACAAGGGAGCATTGTCTTGATCTTGTACATTAGACCTTCTAGCCAGACTCTATCAAATGCTTGAGAGACATCTAGAAATATTGCGGTACAGTACTCGCGTTTTTCGAATGCATTCCGAATTTCTGCTGTTATCCGGTTGACCTGCTCAATTGTTCCGTGCTTTTCACGAAACCCAAACTGATGTGACGGGATTCCTTCCTGGATCCTTAGGTATGTGTTTATTCGAGTCAGAATGCATTTCTCAAAGAGTTTAGATAAGCATGAAAGTAGGCTTATAGGTCTATACGACGTGGGAATTGTGTGGTCTTTTCCCGGCTTTGCTATCATTATTATAATTGACTTTTTCCATCTCGCTGGAAAGTGGCCAAGTTTTGCGATGGCATTGAAGAGCTGGGTGATAGTGCAGACGGCGCAATATGGAAGCTCAATGATCATTTTGGGAGTTATGAGGTCGCAGCCTGGTGATTTTTTCGGATTTAGTTGGTTTTTGATGATATTAGCGATTTCGTTTGGGCGAAACTCGATTGGTTCATGTTGAAGCTGAGGCTCGTATGGTAAAGTCGGCAAAGTAAAGGCACTAGTGGCCGGATTTGGTTGGAAGATATTTTTAAGGTGATTGGCAAACGTGCTGGCTCTGTCTGCATCGCTGCGCGCCCAGCCGCCTGTGGGATTTCTAATAGGCATCACTGTTTCTTTCGGTGAGCTTAGAGTTGGGTGAGCTCTCCATAGTGAGTGTTTTGTACTAGAAGTTGACAATTGCTCTATATAGCGGCGGTGGACATAAGCTTCTTCTTGCTGTAGGGCTTTAGTAAGTTGACGTGAGGCATGTCTAAAGCTTTGCTTAGTAGATGGCGATCTGTGGAATTGCCACTCGCGACGTGAACGCCGCTTTTCGAGGACGAGCTGTTCGATTTGTAGATTTGTCTTTTTATTGCTTTGTGTATTTATAGTTTGCGATGTTGAGGCTCGAGCTGCAGAGACGAGTACAGACTCAAGTGAATTAACAAAGCTGTCTACGTTGGCTTCATCGTGGAGATGAGGACTTAGCTCAATGTGTGAGCTGATATATTTTCTGTACTTAACCCAATTGGTTTTCTGTGAGGTCAATTTTAATGGTTGTTCCAATGTTCCTGGATGTCGCAGTAGAATAAACAGGACAGGCGAGTGATCAGATGAAAGATCCGATAGGCAATTGGCGCTTATCAGATTTTTAGGGATGTTTTTGGTAATCGCAAAGTCTATTAAATCTGGTAGTTTCCTTGGGTCTGCCGGCCAGTATGTTGGTGTGCCAGAAGAAACATAGTCGAGCTTGTTCTTGGCTTTGATAATTGCATTATAGAGCTGCTTCCCTTTTGGAGTAACGAGACGGGATCCCCAGTGTGTGTGCTTGGCATTGTAGTCTCCTGCTGCTATGAAGTGGTCTCCAAGTGTGTTGAAAAACTGCATAAACTCATCTTCAGCTATATTGAAGCGAGGGGGGCAGTATACGGCGGCTAGTGTAAGTTGGTTGCCAGTATTTAGTTGTATATTTATAGATGTGGCCTGTAGGTAGTTTTTAGCAAATTTGTTTTGATAATGGTGCTTTATGCGGCTTCTGATTAGAATTCCAGTCCCACCATGTGCTTTACCATCTGGATGATTTGTTCCGTAGAATGAATATCCTCGTAGTTGAAAATTGTATTTGTTTGTGAGGTGTGTTTCAGAGAGCAGCATTACATCGATGTGATTGTCGAGTAGGAATTGAGCTAACTCAAGTTTATGTTGCGAAACGCCGTTAGCGTTCCACGTAGATATCCGTAGGAAAGCCATTATTTGGATTGTTGTGAAACCAGCATTTGAATCAATAGATTTTGGTTTCGCATTAAATCTTGCATAGTTGTGCGCATAAACGACATAAATTCCGTCAGGCTTTGTTGTAGGCTGCATATCATAGCTTCAAAGTTGCTTTTTGGCTGCTCTGTTGGTTGATGTTGCTGAGCCGTGTTCGGTTCTTGATATGCTGATTGCAGAAATGAGCTTCTTGAGGCAGGTGTCGCCGGTCCTGATTTTAAGGCGCTTGCGTATGTCACATTTTTGTCAAAGTTAATGGGTCCTAGTGAGGATCTGGCTGCAGTCGAGAAGAAGACTTCAGGGTTTGATCTGGACGCCGTGAACTGTCCATTTTGGGTGCGGGCAGCTATTCCTTTCTGGTGGATGCGACTTTTCAGCTCCTTATAGACTGGGCATCCTCTATAATTAGCAGTGTGATTGCCACCGCAGTTGCCGCACTTTTTCGAGTTGCTGTCATCTTTGCTCGCTGGGCAGTGTGCGGAGTCATGAAGCTCTCCGCAAACTACGCACACCGGGCGCAGTTTACAGTATGACCTTGTATGGCCATATTCCTGGCAGTTCGCACATTGTACCGGGCCATTGCGTTTGTGCGGTTCCTCAACTGTAATTCTGCGGTGCAGCAGGTACTGAAGATTGTATATTGGGTGCACTTCGTATTTCTTCAGGAGCTTGGTTTCTGGTTCGAGCTCAACCTTAAAGAGTGGCTGCGGCTTTCTATCCCTGTTAAGGATATTAAAGACTGTCTTGGCGCTAAAACCCTTCTCCTGTAGCGCCTTTTTTATCTCTGCAGGCGTTACTTCGGGCTCTATGCCCTTAAGTACGACTTGCAGGCCCTTGCTGCTTTTTAGCTGTGATTTTGATTTTGATGCAAAGGAATTCACTGACACCCAACTCTTGTGATTTAACCTCTTCAGAAGCGAATTTGGAGTCTACAGAAATAAGCACTCCTCCTCCTTCGCAAAGTTCTATCACATCTAAAAGTGGTGTACCTACTTGGAAAAACTTCGGAGCTTAAGATCTCCGGCTTTAACCAAGTTTCTGTAAATCAAATAATGTGAGATGCTACGTAACTACGTTAATACGTAACCCTCTAGTATTCTGATAGGTAAGTGTTAATAAAGACATTAATTGAGGTAGAAAGATGAGGTAGAAGGTTGATCAGTGGCCGTAACATGTGGGAGTTTTACACCCACAGGTTTGGTAATTTTATTCTTTACCGTACTTGAATATTTAAATTTTATAATATCCACCACCTTTATGTCGGCTTTTGATTTGGCTTTGATGTAATCCGAGATATCAATCTCAGAATTATCAGCGGCAAGCCGGGAAACAAAATGTGTTTCGATGGTGGGATCACCTGCAAGGGTTTTGGTGGCCCCGTAACTAATACTGCGGCATCAGTTTGCACCGGGAGTCCGGCCGGTTGATTACCCTGTTTGGTGACTGTTACGGGAGTTAGAAATATTGGGTTTGGGATCACATGAAGCAATGCCACAGAGGACATATCAGACAATTGCTCATTTATTCTGAGATATTCGGAAGCCAAATTTTTCTCAGGTCCGGTTCATGGGGTGGCCTGCATAGTTGTCGGCTAAGCAGGCTAAAGATTATTCGCCACAAGCACATCACTAAAAGAGGATTTCTTACACTTTGGAGACTCATTTAGTTATTGAAGACTACTAAACTGTGTATCGAGCGCACAGAGTTGGTCATTGATTTTACGATAACAGCTAACCAACTCCTTGAATCCGCTTTTAGTCTGCCTCATGAATGATCTCATTTCATCTTGGACAGCTCGGCACCCACTGCAGCAATAATGGAGGGATATGGCATCTGAGACAGATGCAGTAAGGCCAGCACATTTAGCATGTGAGACACTTTCGCACAGCCAACAATAGATGCTGGCCTGGGACGAAGATATCGGCTTATTGCACGATTTTAATGAGCAGACAACATTGTATTCCATTTTTAAATATTTTTTTTATTATTAAATGCTCACCCAAATATGGCACTGCACAAGCGCTTAGCGATACGGGTTGTGAACGATACGGGAGCGATACGATATGTTGTGAATTGTAATTCTATTTCATATTTTTAAATATTTTAATATTGCTCAAGTTATTATATTGGTTCCCATGTTCAACTTAATGTTTGAACATCCTGCAAGGGGCCACAAAAGTGCTTTACTTGTGTTTACATTTTTAAATTAATTATTTTTTTTAGGCAAGCGAGCACGGCGGCGTCGGACGGGCTAGTGCGACTGTGTTTAGAAAGAACGGAAGAGAAGAAATGCGTCGAGCACGGACGGCATGCGGGGGCAGCAGCGGGGGCAGCAGCGGGAGCAGAGGAACTAGCGCAACGTCGCGCACGGAAGAAGGAGAAAGAGGAATCACCGTGGACCGTAACGGTCCCGGGCGGGCCTCTGCGGCCACGCTCGAATGTTTTAGGAGAGAGCGGGGACGGCGGGGAACGCATCGGCCCGAGACTGCGCAGCTGTGTTTAGAAAAATGCAGAAAACACAGAAATGCATTTGGAGTGACCAAGGGTGGCGTGGGTTTATCTGGGCGAAGTCCCATGACCAGCACAATAACAATACAGATTGGAGGTCCAAGCGTGGCCAGCTCGGGAACTCAAGCCCAAAGGGAAACCAAGCAGGGACACCCCTGCTTGATTAGAATCCAGTCTTGATCCAGGCGCTGGGGCGTATGCACAGCGTATCACCTGGAGTTAAAGAAGACGCGACGCCAAAACCTCTGGTCTGCTATAAATCCTGCGGGGCGTATGCACGCAGGTGTTTGGAGGCGAGTGATGGACGCGACCGGGCGCGTGTCCTGCGGGGTAGGTAGGTCCAGGGTAGGTGCCCTGATCCGGCCGCCAAGCACCAAGAAGCGCATCCTGCCCGGCGTATGCCTGGAAGGTGAGCCTATCGGTCTGCTAACACGGATTAGGTGCCGGCCTAAATATTTAAAAATATGAAATAGAATTACAATTCACAACATATTGTTATCGAACAATTATAATAATAATAATTTTCTAATATTGAAGAAAAAAAATGTATAAAAGCAAAAGTATACATATACACATACAGTCCGCTATCTAGTGTTATCAAAGGACAAAATAATGAATTTAAAAATATATAAAATTTACACAAATGCCCTTAGCAGAATGTTTAAGCATTGAACACGATACAAATTCCAAACATAGAATGTCAAGAGAATTCTCTTCCTTCACTTCATAGCGAACGGTCGTGATTATTTTTTGCGCTTGCGATAAATTTTATTCTTGTCAAACGCGGGTTTGATACCTTAATTTAAACACTTGTTTTTTTAATACAAATATTGTGCCTTAATATTAAAGTTATACCCGTATCGCTAAGCGCTTGTGCAGTGCCATATTTGGGTGAGCATTTAATAATAAAAAAAATATTTAAAAATGGAATACAATGTTGTCTGCTCATTAAAATCGTGCAATAAGCCGATATCTTCGTCCCAGGCCAGCATCTATTGTTGGCTGTGCGAAAGTGTCTCACATGCTAAATGTGCTGACCTTACTGCATCTGTCTCAGATGCCATATCCCTCCATTATTGCTGCAGTGGGTGCCGGGCTGTCCAAGATGAAATGAGATCATTCATGAGGCAGACTAAAAGCGGATTCAAGGAGTTGGTTAGCTGTTATCGTAAAATCAATGACCAACTCTGTGCGCTCGATACACAGTTTAGTAGTTTTCAACAACTAAATGAGTCTCCAAAGTGTAAGAATTCCTCTTTTAGTGATGTGCTAGTGGCGAATAATCTTTAGCCTGCTTGGCCGAAAACTATGCAGGCCACCCCATGGACCGGACCTGCGAAAAATTCGGCTTCCGAATATGTCAGAATAAATGAGCAATTGTCTGATATGTCCTCTGTGGCATCGCTTCAAATGATACCACCAGACCAAATAATGCAAACCCACTTAACAGTCACCAAACAGGGTAATCAACCGTCCGGACTCTTGGTACAAACTTATGCCGCAGTATTAGTAACGGTGGCACCAAAACCCTTATCCCACCCTTGATCCCACCATCGAAACACATTTTTGTTTCCCGGCTTGCCCCTGATACTTCTGAGATTGATATCTTGGCGTACATCAAAGCCAAAACAAACGCCGACATAATGGTGGTGGATATTACAAAATTTAAATATTCATATCCCAGGCACACGTCATCTTTTAAAATACGTGAGTCCTTGCAGATGTTCAAGACGATTTGTTCCGCCAGCTTTTGGCCAGAGAACATTTTCGTCCAAAAACATCAACCAAGTACGGTAAAGAAAAAAATTACCAAACCTGTAGGTGTAAAACTCCCACATGTTACGGCCACTGATCAACCTTCTACCTTATCTTCCTCAATTTCAAAAAACTAATGTCTTCATTAACACTTACCTATCAGAATACTAGGGTTACGTAGTAACGTAGTTACGTAGCATCTCACATTATTTTATTTACAGAAACTTGGTTAAAGCCGGAGATCTTAAGCTCCGAAGTTTTTCCAAGTAGGTACACTTCTTTTAGATGTGATAGAACTTTGCGAAGGGGGTCACTTTGTCCAATCAATCTTTGTATGTTACCTGTTCTTACATACCACCTTCGTCCGAGCCGCCAACATACTGGCAACATTTTTCCGTTATTCATTTGGTTTGCGATCGTCTGTCTGTTGGTGACCAGCTGATAGCTCTGGGTGACTTTAATATCCCAGAACTTATGTGGTCAATTGTTGAAAATTCACCGCCTTTACGGCTTAACTCCCACCACGACTTCCCTGTGGACATGTTTGACATGTCACTCGGGCAAGTTAACCACGTTAGAAATTCTTTAGGTCGGCTGTTGGACTTATGTTTCTGATCCTGATGGAATTACTCTTTCCAGAACTTTGCCCCTTTCTTACCCTGAGGATCCATATCATCCCACTCTTGAGCTTTCAATCGATAACAATTACTTAATTGACCTTAAGTCTACACTTAAATCTTATAAAGTTCGTTTCTTCCGTAAGGCTAACTTTATGAAATTAAATAAGTTAATCTCGGAATTTGATTGGTCTGATTTACTGGCATGTGAGAATATAAACATTTGAGGATATACCGCATTACAAAAATTTTATTTCACTTTAAACTCATTTTTCCACGCTTGCGTGCCGTGGAAATATCCGTCCTCTTCAACGAATCCGCCTTGGTATACATGGCACCTTAGAAATTTAAAGAATAGTATGAGTAGACTTTTAAATAAACATATATTATCTGGCTGTACAGTTAGTTTATACTTAGTAGCTCGGTCCAATTTCACCGTGCATAACGCAGAATGTTATAAGAGTTATATTCGCCGCTTCAGGACTCAGTTTACTCAGGATCCGAAGCAGTTTTTTAACTTTGTAAACACTAAGCGTAAACATCTCCCGCACTGCTTACGTTTGAGAAGTTTTATGCGAACACTGATCAGGCAATGGCCGATCTCTTTGCACAGTTTATTCAAACTTGCTGCCCAGCCTTACATTTATAATATCCAATCAGCCAACCTTATATTTTGCCCATCTTTCGATCAAAGTAGTGTGTTATCGGATCTTCTTAAGGTCAAGCCGTGTATTCGCCAGGCCCCGACGGAGTTTCAGGCTGTGTGCTAAAATACTGTGCTAGGGCTCTGTGCAAACCTCTTCAAAAACTTTTTAACTTATCTTTGGAATCTTCGATTTTCCCCTTTAAATGGAAGGAATCTTTCATAATTCCTCTGCACAAAAAGGGGAAAAAATCCGGTGCTGCCAATTACAGAGGCATCTCAAAATTGTCAGCGATTCAAAAGTTATTCGAAAAATTAATAACTCCTCATTTGCAACACCTATGCTCATCAATAATTTCTCCATGTCAGCATGGTTTCATTAAGCGACGCTCAACCACCACTAATTTATTGGAGTTGACATCCTTTGTTTTAGATGGCTTCCAAAAGGCACTTCAAACTGATGTTATTTACACCGACTTTAGTAAAGCATTTGATTCAGTTAATCACTCACTCTTGTTGAGTAAACAATCTTTTGGGATTCTCAACCGACCTCATTACGTGGATCTCCAGCTATTTAAATGGAAGAACACAGAGAGTCTTATTTAAAAATCAATACTCCCGCTTAGTCCGTGCCAAATCTGGAGTCCCTCAAGGAAGCCATCTTGGCCCATTACTATTCACTCTTTTTATAAATGACTTGCCCCCATCCTTCACGAACGCGCTGGTACTAATGTACGCAGACGATGTTAAGCTTTGTCTGCAATATAAGTTTCCGTCTGCCCAAAACAGACTCCAGTCCGACCTCGATAATTTTCAAAAATGGTGTTTAGCTAATGACTTAATACTTAATGGATCAAAATGCAAACTTATGTCTTTTTATCGTACTAGTCCTCATTAGGCTTCGTACTATCTCTCTGGGATTGCCTTAGAAAAATTAACTCAGGTTAAGGATCTTGGTGTCCTTTTAGACATAAAACTTTAATTTTCCGACCATATTACTTCAATGGTTAATAAGGCTAAAGGTGTTGTCGGTTTTATAAAAATATGGGCTAAAGAATTTAACGAAACTTATATTAATAAAAGCTTATTTATATCCTTGGTCCGTCCGATACTGGAGTACGGTTCATGTGTCTGGTGTCCCCAATACAGTGTTCATCAAGACCGCATAGAATCCGTACAAAAGAACTTCTTATTATTTGCTCTTAGAGGACTTAACTGGGACGCAAATCTTCACCCACCTTCGTATAATAGTAGACTCCTACTAATAAACTTACCTTCCTTAACAAATCGTAGAACAATGCTGGGTTCCTACACACCCTTATTAATGGTGATGTAGATAGCCAGCACTTACTAACACGCTTACAGTTTAACGTTCCGAATAGAAGGACCAGAAACTTTAGTCCTTTACTCTTAAGCCATTGTAGGATTTTATGTTCGAACTATATTTATGTTCGAACATATTATTTCTCTTTCATCCCCTTCAAATATGAAAGCCTTCATTTTAAATTACCTTCAAGAGTATACTAATTCTTCCTCGTTTTCTTTATAATCCTTCTATTTATATTTATATTTACTAACTCGAATTTATTCCCGCGATTCGAGCCGTACGTTATGCGGCAGGCGCTCCTCGGTCGGTTGGGCGGGAGGTGGGCTGTACGTATGCAGTGGGAACCGCGCGAATCAGACCCATGGGAATAAGTGATTAACAGCATGGTTTGAAAAACGATCTCCTGCAGTCTAACCAAATATTTATGTGGTGCACTTGAATCACTTAAGAAAGGGTCACATAGCATGTCAGCGTGCAGTCCGTTGATAAGTAGTTTAAATAGATTTCATATTTTCATGTATGTTTCTTGTAAGAGAATTGTAAGAAATAAAAACAGTTTATGCGCTCTGCGTTATTATCATATCTTTTATTAGTTAACTTTAAACATTGCGGCGCTTATTTTTATTTATTTACATTTCTAAAAACAAACTTTTGCATATCAAACATCCATATCGCTTCGCGTGTGCAGTGATATCATTGGAGGTAAAATAATAATTTGATTAATTTTCTTACAAACATAGCCCTGCTCCGCTTCTTCTTTTTTTACGATGTTGCTTCTATTCTCGCTCAATAGAGATTCTTATCTCTATTTTTCGCAGTTTACTTACCCACACTAATCGACAATAGATTAAGGATCTCCATTATTCACTTCCCTGGTATAGTTGTTCAATAATAAAAACAAAAAATATTAATTAATTAATTATTTAATTATTAAATAATCATGGAATTTAAACTTATCTGTGCGCTGAAGTCTTTTAATAAGACAATCTCCTCTTCCCAGCCTATCATCCACTGCTGGCTCTGTGAAAACGTTTTACGCGCTAAGTGTGTCAGGTTCACGGCCTCAGTTTCGGATGCTATTTCACGTAAGTCTGGTCTCTACTTTTGCTGTGACGGTTGTCATGCTGTTCAGGTCGAAATGAGATCGGTCATGAGGCAGACTAAAAGTGGTTTCAAACAGTTGATCAGCGGTTTTCCTAAAATCGATGACCAACTCTGTGCGCACGTAAAGCGCACTCTAAGCGAACTCTAAAGCGTAAGAAATCTTCTTTCAGTGATTTGCTTGAGGCGAATAATCTTCTGCCTACTTAGCCTACAATTATGCAGCCGCTTATATCTCTGGGCACCTAAAGTGCCGGACCTGAGAAAAATTCGGCTTCCGAATATCTCAGAATAAATGAGCAATTTTCTGATATGTCCTCTGTGGCATCGCTTCAAATGATACCACCAGACCCAATATTGCAAACAGTCACCAAACAGGGTAATCAACCAGCCGGACTCTTGGTACAAACTTATGCCGCAGTATTAGTAACGGTGGCACCAAAACCCTTATCCCACCCTTGATCCCACCATCGAAACACATTTTTGTTTCCCGGCTTGCCCCTGATACTTCTGAGATTGATATCTTGGCGTACATCAATGCCAAAACAGAAGCCGACATAAAGGTGGTGGATATTACAAAAATAAAATATTTATACACCAGGCACACGTCATCTTTCGAAATACGTGTGTCCTTGCAGATGTTCAAGATGATTTGTTCCGCCACCTTTTGGCCAAATGTTCTATTTTCGTCAAAAAACATCAACCAAATACGGTAAAGAAAAAAATTGCGAAACCTGTGAGTGTAAAACTCCCACAAGTTACGGCCACTGACCAACCTCCACCTCATCTTCCTCAGTTTCATTAAACTAATTTCTTCACTACATTGGATTGGAGTTTGGAAATTGAGATTCGTTGCACTAAAATTATTTTGTCCGATCAATCTTTGTATGTTACCTGTTCTTACATATCACCTTCGTCCAAACCGCACATACTGGCAACATTTGTCCGATATTCGTTTCGTTTCAAATCTTCTGTCTGATGGTGACCAGCTGATAGCTCAACAGAGTAATCAACCGTTCGGACCCCCGGTACAAATTAGGGCCGTTTAGTTAGGGCCGCACCATAACCATTGCAGGTGATTCCACCATGGAAACACATTTTTGTTTCCCAACTTGCCCCTTATACTTCTGAAATTGATATCTCGGCTGACATCAAAACCAAAACAAAAGACGACATAAAGGTATATGCGTGCCCGTGCAGATGTTCAATACGATTTGTTTTGTCATTTTTTGGCCAGAGAACATTTTCGTCCAAGAACATCAGCCAAGGAGTAAAACTTCCATGTGTTACAGCCACTGACCAACCTTCCCTCTTGTCTTCCTCAGCTTCCAAAATCGAAAGTTTTCACTAACACTTACCTATCATAATACAAGAGGGTAGCAAAATGTTCAAAGGGAATTCTGATAGTTCTTCCTTTGCATCTGACATTAATGTCTTTGCAGAAACTTGGTTAAAGCCGGAGATCTTAAGCTCCGAAGTTTTTCCAAGTAGGTACACGACTTTAAGATGTGACAGAACTCTGAAAGGGAAGGAGGAGTCTTAATTTCTGTAGACTCCTAATTCGCTTCTGAATAGGTCAAATCACAAAACTTTGATGACAATGAATTTTGTTGTATTAAAATAATATTGTCTGGTTAATCTTTATACGTTACTTGTTCTTACATACCACTTTCATCCGAACCGCCCACACACTGCAACATTTGTCCACTTTTCGTTTGGTTTCTGATCGTCTGTCTGATGGTGACCAGCTGATAGCTCTGGGTGACGTTAATATCCCAGAACTCATGTGGTCTAATGTTGATAATATACCGTCTTTACTGCTTAACACGCACCACGACTTTCCTGCAGGCATGTTCGACATGTCACTCGGGCAAATTAACCACGTTAGAAATTCTTTAGGTCGGCTGTTGGGCTTATGTTTCGTTTCTGATCCTGATGGAATTACTATTTCCAGAACTTTGCCACTTTCTTACCCTGAGGATCCATATCATTTCACTTTTGAGCTTTCAATCGAAAAGAACTCCCTAATTGACCTTGATTCTATACTTAAATCTCATAAAGTTCGATTCTTCCGTAAGGCTGCCTTTATGAAACTAAATAAGCTAATTTTGGAATTTGATTGGTCCGATCAACTGGCATGTGAAGATACAAGCATTGCCTTACAAAAATTGTATTACAAACCGCTCCTTAAACTCTTTTATCTATCGCCGGAGACTTCGATCTCTCCTCTTATGTGAAAGGAATCTTTCATATTTCCTTTGCATAAAAAAGCACTTCTAAATTTTCAGCAATTCCAAAGCTTTTTGAAAAAGAAATTACCTCACATTTGCAACACCTATGTACATAGTTCATTTATATCACCGCGCCAGCATGGCTTTATAAACCGCCGCTCCACCACTACCAACATATTGGAGCTAACATCTTTTGTCACGGATGGGTTCCGGAATGGCTTACATTGGTGTTTTATGTCATTTTATCGATCTCACCAGGCCATCTACTTTCTCCATGGGAAAGCCTTGGAAGGATTAACTCAGGTTAATGATCTGTGTGTCCTATTACATTTGAAACTTAAATTTACCGACTAAAAGCAATAGGTGTGCTTGGTTTTATTAAAGGATGATCAAAAACATTAAATGACCCGTACATAAAAAAATCTTTATATACATCATTGGTCCGTCCAAGCACAAAGTATCCTCTGTGGAGGGCCCACCCAAATCTCAGCGCCCAAATCGAAACGACCACCTCGATAAGAAACTTTTCGGGATGCTGGGCTCGCAGCGACGAAGACCGAGCTGAAACATTCGCTACACATCTGGAAAGTGTCTTCCAGCCAAACCCTGCCTCAAATTCATTCCTTCTGCCAGTCATTCTGCCAGAAGCTACCCCTCAGTCAACTGCACCTTCATTCCGGCCGAACAAAATCGAAAAAGTCATTAGAGGGCTAAAACCGAATAAGGCTCCCGGTGGTGATTTACTGACGCCAAAGATGCTGATCGAACTTCCAAAATGCGTTATAGAGGTCGTCTGCAAACTATTTAATGGTATCATTAATCTTGGCTACTTACCAAAAAAGTGGAAGAAATTCATCATAATAATGATACCGAAGTCTGAAAAAGACCACACAACACCGTCATCGTACAGACCAATAAGCCTTCTATCTTGTTTGTCTAAATTGTTTGAAAATGCTTGCAGTGGCAAACTCCCGATCGCCACTGTGCCTGGACTACAAGCTACTACTCTACAATTCAGTCCTAAAGCCAATCTGGACGTATGTCTCCAAGCTGTGGGGGAACGCGAGCAGCAGCAACATAAACATCATACAGCGCGCACAATCAAAAATCTTGAGAACTATCACTGGGGCACCTTGGTATGTTCGCATCGAAAACATCCACCGGGATCTAAGCGTCCTTGCAGTGAAAGACGAAATTCAGAAGCAAAAAGAAAGCAAAAGAGTCCTACAAAGAAAAACTGTATTCGCACCCAAATCCCCTCGCTCAGGGATTGACTCGGGTTTCTAGCAGATCCCGCCTGCGACGCAACGACCTTCCAACCCAGCAATCGAATTTTAGGGCCGGCTAACTCTGTATCAGTCAACATGACTGTTAGTTAAGTTAAAATCCGTACAAAAAACTTCCTGACTTTCGCCCTTAATTGGGATGCAAATCTTCACCTCATCATAGTAGACTTTTATTAATCAACTTACCATCATTAACAAATCGTGAAACGATTTTGGGTATCATGTTTCTATATAATCTTATTTATGGTAATGTAGACAGCCAGTATTTACTGACATGCTTAAATTTTAACGTTCCTAGTAGAAGGACTAGAAGCTTTCGTCCTCTACTCCTCTGCCATTGTAGTTCGACAAATGCACAACACGATTCGTTCAGGGTATTATGTTCGGACTACAATGGTCTCTATCTCATCTTGTCACTTTGCTCCACTATTAATCTTAAAAAATAATCTTATATAAAGTTGTCAAATATCTCCCTTCCGCCTTTTTGTCTTTTGAATTTCCGATCAAATCATGGAATACATCGAGTTAGACCGGCATTTGGCATCTCGTGACATCGCCCAGGAGATGGGAGTTAGTCACCAAACCATTTTAAACCATCTGCAGAAGGATGGATACAAAAAAAAGGTTGATGTTTGGGTGCCGCATGATTTGACGCAAAAAAACCTTCTGGACCGAATCAACGCCTGCGAAATGCTGCTGAAACGGAACGAACTCG
Organism: Drosophila pandora; assembly: GCA_021223865.1. Taxonomy (NCBI): domain Eukaryota; kingdom Metazoa; phylum Arthropoda; class Insecta; order Diptera; family Drosophilidae; genus Drosophila; species Drosophila pandora. Next base: position 456,968 of record JAJJHT010004619.1, on the reverse strand, counting down.
ACCCATTCTTGAAGCGGATGGTGACTGGCGACAAAAAATGGATCACATACGACAATATCAAGCGAAAACGGTCGTGGTCGAAGGCCGGTGAATCGTCCCAAACAGTGGCCAAGCCGGGATTGACGGCCAGGAAGGTTTTGCTGTGTGTTTGGTGGGATTGGAATTGAATCATCCACTATGAGCTGCTCCCATATGGCCGACCGCTTAATTCTACCATCTACTGCGAACAACTGGACCGCTTGAAGCAGGCGATCGACCAGAAGCGTCCAGAATTGGCCAACAGGAAGGGTGTAGTGTTCCACCAGGACAACGCCAGACCACACACTTCGTTGATGCCTCGTCAGAAGCTACGGGAGCTCGGATTGGAAGTTTTATCGCATCCACCATATAGCCCGGACATAGCGCCAAGTGATTACCTTGGTGGTGTAAAGTTGGACTCAAAAGAGGCTTGTGAAAAGTGGCTGTCCGAGTTCTTCGCAAATAAGGAGGGGGGCTTTTACGAGGGAGGTATTATGAAGTTGCCGTCTAGATGGAAACAGATTATCGAACAAAACGGCGCATATTTGAACTAAATCCGATCACTGTAACACTTTTTATAAAGCATTGAATAAAGAGCAAAAAAGCGGAAGGGAGATATTTGACAACCTTATATTTAACGTCTTATTTTTGCAACACTCTTCCTCGTGATATCTTACTCCTACACTTCTCTTAAGCTTTCTCCGGTCTATCCCCGCGATTCAAGCCGTACGTTGAACGGTAGGTGGCTTATACATATGCAGTGGGAACCGCGCGAAAAAAAAGGAATGAGTAGTTTCTGTAGATGTGTTTGGATGAACAATAAAAGTAAAGCCTTATTATTTAATTAAAATGTTATTATTATTTAAAATTTTTTTTTTGTTTTTTGTAAATGTTTATTAGAAAAGTGGATAATACAAGATCTTTAATATTTGTTTTAAAGCATATTTTACTTTACTTACGAAAAACATTTACTTTAACATATTAAAAACAAACTGCAAAGGCATTAAATATATATAATCAAAGAAGCAAAAATCACGCAATAACTTTGCCATCGGAACACAATACTCTGTCGAATTCTTGCACCGAATGTTAATTTTATACTTATTCCCAAACCCATACTACATTGACTGAATACCTCATTCATGCAATCAGAATTTTGAGGGAATATGACAAATGGCGTTTTAAGTGTATTTATCCAGCCCACCAGTAAATATTATAATTTTGATATATTTTCGCCATGATTATTTTTCAACCGTTTTTCGTCGGCGATAACATGTGACGCTATCTTGACTGATTATGTGTGAAGCTCTCTTGAAAGAAATTCATCAAAATTGTTTGCGGTCACACAGCATCAACTAATTAGTTATTGGTAAAAAATTTACAAGTCCTTTTGTTTGATGATATTTAAAATCGCCCGTAAAAGTAGAGATCCAGTAAACAAGATAGTTAATTCGTTCCAAACTTCGGAAAGTTTTACACTTTCTTTTAAAGTAAAAATGCTCTTGTAAGCTAAGTCAGCCACTCTTTTTTTTATAAATGTTGGTGTTAATTATTACCAATATTCTGTTTCAATATTTTTAGAATAATGTTGAAGTCGTATATGCAATTGTCTACTAAAACATTCCGTGTCTTTCTCGCGCTTATTTGTTATAAGCATGATTTATTTAAAAAAAATTACAGTTTTATTATTATTGAACTCTATTAATTGTGTTCAGTAAAGTGTTCTATAAAATAGAGAACACACGACAACGGTTCAAAATATCCAAAATTCGTTTGTTTACAAATCGCTTCTTTAATCAGAGAATATATGGGCCAAGTGGGCGCTTCCCAAATTTCCGAACTCGAGTGCCTTGTTTTTTTGCAGAACGCGACTTAGTTAAATTTTTTTTTAAGTTCCTGCTTTGTAAAGTAATGGGATAAAAAATGTCTGTAACTTCTCCATTCAGTTGATTTGGATGAAATTCAAAGATATAAATCTACCTTTTAAATACATTCGCATATGCATTGCATTACGTTGAGACAGAGAATTTGTTAAGTTTTTATGGAAAGATAAACGGCGGGAAGAGCCTCGAAAAAAATGCAATCCAACTTAATCTTGATATAATAACCATGATATTATAGGAGTTTCATCGTCGCGTTTATACAGAAAGACGGATCGCTATATTAACTCTTCTGTTGATGGTGAACACGAATAAATATTTATGATTTCTTACCCCCCTTCCATAGATGTAACATACGTTTGCACGAATATACAGCTACGGGAAAAATAGAACAACAAGCAAAAGCAATGTTTAAATGTACCTCGACAATGTACCCATATACATATGTATATTTTACCGTTCCAAATAACCTCCCAATTTCACATCTAGAAAACGGGGTAAAATTGTACACGCAAGGCAAGATACATATGTCTATCACATATTAAGAAGTCATCTGCGAAGGAACAGACACTCCAATTTTATGTATAACACAAGAAATATATTGTTACTCACATCTTCCCTATGTCCAGGCACCCAACCAACATTTAAATACATTTAATGTAAATAAAACTACTACTGATTAAAAAAAAAAATATCTAGAAGTCAAATATCTATTAAACCCTTTGCAGTACAAGGATATATAGGTTTCGAATCAAAATTTCTATAGAACATTAACAGAATATTGTTGCGCAGGTAATATGCTAATAAAAGGATCAGGTAGAAAATATCAATTGAAGCAGGTGGTCTTCGTTTTATTGGTTCAATAAATTTTTGCAAATTGGTCATTCCTTTTATTTAGAATCAATTTTCAAAAATTGGTGACATTATATTTTTCATAAATTTTGTGATCTTTGGGTCCACCCGTGAGGCATGCTCTAAAAATGAATTTTTTTTATAAATTGATTTTTAAAAATATTTAGAATATGAAGTTAAAGCGATTTTTCGAAGTGGTTTTAAAAATAAAGCATGGTGCATCTGTTCAACTGCAATAAGAAAATTAAAATTTTGTATGTAGATTAAAACGCCCCAAATTTTGTTGTTTCAAATCGGGTTTGTTTGTTCACAATGTTAGGGCTATCTGTTTGATTGTGACCAGCTGGAAGCTCTGGGTGACTTCAATAGCCCAGAACTCATGTGGTCTAATGTTGATAATATATTGCTTAAACCGCACCACGATTTCCCCTAGGTCATGTTTGACGTTAGAAATTCTTTATGTCGGATGCTTGACTTATGTTTCGTTTCAGATCCTGATGGACTTGCTCTTGCCTCTTTCTAATCCGGAGGATCCATATCATCCCACTCTTGAAGTTTTAATCGAATCTAATACTTTGGTTGACTTTAAGTCTCCACTTAAATCTCAAAGTTGCTTCTTTTAGTAAGGCCCTTAGTAAGGACTTAACGAAACAAAATAAATTAATTTTGGATTTTAAATGCTCCGATCTACTGGTACGTGATATAAAAATTGCCTCACATAATTTTAAGGACGCTTGCGTGCCGTGGAAATATCCGTCTTTTTAACTAATACGCCTTGGTATAAAAAGCACCTATTAAATTTAAAGAACGTCATGAATAGAATTTTTGATAAACATCAATTACTTAGTAGCTCGGTCCAATTACACCGTGCATAACGCAAAATGTTGTTGAAGTTATATTCGCCGCTACCGGATTCGGTTTACTCAGGATCCAAAGAAGTTTTATAACTTATAAACCCTTTGCTTACGTTTGGAAACTCAAATGCGAACATTGATCAGGCAATGATCGATCTCTTTGCACAGTTTTTTAAGCAACGTATTCCAGCTCAACCTTACACGTATAATATCCAATCAGCCGAACTTATATTTTGCCCATCTTTTGATAAAAGAGCTAAAATCTTCAGTAACTTCCGTAAAGCATTTGACTCTGTTAACCATTCGCTCGTTACAAATAAACTCAGCCTTTGGATTTCCAACTGATCTTTTTATCAGGATTTTAAGCTACTTATGTATCTGTCTTATGTGTCTTCTTTAAAGATGTTACCTCCCGTTCTTGGACCCTTACTGTCTTAACTTTATCACTTGTACTTACGTACGCTGATGACGTTAACATTTGTCTTCAATATACACTATAGATACACTAGTGACCATATAGACTTTAATCTGATTTAGATAAATTTCAAATTGATGTTTAGAAAATAACCTAAAGCTTAATGAATAAAAATGTTAACTCATGTCATTTTATCGATCTAGAGCTCACCAACTTTCTGTAGGTACGCCTAAGAACGATTAACTCAGACTAACGATCTGGGTGTCCTATTAGATTTGAAACTTAAATTTACCGACCATAAGTAATATGACCATGGTTAATAAAGCAATGGGAGTGTTTGATTTTGTTAAAATATGGTCAAAAGAATTTATTGAAACTTGTTTCTACACAATAGTGTCCTGTTTCTACATAACATTATCAATGGTAATGTAGACAGCTAGCATTTACTAACACGCCTAAAATTTATCGTTGATAGTAGGACTAAAAACTTTCATCCACTACTCCTTAGCCATTGTACTTCGACATAAGTTCAACCTTTAGGGTATTATGTTCGGACTACAGTGGTCTCTACTACATCTTGTCACTATGCTTTGCTTATATCATTTAATCTTCCATTCTTAACGCTTTAACTGAGCAACACTTTTCCTCGTAATATTTTACTCTATCCTTTTCTCTATCCTGTGTAAGTCAGGTGTTACCCAATAGTTTTATTTCAAAATTTATAATTATATAGTTAATGTACATGTTAATAAATAATAAAAGTTGTTTGGAAGATCAATTTATTTTCGGGAGGCGGAAAAAATAATTAAAAACAAGCCGCTACCCGGTGACCTTACGTAAAATTTTTTGACGAATTTTGAACAGTTGTACAAAATAATGAAAATTGTTTCATTTCTGCAAATTCTTTTTTTACAAAGCCTTAGAATTCTTAAAATGAATTGCTTATTTGCAAGATTGGGTCAATTTTCTTGTTTTTCAATATATTGAATTTTGATTTCATAGGTCCTCCCATAGGACCCTCTTATGGGTCACCTCAAAATAATGTGTTCAAACTTCCTTTCAGTGATCCGAGTGATTGTAATTTTTGAAACGAAAAAAATTGCAAAAATTGCTTTAATCTTGATTTAACCTTACGGATTTAACTAAAATCAAATAAACATACTAAAAATTTGGTAGAAATTTTATATAAAGTTACAAAATTTTGATGTCCTCCCGTAGGACTCTCTTATGGGTCACCTCAAAAAAATGTGTTCAAACTTCCTTTCAGTGATCCGAGTGATTGTAATTTTAGAAACGAAAAAAATTGCTTTAAGGTAGTAGACCAATGTGATGGGTTTAAAAAATCGAATTTTTTTTTCTACATTTTTTGAAAGAACCACATTTCAATTACACATATCTAAATACCTAACCTTTAAAACATTCAAATTTCGAATAATAAATTGATTCTTTCAAACATTTTATCAACGAAAAACTTCGATTTTGAGTATTTTTTTTTTCAAAACTCCAACATTTATACAATTTCTCACTTTCACATAGAAAGTCACATAGAATATTATTGGTTTGGTCATTAGAATAGGGCATACATAATAATAATTTCTTTGATTTTTTAAATTCTGATGACTACGGAAGGCTGTGTGCTTCCCCGAAACAGCTCACCATTCTTTCGTGACCTCTACTTCAACAGAAAATACTGTTAATAATTTAAAGTATAATTAAGTCAACTAAATTTGTTTGTACCCTAGAAATTATTAAAATAAACATGTAAAAGTTACAAGACGATCGCATTTTATTTTCTTGTTAAAAAAAAATTTCAAAAAAACGTCCAAATTTGGGCCGTCACATTGGTCTACTACCTTAATCTTGATTTAACCTTACGGATTTAACTAAAATCAAATAAATATACTAAAAATTTGGTAAAAATTTTATATAAAGTTACAAATTTTTGAAATTTTTTTTTTGTTTCCTTTTTAAAAATTTTAAAATTTTTAGTTTATTCTAGTTCTATCGATTTATTCAAATGTGTAAGTGTGTAATTTTCAAATTGAATAGTCATTCGGTCCACACACGGTCCTCAGAAAGGAAGGAGGAAAGGTTGTTGATGATTTGTAAAAAAGATTTATGCATTTTACTCATAGATTAAAGTTTCTATGTAGACTATAAAAGCAACAAAAATAAAATTTTTACAGTCGTTAATGCAGGCAAATCTAGCTTGAATAATTTTCAGAGCAGACAACTATATTATAGCTGCGATAGGAACGCTCGGTTCAACTTTATTATTTTTATACCCTTGCAGAGGGTTTTATAATTTTGGTCAAAAGTGTGCAACGCAGTGAAGGAGACATCTCCGACCCTATAAAGTATATATATTCTTGATCAGGATCACCTCCTGAGTCGATATGAACATGTCCGTCTGTCAGTCTGTCGGTCTGTCTGTTTCTACGCAAACTAGTCTCTCAGTTTTAAAGCTATCGAGTTGCTCGAAACTTTGCACACACCCTTCTTTTCTTTGCAGGCAGTATATAAGTCGGAACGGTCGTGATCGGTCAACTATAAGTATAAGTGGTACTATAAATATAACTATAAGTGATTGATCGGACATGCCATAACTTGGTTTTTTTTCAAGTGTCGAATTTCATATGGATCGGCCGACTATATACGATCCGCTATACATCTAAAATATAAGATGCGTGGCGCCACTAAGCGCCACTATTATAATTTGGGTCAAAAGTGTGCAACGCAGTGAAGGAGACATCTCCGACCCTACACAGTATATATATTCTTGATCAGGATCACCTCCTCAGTCGATATAAGCATGTCCGTCTGTCCGTCTGTCTGTCGGTTTCTAGGCAAACTAGTCTCTCAGTTTTAGAGCTATCGAGTTGAAATTTTGCACACATCCTTCTTTTTCTTGCAGGTAGTACATAAGTCGGAACGGCCGGGATCGGTCGACTATATCCTATAGCTGCCATATAACTGATTGATCGGAAATGCCATAACTTTGGTGTTTTGTTTGATTTGTAGGTTTGATTGATCGGAAATGCCATAACTTTGGTATTAAGTTAGAGGGTTGGGACTTTCCACACATGTTATATTTGACCAAAATATCTTATATACAAAATTTCATAAGGATCGGCCAACTATATCCTATAGCTGTCATAGATCGATCGGAATTGGCATAACTTTGATGTTTTTTAAGTTAGAAAGATGGGACATGGTACAAATTCTATTTTAGACAAAATAATTTGCCAAATTTCATAAGGATCGGCCGACTATATTCTATAGCCGCCATATAACTGAACGATCGGAAATGGCACAACTGAAAGGGTATATCAACTTCGGCTCCGCAAGAAGTTAGCTTTCCTTGTTTTTATTTTTTTTTAGGAATTTTATTTTAGCATTTGAATGTTTTTTTTATTTTTAGAATATCTTATGAAATTACTAATATGCTTTTAATACAAGACTAGTATGCTTTTACGACTAGTCATATTTTTGGCTTATTAGAAAATGCAACACTTTTCTAATTGTTTTTTTTCGACTACAAATATTTTTACAAGTTACAAGTTTTTTATGGCAATTAGGTAACTAGAAACTTTAATGCTTCTTTCGGTTCATTATATTTTTGAACTATTTAATGAAATTACAAATTTCCTTTAGCAAAATGAAAAGATATTGCCAATATTCATTTGTTCTCTTTTGATATTTTTGTATGCTCCGTCTGAAAATATTTTGACCTACATCATAACATCAAGACCTAAAAGGTGAAACAAATACCAAAAAATATTATTCGAAACTCATTCTTTGATGGATTTTTTGCTTAACTGAGAATAGAACACATTTCTTTCAAGGCGATATAATTCCTTTACATTCATACCAAAATAAATGTAGTTTCGTTTGATTGATTCATTAGATACTTCTGATGGTATTGCTGTCGTCCAACGAATCTGGCTTAGTTTCTCAGATACGGATCTGATTGTGCCCCATGATTTTATATTTTTATCGCATAAATGAGACTTTTCTTTCTAATTTTCTGGTTTCTAATTTTTGGTTCCAATATCGGCATTACTAGTTTGTGATTTAATGGGCTTCAAGGACTTAAATGGTGCGAAAGTTGTAAATGGTTGAAGTAAACCTATATTAGCCTTTTTAAAGGGGAAAAGAAATGAATTATAAATAAATAATAAAAAATAAATGTTATATATTGAACATAGCAACTACTAAAATTTCCCATAGCTGTGAATAACACCATTCTGACAACAACGAAAACAAGAAGTTACTTCTAACAGTGAAAAACTTTTTGGCAGTTGAACAATAAAATTCTTTCATATTAGTGCCAAAGACTATGCAACATTTTTTTCTTAGCTCGGCGACATAGTCAGCAAATGAGGGAAACTCGAATAATTTTTTTCGTCATTTTCCTTCGTCTATGCTAGGAGAAACACATTGTGTATGAAATTGCTCTTCCTATATCAAAAAGTAATCCAACAACAAAGGAAGGCAATGGAAGTGTGCACCCTTGGTGTAGTCCCATTAAAGAGACAGGATGGTTTGAGACTTCAAAAAAAATTTGTTTCAAAAATGTTTAATATAATAGAACATTATCTCAGGAATATCCTGTGAAAGCTTCATGTCGATCGGACTAAAAACCCTCTGAGATACCGATTTTCTAGTTACTTTCTATCCATGTACTTTCAATTGATTTTAAAACTTTAGACGCGTTTTTCTCAAAACAACTTTTTCAAGTCGCACCGACTTTGCAACATAACTAAACAAGTAATGCTCGGATCTAAATAAAATTTTTCACACATCTTTCATACAATAAATACTTGCGGATGAACAAACGTTTTTTTTTTTTGTTTTAAATTTTTTTTTTTTACCATTTTTACGGGCAATAATGGGCTGGTTTTTATGTAAAAATGGTACCTCCGATTTACAACCGCGCCAAAAATGTAAAATAGCACATTTTTCAAAATAATTTCCAAATCATCCGCACAAGAAACTAATATTTTAAGTAAATCAATTCAATTTTTATACCCTTGCAGAGGGTATTTTAATTTTGGTCAAAAGTGTGCAACGCAGTGAAGGAGACATCTCCGACCCTATAAAGTATATATATTCTTGATCAGGATCACCTCCTGAGTCGATATAAGCATGTCCGTCTGTCCGTCTGTCTGTCGGTTTCTACGCAAAACTAGTCTCTCAGTTTTAAAGCTGTCGAGTTGAAACTTTGCTCACATCCTTCTTTTCCTTGCAGGTAATACATAAGTCGGAACGGCGATCGGACCGAGATCGGTTGACTCTATTCTATAGCTGCCATATAACTGATTGATCGGAAATGCTATAACTTTGGTGTTTTTAAAGGTAGAGGGTTGGGAATTTCCACACATGTTATATTTGGCCAAAATATCAAATAAATTATAAGGATCGGCGGACTATATCCTATAACTGTCATAGAACGATCGGAATTGGCATAACTTCGTTGTTTTTTAAGCTAGAAAGAAGGGATTTGGTACAGATTCTATTTTGGACAAAATATTCTGATTTGCCAAATTTTATAAGGATTGGCTGATTATATTCGATCCGCTATATATCTAATAATATAAGATGCGTGGCGCCACCTAGCGGACTGCGACTCAACAGCAAGGGTATATAAACTTCAACTCCGCCCGAAATTAGCTTTCCTTTCTTGTATTATTTCCGATAACACTGTAAGGCCAGACTTTACGCACCACAAGATAATAATTTTTTGAAGCGACACCGGCCGACTGCCCGACACGGGATAAATAATAATTATTTCGTAACAAAAAAATTCCTAGATACTCTCCAAATATAGCCATGTATCGTATAAAAAAATTTAATTCTTATATTCACTCAAAAATGAACAAAAAAATGGAAAAAATCTGTTTTTTTCAGCTTTGGAAATGTCCTGCCCCCTTAAAAAAACATTTTTGTATTGTATACAGGCAAAAATTTATCAATTTAACAACAGTTTTATTTATATTTAAAAGAAACTGATGATTTATTACCAATCAATTATTAGTTGAATCAATCCTAATATTGTTGGCTCATAAATTCTGTAAAATATCTCATATACGGTGGGTTTTCGAAGTGCAACGCAGTGAAGGAGACATCTCCGACCCTATAAAGTATATATGTTCTTGATCACGATCACCTCCTGAGTCGAGGAGGTGTCCGTCTGTCCGTCTGTCTGTTTCTACGCAAACTAGTCTCTCAGTTTTAGAGCTATCGAGTTGAAAGCTTGCACACATCCTTTTTTTTGTTTGCAGGCAGTATATAAGTCGGAACGGCCGGGATCGGTCGACTATATCCTATGGCTGCCATATAACTGATTGATCGGAAATTCCATAACTTTGGTGTTAAGTTAGAGAGTAAGTAGAGAGTATAGAGAGTTGTAGAGTATGTACAAAATTTCATAAGGATCGGCCGACCATATCCTATATCAGTCATAGAACGTTTGTCATGTTTTTTAAATTAGAAGGATGGGACTTGGTACAGATTCCATTTTTAAAAAAATAATCTGAATTACCCAATTTCATAAGGATCGGCCGAAAATATCCTATAGCTGCCATATAACTGAACGATCGGAATTGACATAACTTTGGTGTCTTTTAAGCTAGAATGATGGGACTTTCTACGGATTCCATTTTGGGCAATCTTATTTGTTCTGCCAAATTTCATCACGATCGGCCAACTATATCCTATAGCGGCCATATGACTGAACAATCGGAAATGGCACAACCTTAACTGCAAGGGTATATCAACTTCGGCTCCGCCCGAAGTTAGCTTTGCTTTCTTGTTTTTTTTTTTACATTAGGTGTTGATTATTTTATGATTCTTTTTAGTTAAGAAAATTCTTTCAAAAGTATTATCTCATTGTACCAATCTGTGAAAGACACTTATTTGGGACGTCGTACTGAAAACAGCATTTTGAACTCATTGCAGCGCATATTTAAAAAAAATTTCTGCATTTTCTTAATTACACTGTGCGACAAAAAAAAAAAACGAAATACACTTGGGAAACGAGATAGTGTAGGTTGTTAATCTGGTCGAAGAAAACTCAAAAATATTTTTTTTTAATTTTTGGAACCCTCCAATTTTTTTTTATTTAAAAAAAACCGTTTTTCGGGACTTTTTTGCGCTTAAAAATTCCTGAACGCGTTTTTTTCAACCGATTTCAAAATTTTCGGTGTTTTTCAATAGTTAAATGTTGTAGCTTTTGAAAAAAAATATATCTTGGATTTTGTTGAACAAAAAGGGCAAAATTTTTACACCTGAAACTGAAGTTTTCGATTTTTATTCGTGTTTTTCGGATTTTGATGCCAGTTTTTCGGTAAAACTTACTAAAATTCTGTCATTTTTGCCACATATCAATGTTGTCTCATTCATCTATATATATATAAAAGAACATCGTGTTTTATGTTACACAACTTATAAATCAAGAACGGAAGAACAGATTTGAGTGAAAATTGGTAGGGAGGTAGCTTAGAGCCAGGAGAAGGACATAGGATACTTTTTATCCCGTTCGACAGCGTTCCTCCCTTTCCTCCCTGGCCCATACTTTTTTAATACTTTTTTATTTAGGCAGACAGCTAAGAAGAAAATGTCAAATGTCAAAATGTCAGTTACAAACGAAGTCAAATTCATAGTCAGGCTCTCAAATTTAACAACGAACCAAAAAGATTGTGTTGCGCTGAAATCAATATTAAAACTATTTCTATTAAATAAATAATTAACAAGTGGATTGAAGTGAAGTGAAGTTTAATTAATAATGCCGCGACCAAGACGGTCGAATCTTTCCCGACAAAGCCGTAATGCAAGAAGAATACAAAATATTGCATATGAAAGGACTGAAGAAGAACGAGAAATTGCACGTGAACAGCGCCGCAATAGTATGGCTCGACTTCGTGCTTCTCAAATAGATTTCAATTTGCGACGCAGATATTTAGCTGATTTGAATCGAGCTGCGTTTCGATACGATTGCAGCAATGATTACAGCTTGCATCCTAGCGTTTGCATTGGGCAAATGGACGTTGTTTGCGAGTATTGTGGTGCATCAAAGTTTTCCGGAGAAACGCCTAGATTATGCTGCGTTAATGGTTAAGTGAAATTGCCAGTGTTGACTCCGCCACAAGAGCCATTGTATTCATTGCTTTGCGGCGAAACACAAGAATCACGCCACTTTCTTGCAAATACTCGAAAATACAATAGTTGTTTCCAAATGACGTCATTTGGGGCAGACATTATCGAAGAAGGAGGTTTTAATCCGACATTTAAGGTATTTATTTTTGTACTTACATAGAATGTAGTTAAAGAATCTGGTTTTTATTTTGTAGATACAAGGACAGATTCACCATCGAATTGGATCATTACTACCTTTCGAAGATACACAGAATAAATAATGAATGGTTGAGTGAGCGAGCAATTTTAGCGGCTAAGAATAAAGATGTAGATGACCTGAACTACATAATTCAAAATAAGATCATTGGAACAATGCATTCATTCAAATCTATTGACTGCGTCACAAATGAAGATGAAGCCACCAACTATCCAATTGAATTTTTAAACTCTTTGGACGTGCCTGGCTTACCACCGCACAATTTACGCCTAAAGGTTGGCTCCGTAGTAATCATGCTTCGAAACATAAACCAACCAAAACTGTGCAACGGTACGCGTTTGGTGGTTAGTAAATTGATGAACAATGTAATTTACGCTACGATAATGATAGGAAAATTCAAAGGTGAGGAAGTTCTCATTCCGAGGATCCCGATGATCCCAACCGATATGCCGTTTGAATTTAAAAGACTTCAATTTCCGATACGTCTTGCATTTGCCATGACAATCAACAAATCACAAGGCCAATCCTTAAAAGTTTGTGGTTTAAATCTAGAACATTCATGTTTTTCCCATGGTCAATTATACGTGGCATGTTCACGGGTCGGAAGACCATCTGCGTTGTTTGTTTTTGCGCCTGATAATAAAACAAAAAATGTCGTGTATCACAAGGTGCTTAAGTGAAGAGCA